>CM046659.1:17040750-17475750 GCA_025594165.1 Tamias sibiricus
TAGTGGTACTGGCAGTCATTGCTTCTGGGTTTCTAGCAAACCGGAAATGTGAGGGAAGACAGAGTTGTGTAGTCACATGCGTGTATCTTCATCTATTTCTACATTTATCGATTTTTTTTTTTTTTTTTTTTTTTGGTACCGGGGATTGAACTCAGGGGCACTCGTCCACTGGGCCACATCCCCAGCCCTTTTTTGTATTTTATTAGAGACAGGGTCTCACTGAGTCGCTAAGTGCCTCGCCACTGCTGAGGCTGGCTTTGAACTCCCGATCCTCCTGCCTCAGCCTCCCAAAGTGCTGGGATTACAGGCATGCGCCACCGCGCCCGGCTATCGAAGTATTTTTTAAAACCATGTTTCACACCAACCAGTTCCAGTCTGCCCCCAGGCCTGGGTCCTGCCTTCCTTCCATTTTCGTAGGAAGCTGCTTCTCTTCTCTGATAGCAGGAACCGGATTCCATTATCTCAAACTATTTCCCTGTTTGCTCAGCCCCCCCCCCCATGCAACTCAATCCTCTGACCTCACAGGTGGCCTCCTAGGTGCGGATGGGCCTCCCCCACCAGCCAGGCCCTCAGCACTGACCTAGTGAATGAGATCGGTGGTGGCAGCTAGCTGCGGGCAGGCTCCCTGTGGCTTGTTAGCGGGTCTATGAGGATCTCCTGCAGAAAATGTTCCACTGCATCCTTGGCCTTGGGCACGCTGGGATTGGATCTGTCTTCTCTCAAAGGAGGAAGGGGCTGAATGGCAGGGTACTTCAAAGAAGAATCTGCAGGCTCAAGAACTGCCAGCTCCTCCAGCCCAGCTTGAGTCTCATGGTGGGGTCCTTGGCCTCCTCGGTGACGCCCCCAGGAGGCTGCTCTCTAAGAGCATCCAGCTAACTCCTTCCTCTGGCCCCATCCTCATGTACACCTGCAACAATGAAGTCCACATATTTTTTCCCTTGGTAACAGGGATTGAACCCAGAAGGACCTTGGGCATGTGAGACAAGCACTCTACCAATTAAGAAACATCCCCAACCCTTTTTTATTATTTATTTATTTTTGGGATTGAACTCGGGGGCACTCAACCACTGAGCCACACCCCTGGCCCTATTTTGTATTTTATTTAGAGACGGGGTCTCACTGAGTTGCTTAGCACCTTATTTTTGCTAAGGCTGGCTTTGAAGTGGTGATCTTCCTGCCTCAGCCTCCTGAGCTGCTGGGATTACAGGTGTGCGGTGCTGTGCCCAGCCTCCACATTTTTTATCGGTGCATTATAATTACATAATAATACGGGATTTTGGTGTTATGCATTTGTATGCACACACAATATATTTGTATTATTTTTAGTCCGAGGTTGGTTGGATGCACAGCGGCAGAGCCTGCAGATGGCAGGGGACAGCAGTATTAACTCTTGCTCATCTTCATAGCAATATTTGGAGGAGGTCCTTTTCCTGTCCGCACCCCCCCTGTGGGCTCCTGCCTGGCCCAGTGGCACTCGACCACTGGGCCACATCCCCAGTCCTTTTTTTATATTTTATTAGAGACAGGGTCTCACTGAGTTGCTAAATGCCTTGCCATTGCTGAGGATGGCTTTGAACTCATGATCCTCCTGCCTCAGCCTCCCAAGTGCTGGGATTACAGGCGTGCACCACCGAGCCCACACAAACCGTCTCTCCATTTAGTCTCCTAACTGGAGACCTGAATCTTCCCCAGGCTGTTTCCCTCTATTATCCTTCCTCAGAGGCCCTTGACTACTCTGTTTTGTTTTGGTGTTTGTTTGTTTTGGTGTTGCAGATCAATCCTGGGGCCTCCAGGTAATCCAAGTAGCCTCCTAGTTGCTCTCCCCTGGGGAAGCTTTTTTTATTCCCCCTGTGGTGCTGGGGATTGAACCCAGGGCCTTGGGCATGTGAGACAAGCACTCTACCAATTGAGCTATATTCCCAGCCCCCACAGTGAGTTTTAAAATAAAAGGGAATCAGGTTACAAGTCTTCGGCTGGGCTGGGTGCTGGCCCCTGGGGCATGCCAGTCCTGAGCCAATCCTGCATCCTCAGGGCCTGCCCAGGGTAAGGGGCCAGAGTCCATGCTCCTGCTGCAGTTGACAAGGCGGCCTCATGGGTCCCCACCCTCCTCTCCAATGGCTGCACACCAGTTCCCACTGTCAGGAGGGCTCTTCCCTTATGTGGCTCATCTTCCCTCCAGTTACCTCTGCCTGTGGGCTCCTGCCTGGCCCAGTCCGTTCCTGGTTCTCAGCCCCACCATCAATGAGATCAAACACTTCCTTTTTGCAACATTCTGCAATGCCCTCTCCCTTTTACAAACATGAAGTAAATTCACAGATAATAAAACTTACCTAAGTTCACACTTTAAAAGTCAATAGGGGGGGCTGGGGTTGTGGGTCAGCGGCAGAGCGCTCGCCTCGTACGTGCGCGGCCCGGGTTCGATCCTCAGCACCACGTAAACATAAATGCATTGCATTGTGTACAACTAAAGTAAATAAATAACTATTTTTAAAAAAAAAAGTCAATAGGGGGACTGGGGCTATGGCTCAGTGGCAGAACGCTTACCTTGCAAGGGTGGGCACTGGGTTCGATCCTCAGCACCACATAAAATAAATAAATAATGACATTGTGTTCATCTACAACTAAAAACCAATTTAAAAAAAAAAAAAAGTCAATAGGAGGGCTGGGGTTGTGGCTCAGCGGTAGAGCGCCCGCCTCGCGCGTGCACGGCCCGGGTTCGATCCTCAGCACCACGTAAACATAAATGCATTGCATTGTGTACAACTAAAGCATATTAAAAAAAAAAAAAAAAGTCAATAGGATGTTCTGGAACTTATAGGAGAAATTAAAGAAATTAACATTTGCTGACCTGTTTCCACATAGAAATGCGCTGGCAGCTGTCTGGTCCCTGCCATCAGGACACACACAGGAGGCAGGGTGGTGTGTAAATGTCCTGGTGACAAAGGTGAACCCATGGAGGTTGGTGTGCTGAAGCAGGTTCCACAGAGAGGCGATTTCCTTCAACCGTAGAAGACTCTCAGACCCGAAACAGAACAAAGCATGGCCTGCCCTGGAGTCCACCAATCTTGAAATCCTGAACATGCAGCGAGCACTCAATCTGTGCACAAAATTCTATGCCTTTAATTATCAAACCCAGTTGGGTTCTGGGCTCAAATACTGATAGGCAGAATTTTTACCTACAGGGATGTCTGCTGGAGCATTCTAGAGTGACACGTAGGAGGTCACTTTCATCTCCCATCCCTTCAACTACCTTGAGGTCTAGTGTCACTCTGGTGCCCTCCCCCCCCCCAGCACCTACGGACTTTTCCACAATGTTCACTAGGCGGCGCTGCTGCTCTGGGTGAGAACCATAGCGGGACCTTGTTTTATTTTTTTTTTCTCATCACCCACCACCCACCACTCACCATTAGAGTTTTTTTGTTGTTGGTGGTGGTGTTTTTGTTTTGTTTTGTTTTTGTTTGGCCTGTTTCCCCAACTCTAGTGTGAGCTTACAGGAGGACAGAGTTTTGTATTTCTTTTTTTTTAGTTGTAGGTGGACAGAATACCTTTATTTATGTGGTGCTGAGGATCGAACCCAGGGCCTCACACATGTGAGACGCGCATTCTACCGCTGAGCTACAGCCCCAGCCCCAGAGTTTTGTCACCGATGCACCCCAAATTTCTAGAATAGCGCCTGGTACAGAGCAGGCCCTGAATGAGGGAGGTGTGGGTGCTTGAGCACCCATCCCTAGAGTGTGTTCAGAATCCTCCCGAAGGGGCTACCTGGGCTGGGAGCCAGTGTGACCTACATCAGTCCCTGTTCTCATCTGGCCTCTAGCTTGGTAGACACTGAGGTTTTCCAACAGGCTGACAACAACCCTTTCTTTGCCCACACTGTATTTTAGTTAAGTCGCATGGTAACAATTAGAGACGGTCATTATATGCTTGTCCTGTGCCAGGCCCTGAGCAAGCACTGGGCAAGGGTGCTCTCCTTGGATCCCCAGGATCACCCCTCGGTCTCGTGCTGTTATTTCCCCCTCTTCACGAATGAGGAAAGAGGCCAGGAAACTTTCTCAATGTCACACACCCACCTACCAAGCTCGAGGCCACCAGGCTGAACACAAGGGGTGACAGGTCTCTTGACACACTTTGGGCAAGATGGTGCGTGATAGTAGAGAGAAGTCTAGTTTGGGAGCCAGAAGACCTGGATTCCAGGGGTTAACTCTGCCCTCAAGTGGCTTTGTGACTTTGGGAGGCCACTGAGCCTCAGCTTCCTTGCTGATGAAGTAAAGTGGTGGAACCAGTCGAAAAAGCTAATTTGACCCAAAGCCACATCTGCTGCTGTCTGCTTCAGTGGGAGAGACTCGCCTCTGCCTGGGCCAGTGGTGCAGGCCCAGGTAAGTCCAGGAGGGCCTGGAGCAAGCTTGGAAGACAACATCCAGGTGGGGAAATTGGGAACTTTAGTTGAGGAAATAGCGCCCTTCTGGCCTGGAGAGAGAAGATGGGAGTGGGGGTGGGGCTTTGGGGTGGGGCTAGTGGGAATGGTGTGCAGATGCAGGAGAGTTTGCTGGTTTTCCATGGGTCCTGATGGTACCCGGTGCTTTTGACCAATGGTCAGGGTCCAGGATAGAGTGTGACTCTGGGGTCACACTCCTCTCAGTGCCCTGAGTCTTAGATCAGAAGATGAAAAAGTCTGATTCCATTTTAGGGAATCCAGGAGTAAGTAAGGCACATACAGAGAGGGAGAATTTTCTAGAAGCCAGGGGTATGGCTGCAAGTCAGGCTTTCCTGGTGGAGAGGAGAGCTCTGGGTGACAAAAGGCCAGACAGGAAACTGTGCAGAAGCTTCAAACAGGTCTTTCAAGTCCTTTCCAACTCCAAGCTGTTGTTGGATGATCCCAGACCCCATTGCTTGAACTTAGGGCTAAGAAGTCTTTCCCTTCTCTTCCCACTCGGCCTTAAACATCCTTGAGGGGCTTTCCTAGCCAGCATGGAAGAAGGTGCTGAGATTCATTCCACCAACTCTGTGGGGCCCGAGCCTGCCTGGCTATTTCTGGCTCTCCCAAAGGAAAACAAACCTTAACCCACTAAGATAAGTGTTGCCAAAAGCTCAGTCCTTATCCCCGATGCCAATCCAATAACAAGGACACGGTTTTGAGAAAAAGGAAAAAGAAGGTTTATTGTTTTGCTAGCAAAGGAGAAACACAGGGGACTTCTTTCCCAAAGGCTGTGATTCTGCCCATCAGCAGGAAGGGGGCTTTTCTCTGTTGGAGTTGTAATTTAGTTGTTAATTTGGGAGATGGTAATTTCTGAGATCTTCTGGTGCCATCCCCAAAGTCTGGGTCACCTCATTCCTATGGTGCCTGTGTGCTCAAGGACAGATGAATCTATCCTAAAATGGGGAAGAAAGGTAATCCTATTTCCCCTGAAATTAGGGAGGGGGAGAGATTAGGGATGAGAGGAAGAGAAAGAAACATGTCCATTTTTAAAATAAGTTGGGGTGGGCCTAGCAGCAAGGGCTATATTCGAGGCATAAAGTGGACCCTGTTACATAAGAAGGCAAAACCTTTACCCAACAAAACAAGCAAACCAGCCCCTCTAGGCCTCGCCCAGCTTTCCTAATATGGCATCGAGTACCATACCCCAGCTGCCAATCAACACCTTTACTCCTTCTCCCAGGAGAAGAGGAGTGGGTACTGACTCCAGGTGGCAGATCAAAGTCACATTCACACTGAAGTGGCTTCAAAAGTTGAATGGACTGCTCGGCGCGGTGGCACATGCCTGTAATCCCAGTGGCTCAGTGGCTGTGTAGGCTGAGGCAGGAGGATCTAGATTTCAAGGCCAGCCTCAGCAAAAGCGAGTCTGTAAGCAACTCAGTGAGACCCTGTCTCTAAATAAAATACAAAATAGAGCTGGGGGTGTGGCTCAGTGGTTGAGTGCCCCAGAATTCAATCTCTAGTATCCCCCCCAAAAAACGTTGAATAGCTCTTCAGAGTCAGGTGCTAGATAAAATATAGGAGACTCAGTTACATTTGAATTTTCCATGAATAATGATTTTCTTTTTTAGTGCAAGTATACCCCACAGTCCATTTGGGATATATTTACACTAAAAATTTTTCATTGGGCTGGGATTGTGGCTTAGCCGTAGAGCGCTCGCCTAGCACGTGCGCGGCCCGGGTTCGATCCTCAGCACCACATACAAATAAACGCATTGTGTACAACTAAAGCAAATAAATAAATATTTAAAAAAATTTTTTTTTCATTGCTTATAAGAGATTCAAATTTAAATGGGCCTCTGTATTTCTTTTGGCAACCCTCTGGGCCATTCATAAATAGGGCCAATGACCTAAAGTGACTGATGGGTGTCTTTGAGGGAATGAATACCTTTCAAAGCAGGACATTGGCCCGGTAATCCAGGACTTTATTACATAATTAATTTACATATGAAAACAGCCCCTTTTGCATTAAAAACGGCAGGAACTAAAATGGCTGCCTCTTAATAGGCATCACAATGTAGAAGCTGCCCAGGAAGTTAAAGTTATTTTCATTCTTTGGGTAATACTTGGGACTTGGAGTTTGACCCTGTTATTCATGTAGGAGGAGTCCTTTCCAAGGACATATCATGGTAAGCTTTGTGGATAAAGACATCATCCAGCACTATCTGTGGTAATCGTTAATACTTATATGGCAGTGCTGTAATTGAATGGATTCTTTAATCCCGACAATTCTAGTGCCTCAAAATAACCCTGGAATAACCTGGGTACTCAGTATCGGGGGACTAGTGAAGTGAATTGATGGCGTAACTAATTGGTAGGCAGAGTATTATGCTGTCATTAAAGCTAATGATTATTGAAGCTGTTGAGAAGCAGAGGGTTCTTAAAATATGATGAAAGAGGGGGAAGCTGGATTCTAAATTTAAAACATGTACCTTCTATAGAAAAGACACAAGAAGGAAATAGATGTGAACTGTGATTAGGTTGGATAATTTTTGGTGTGTGTGTGGGGTACAAGGGATTGAACCCAGGGGTGTTTTATCACTAAGTCATATCCCCCGTCCTTTTTATTTATTTATTTATTTATTTATTTTTTTGTACCAGGGATTGACCTCAGGGGCACTGGACCACTGGGCCACATCTCCAGTCCTTTTTTTGTATTTTACTAGAGACAGGGTCTCACTGAGTTGCTAAATGCCTAGCCATTGCTGAGGCTGGCTTTGAACTCACGATCCTCCTGCCTCAGCCTCCCAAGTGCAGGGATTACAGGCGTGCGCCACCACGCCCGGCTTATTTATTTATTTTAATATTATTTATTTGCTTTAGTTGTACACAATGCATTTATTTTTACATGGTGCTGAGGATCAAACCCGGGCCGTGCACATGCTAGGCGAGCTCTACGGCTGAGCCACAACCCCAACCCCTTGATTTTTTTATTATTTATTTATTTATTTTTGGTACCGGGGATTGAACTCAGGGGCACTCGACCATTAGGCCACATCCCCAGCCCCTTTTTTTGTATTTTTATTACAGACAGGGTCTCACTGAGTTGCTAAGTGCCTCACTATTGCTGAGGCTGGCTTTGAACTCGCGATCCTCCTGCCTCAGCCTCCCAAGTGCTGGGATTACAGGCATGCGCTGCCGCGCCTGGCTATTTTTTTTTTAAATATTTATTTATTTGCTTTAGTTGTACACAATGCAATGCATTTATGTTTACGTGGTGCTGAGGATTGAACCCGGGCCGCGCACGTGCTAGGCGAGTGCTCTACCGCTGAGCCACAACACCAGCAGGCTATTTTTTTTTAATATATGTATTTTTAGTTGTTGATGGATCTTCATTTTATTTATTTATTTATATGTGGTGCCGAGAATCGAACCCAGTGCCTCACACACGCTAGGCAAACAGCTCTACCACTGAGCTACCACCCAGCTCATCCCCAGCCCTTTTCAATATTTCATTTAGAGATATTGGTCAGATGGTCTTGCTGAGTTGTTTAGGGCCTCGCTAAATTGCTGAGGCTGGCTTTGAACTTGCTATTCTCCTGCCACAACCTCCAGAGAACCACTGGGATTACCGGCATGTGCCACCGTGCCCAGCTGTCATCTGATTTTCTTAGCTGCTTGCCCATTTCAGGTCCAGTCCAGGCTATAGGGGGACTGGAGGTTGCTACATCTCAAGAAAGGGGAGCCCCAAGGCCTCCTTTTGTTGTAAATGTTTTCAGGGCATCGCACACCTGGATGCTCAGGACATTGAATCCATCTATCAGAAACATCAGACAAGCAACCTTTTGGGTTATTGTTCAACTGCCCTGCCCGGTAAAAAGCGACTGTATACATGTTCAAACTTAGCAGAGTTTTGAAGGAAGAATAGTATACTTGGGGCTGGGGTTGTGGCTCAGCGGTGGAGCGCTCGCCTGGCACGTGTGCGGCCTGGGTTCGATCCTCAGCACCACGTAAAAACGCATTGTGAGCCAGGCGCGGTGGCACACGCCTGTAATCCCAGCACTTTGGGAGGCTGAGGCAGGAGGATCGCGAGTTCAAAGCCACCCTCAGCAATGACGAGGCACTTAGCAACTTAGTGAGACCCTGTCTCTAAATAAAATACAGAAAAAAAAAAGGGGGGGGGGCTGGGGATGTGGCCCAGTGGTCGAGTGTCCCCGAATTCAATCCCCGGTACCAAAAACAAAACAAAACAAAACAAAACAAAACAAAACGCATTGTGTACAACTAAAAGCAAATAAATAAATATTTATATAAAAAAAAGAATAGTATACTCATTGAAGTACGAAAAAGGAAAAGTAGAGAATTTTTTTTTTTTTTTTTTTTTTTTTTTTGTGGTACTGGGGATTGAACTCAGGGGCACTCGACCACTGGGTCACATCCCCAGCCCCTTTTTTGTATTTTATTAGAGACAGGGTCTCACTGAGTTGCTAAGTGCCTCGCCATTGCTGAGGCTGGCTTTGAACTCGCGATCCTCCTGCCTCAGCCTCCCAAAGTGCTGGGATTACAGGCGTGCGCCACCGCGCCCGGCAAGTAGAGAATTTATAAACAGCAAAACCATTTAGAGCAGGGGTCAGCAGATCTATTCTGGCAAGGGCCAGATGGTCATGATTTTATGCTCTGCCGGCCACCACCTCTGTCACAGCTACTCCACTGTGTCCCTATGGCCAGAAAGCCAGAGACAGAACCTAAAGGAACTGGTATTTCTGTTCTAACAGAGCTTGACTCCCGGACGCTGAAATAATTTTGTAGCATTTTCACTTGCTGTAAATTCTTTCTTCTTCAGATTTCCCCCCAGCCACGTAAACATGTAAAAACATTCCTAGTGGGCTGGGATTGTGGCTTAGAGGTAGCACGTTCGCCTAGCATGTGTGAGGCAAAGGGTGTGATCCTCAGCAATACATAAAAATAAAATAAAGATATTGTGTCCGGGCTGGGGTTGTGGCTCAGCGGTAGAGCGCTCGCCTAGCACGTGCGTGGCCCGGGTTCGATCCTCAGCACCACGTAAAAAGCATTGTGTACAACTAAAAGCAAATAAATAAATATTAAAAAAAAGATATTGTGTCCACCTATAACTAAAACAATTAATGTATTAAAAAACAACAACAACAAAAAAGAAAACACTCCTAGCTTGAGGTCTCTACAAAAATCTGTAGAGGGTAGGGTTTGTTCTGACTGTGATTTTCTTTTCCCGTTGTGTGGAATGGACCTGCAGTCAGCTCCAGCCTCACTGTCCCTTATTATGACCTTGAGGGGCCAGGGTATTCCTTACCCTTTCAGCCCCCACTTTCCTCAGCTGGAAAATGGGAGGAAACACAGGGTCATTAGGAGGACTCTATGGGGGGATACTGGCTGCACACACTTTAGGAGCTTCATAAATGCATGCATGGTAGACATTATTATTTTTTAACTGTAAAGAATATATGGGACTGGGGTTGTGGCTCAGTGGTAGAGCGCTGGCCTAGCACATGCGCAGCCCGGTTGGATCCTCAGCACCATGTAAAAATAAAATGCATTGTGTACAACTAAAGCAAATAAATAAATATTTTTTTAAAAAAGAATACACACACACACACACACACACATACATGTTGGGGTACCAGGAATTGAACTGTGGGGCACATTCCCAGCCCTATTTTGTATTTTATTTAGAGACAGGGTCTCACTGAGTTTCTCAGTGCCTTGCTTTTGTTGAGGCTGGCTTTGAACTCATGATCCTCTTGCCTCAGCCTCCTGAGCTGCCAGGATTATAGGCCACTCATGCCCAGCTGTAAAGAATATTGAGTGCCTGATTATAAATGCTGCTAGTGATAATTTCATGATTCATCCCCCCCCTTCCCCCCAGTATCACTAGAGGGCAAGAGTTCTCCATTCCCTGTGTACTCAAATACTTGGGGGAATGCTTTTGCTTCTTGTGATTCTCTGGGTTGATAAAGAGGGCGCTAGAATCGTGCTGTTCACTTCATGGCACATTTTCATCCTTGGTGCAGGTGAGGTGCTGCTCTTTCTTGTTTACTTTGGGGAGTCCAACTCTCCCTCTAAGTCCCCCACCTCCAAGAACTCTGATTCAACAGGTCTGGGTAGGGGCCGGACAGAAGGCGTGGTTTGCTAAGACTCCTCAGTGATGCTAAGGTGCAGCCATGCATCAGCTCGGGGAGCATTTTGCTATAGTTTCTAGTCCTTTGTTGAGAAATAAAGTCTCAGGTTCTGCTTAAGACCGCTGGAACAGAACTTGCAGTTTTTGTTGGTTTTCATGATGCTGAAAATTGAACCCAGGGACTTGCACGTGCTAAGCACACCATCTGCCACTGAGCAACACTGCAGTGTAAGTGAAGTTAGCCAATATCACAAAACCAAATGCCGCATGTCTTCTCTGACATAAGGAAGCTGAATCATAGCTGGGTAGGGAGGGGGAGCAAGGGAGGAATAGACAAACTTTAGGCAGGGCAAAGGGGTGGGAGGGGAGGGGTGGGGACAGGGGGTTAGAAATGATGGTGGAATGAGATGGACATCATCATCCAAAGTACATGTATGAAGACACGAACGGAGTGAATATACTTTGTATACACCCAGAGATATGAACAATTGTGCTCTATATGTGTAATATGAAATGTAATGCATTTTGCTGTCATATATAAAAATTAGAATAAATTAACAAAGATCCCCCAGAGATCTGTGCACTCCTGGGCGATGAAGACACGTGCTCTCGGGTCGCATGCAGGTGTGTGTCCCTTTCTGCATCAACAGGGGCTTGGATGTGATGTGTGAGCCACAGCTGTAGTCAGAGTCCTGTTTAGACCCCAGGGGGTGCTGATGGCACACGGACCGTGAGGCGTGTGTGCCGTGAGCTTGTACTTTTTTTAATCTAGATTTTTTGTAAAGCAAGGTCCCACAGCAGTTGTCTGTCTGGCAGAGCCCAGAGGGTGGGAATGTGCCAGGAAAAGCAATTTAGGATCCAAGAGGCCACCAGGGGCCTCTTTCCCCATGACCCGGAGGGTGGACGTCACTGGAGCCTGTGGGGCTGGCCAGGGGTGGGCTGTGGATGGCATTTCTTAATATAGTGAGTCAATAGCTGTTTTCTGAGTGCCACAGAGGACTAAAGGAATGTCACTAAATGTTTGGCGTGGAGGGAAATGATGGCTCTGAGAGGGACATTTCCCAGGCCTTGGGAGGGAAACAGATATCGCAGAAGGGGGCTGCGTGGAGGTCAGTCCCCACATCCAGGCCTCCTCTCCACTTTGGCCTCGGGCACGCATGTGGAGATGCCAGCCGAGGCAGCCTTGCCTAGAGAGGCTCTGACTCGGGGCTGGGCCTGGCCGGGACAGGCGGGGCTGGCTGGCACAGACTTCTCCCTCCGCCTCGCCTCGGTTTATTGGCCTGTACAAAGGGCAGTCGCCATAGCTAGCTAGGTTTCGCAACCCAATTGAACTGACTTCCTTTCTGAGCACTTCCTTCCCTCCCTCCTCCTGAGGTCTTGAGAGGAGGATTCCTGCCCTTGACCTCCCTCTGCCTTTCCCCAGGGTCACAGGAATGGCAGGGAAGCCCAACAGGAGAGGCCAGCCCCACCCTGCTCTCACTATGCTCGGTCACTTTCAGCTGGGCCGGACAGGGTGGCTACGCAAGCGTGCAAAGCCGTGGATTTAAGAGTTCTCTGAGAATCAGACACGCAGCTCTTCTCTACATGAGTGTCTCTTGAACGGAATCATTTCTCTTCCTGCAAACCCCCATGCTGCTCCTAGCCCACTTTTTCCTAGGATGACAGCCAACTTGAGTGTCTGATCAGTTTTTCCACATCCAAGGAAATCACTGATTTAGGTAAGATTATCACTTGGTGTTAAAGTCATTAGGAGGTTTTTATCAGCAAGGACATGCACAACAAGATTGTGGCACATTCATGTAATGAAATAAGACAATAATAGGGATAAGAACTTCACACATGCAGTATGTCTGCATCTCACAGAGGGACAGAGTTCAGACTGTACAGTTTCATTCGTTTGAAGTACAGGAACAGGCGAAAGTAATCTGTGACTTTTTTTTTTTTTTTTTTTTTTTTTTTTGGTACCAGGGATTGAACTCAGGGGCACTCGACCACTGGGCCACAAGTAATCTGTGACTTTTTTTTTTTTTTTTTTTTTTTTTTGGTACCAGGGATTGAACTCAGGGGCACTCGACCACTGGGCCACATCCCCAGCCCCTTTCTTGTATTTTAGTAGAGACAGGGTCTCATTGAGTTGGTAAGTGCCTTGCCATTGCTGAGGCTGGCTTGGAACTCGTGATCCTCCTGCCTCAGCCTCCCAAGTGCTGGAATTACAGGCTTGTGCCACCGCACCCGGCTATCTGTGACTTTTTTTTTTAATATTTATTTATTTGTTTTAGTTGTACACAATGCCTTTATTCTTTACATGGTGCTGAGGATCGAACCCGGGCCATGCACGTGCTAGGCGAGCGATCTTCTGCTGAGCCACAATCCCAGCCCCTATCTGTGACTTTTGAGGAAAGGTGACTGTTAGAGTCAGAATAGAAGTTTACCTGGTGAAGGGACCCTATCTGGAAGGCACAAGCAGGAGCCAGGTAGGGAGCTAGGACTGTTCTCTACCTTGATTTGGGATATGGATGTGTGGCTGGATACACACGTAAAAATCTTTACAAAACTAGACCTTATGTAGTTCCTGGCATACATAACACTATTTACAATATGTTTGAGCCAGCAGCCTTTAATTTGACTCTAACCAAGACTTGAGAGCCAACTTTCGGTTTATAGCAAGTGTATGGGATAGAGGAACAAGCTAAAAGGCACTACGAAGAAGCAATGGGCTCTGCACCTGCGCATGCCTGTGATCCCAGTGGCTCGACAGGCTGAGGCAGGAGGATTGCAAGTTCAAGCCAGCCTCAGCAATTTAGTGAGGCCATAAGCAACTCAGTGAGACCCTGTCGCTAAGAAAAATATAAAAATGGGCAAGGGAGCCGGGCACGGTGGTGCATGCCTGTAATCCCAGCACTTGGGAGGCTGAGGCTGGAGGATTGCGAGTTCAAAGCCAGCCTCAGCAATGATGAGGCATTTAGCAACTCAATGAGACCCTGTCTCTAATAAAATACAAAAAAGGGCTGGGGATGTGGCCCAGTGGTCAAATGCCGCTGAGTTCAATCCCTGGTACCAAAAAAAAAAAAAAAAAAAAAAAACCTGGGCTGGGGATGTGGCTCAATGGTAAAGTGCGCCTGAGTTCTATCCCTGGTACTAAAAAAAAGAAAGAAGAAGAGAGAAGAAAAAAAAAAAAAAAAAAAAAAACAAACAACAGTGAGGCAGATCAGAAAGTTAGAGCTCCTGCAGGATAGTCGATTCAGTCTTTTTCAAGAGGGAAAATGGTCTAGATCAGAAGAGATCAGGAGACATCCCTATCAGATGACATCTAGGGGCCAGGTATGGATGTGGGTTGGATGAGTCAGTTGTAAAGGGAACTTTTAGAGGCAATTAGGGACACTTGAATATTATATTAATCCGTTTCCCGTTGCTGTAACAAAATACCTGGGGCTGGATGTTTTATAAGAAAAAAGAGGCTTATTTAGCTTATAGTTTGGGAGGTCCAAAAACATAGATCTGGCTTCCACTTGGCTCTGGTGAGGGCATACTGGCTACATCACAAAATGGTAGATTTTATCATGGTGGGAGCTTGTGTGAGAGGGAATGATCACATGGTGAGACAGGAAGCAAGGGAGATTCTGAGATCTAATAACCTTCCACTAGGTCCCACACCTTAAAGATTCCACCATCAAACTGCCACACTGGGGACCAAGTTTCCAGCATATGAAACTTTGAGGGACATACTTAAACCATAACAAAACCATAGCAAATATAAATTATGTTTTAGATGATGATAATGAGTCATTTGTAATGTTTTAAAGTAAGATAATGCTAATGAGTTCCAGTGGAATTTTGTGTGTATGTGGGTACCAGGGATTGAGCCCAGAGATTGAGCCCAGAGCTGGAACGATGCCTCCAGCTCCCTCCCCTCTTTTTTACCCCAGTGCTGGGGATCCAACCCAGGGCCTTGCAGATGCTACCACCAAACTACATCCCTGGGTCTTTTTATATTTTATTCTGAGATAGGGTTTTGCTAAGTTCCCTGGGCTGGCCTCAAACTTGTGATCCTCCTGCTTTAGCCTCCCCAGTTGCAGGGATTATAGGTAAGTGCCATCATGTCTGGTGGGAAGATGTTATTTTTAAGAGACATACTGGAAAGATATTTTTCTCATCCACTTTCAGCTTGGAGAAGGATGAGACAACCCAGGGAGGGGCTCCTGAGGTTTCCCTTTCTGCAAACAGCTCTTTCAGCTGGAAATGGATGTCTCAGACTTGTGCTGTACCCAGCTCATCATGTATTTTCCCATTTCATAACAGCTGTGTGTTTTTCCTTGCTAAAACTATTTTTAACTGAAAAAGTAATATATGCTTGATGAAAAATATTTTAATAGACTAACAAATATGTAATGAAAAATGAGGCAGCCGGGTGCAGTGGCGCACGCCTGTAATCCCAGCATTTTGGGAGGCTGAGGCAGGAGGATCTCGAGTTCAAAGCCAGCCTCAGCAATGGTGAGGCACTTAGCAACTCAGTGAGACCCTGTCTCTAATAAAAAAAAAAAAAAAAAAAAAAAAAAAAAAAACCAACACACACACACACACACACAAAAGGGGCTGGGGATGTGGCCCAGTGGTCGAGTGCCCCTGAGTTCAATCCCTGGTACCACACCAAAAAAAAAAAAAAAAAAAAAAAAAAAATGAGGCTCCTCTCACCCCAGGTAACTAACTCCTTTCCCAGATTTTCTCCCAGCAGTAACTGTGATTGATGGATTCCTGTGCACCTTTACAGAAATGAGACAGTCTCTGTTCACACAAACATATCATTGCATATGTGGTCCTCTACCTTTTTTATGCACAGGTAGCCTATCAGCCACCTGGTATTATACTTTTCTTTTCTTTTCTTTTCTTTTTTTTTTTTTTGTACCGGGGATTGAACTCAGGGGCATTTAATCACTGGGCCACATCCCCAGCCCTTTTTTTTTTTCTTTTGCATTTTATTAGAGACAGGGTCTCACTGAGTTGCTAAGTGCCTCGCCATTGCTGAGGCTGGCTTTGAACTGGCAATCCTCTAGCCTCAGCCTCCCAAGTGCTGGGATTACAGGTGTGCACCACCGTACCCAGCTTCATATCTGTTCTTTTGAAGGCCACCAATGATCTCCCTGTAATCAGATCCAAGGCCACCCACTAGTTCTGACTTTGTTCCACCCATTGCACTGCCCCTTTCTTCTAGAAATGCTTCCCTCCTTTGGCCTCTTAGACTGTACCTAAACATTCTATGGGCTTCTATTTCTTCTTCTCTGTTGCTGGTTCCTCTGGTCCTCCCTGACCTATGAACAGTCACGCCCCTTGACTGCATCCTTGACCTTCCCTCTGACTCTCTTCAAGTTCCAGGTGATCTCATCCAGTCTTATGGCTCTAAGTAACATCTCCATACTGACAACTCCCGATTTTATCTCCAGCCTGAGTCACAGTCCTGAACTCTAACCTCTTATCTGATTGCTTACCTGGCATCTCTTCTCTGCTGGTTATCTGGCAGAAGTCTCTAAACTAACCTGTCCAGAACAGATCTCCTGACTTGAGCCCCCAAGCCTGAATCTCCTTCTGTCTTCCCTGTTCAGCTGTCACTCAGGCCAGGAACCTAGGACAAACCGGCCTTCCCTTATGCTTCCCTTCCATGGCTCCCCCACAGCAGATCACTCTGGGCTCCTTTTTGGGCTCTTCCCACAGTCTGATCACTCCTGAGCACCTTCACTGCCTGGGCTCAGCCACCATCACTGCTGACCTGGATTGCTGCAAAGAATGGCAGGTGGTCTCCTCCCAACTTTAAAAAAAAAATTTTTTTAGTTGTAGATGGACACAACACCTTTATTTTGTTAATTTACTTTTATGTGGTGCTGAGGATTGAACCCAGCGTATCACACTTGCTAGGTAAGCGCTCTACCGCTGAGCCACAACCCCAGCCCCTCTCCTCCCTATTCTTGTTCTCCAACCAGTGGCTCCTTAATGCAGCAGCAGGTGATCCTGGTAAAACTGGACAAGGCCCCATTCTCTTCCCAGGGATTCCCTTCTCACTTAGGGAATGAGGTCCACAATCCTGGCCATTCTCTCTGGCCTTCCCTCCAAATACTTCCTCCTTTACTCATTCTGCCCCAGCCGGTCAGATTTCCTCGCTGTCCCTTGTCAACACAAGGCCCAAACCTACTTTAGGGCACTTGCTATCCCTCTGCCTGAGGGTTTGAATCCTAGATATGTCTGCTTGACTCACTCACTCTTGTCATATTTTCGTTCAAACGTCACTTCCCTGTGGCACCCATGCCACCTGGTCAAATCCTCACTGTAATTCTTCCAATTCAGCGTTCTCTCTCCCATGTGGAGCTCAGAGATGTTGATGACTTGCACAGGCCGAGAAGAGCTGGACTAGGACCCCTAAGTCAGGTCTTTCGAAGCCAAAGGGTTTTCTTCCTGTCCCTGTGGGAGACACCACTACTCTGACACTTTCCTCTTCCCTGGCACACCCTCACAACACAAGACACTGTAGATGGCACAGCCCCTGGTATTCATATTCTGAAGTGCTCTGTGGAGCAGGGCTTACATTATGAACTTGGATGCAGGATCTGAGATCCCCGGGAGCTCTGTGGTCTGCAAGGCCACGTAGCCAATGAGTGTTCCTGCATAAGATGGAGAAAGTGGAAGTTTGTGGAAGTCCTAGGGGGACAAGCCTTATCTGGTTGCAACTCAAACCAGAAGGAAGAGGGTTGTGTTGGGGCTGGGGTTTGGCAGGCTGGAACCTGGCAGACCCTGGAGCCAGGCCTTGGTGGAGAGTCTTTTTGGAACCCTGAAGATTCCCTGTGCCTTGTACATACTGGGCCCTCAGGCGAGTTCTCTGTTGGCACCTTAAATCCTCTCATCAACCGTGTGTGGGAAGCATTTTATCCCCATTTTGTTTAGGAGGATACCCAGAACTTCTCTACCTCGCCATAGGGAGGCAACTCTGCATATGCACCCCCATCTCTAGCGTCCTTCCCGACAGCACTGGTCCATTGCTCAGGCCACGTGTCCCTCCTCATCCCATCTTTCCACTCCTGATGAGTTACAGCATTCTTGCCTCCTCATTCTTTGAACTCTGCGCCTGTTCTTCCCTTTGCTCGGAGCGTCTCCCCTTCCTGAACTCCTACTCATCCTTCAAGACCCAGTGCCACACACAGTCCCCAGATCCAACAACAGAACTGACTGTCCTCTCCCCTCGTGTTTCTCTGTGGCTCTCTTCTCATCATGTTTCCAATCAGTGGCTCGCATCCCTCGTATCCTGGGGCCTCAGTCTCACTCCTCTCTGTACCCGTGCTGTGATACACCAGGTTCCCTGTGTTTGTTGGGGTAAAGTGACTCTGTGAAACGTCCTGGAGCACCCAACTCAACTGCTCTTTCTGCTCCTAAGAACATAGAGCACCTGCAGCCTATGCCTGTGTTAAGGGACCTTCTACTATTGACTTTGACAGTCAATCAGTGATTGTTGGCCCCCTTTCTTGTCCTCTCAGTCTTCCTCTTTCCATTTCCTGCCTCAGCCAGGGGGGTATCCTTGCCAGGAGCTCTGGGGAGCAGCCTCTCTAAGGTGCAGCACAGACCCTTGATGCTAACACCTGCCCCCTTCCCTTCTAGGTTCCCATGGCCTAGGATGCAAAGCCGGTCCTCACTGGTCCACTGGGGATTCCTGTCTCCCACCCTTGTCTGTCTACTTCCCACCCCATCCTTTTCCTCTCCTGTTGAAGAAAAAATAAAGGCACTTGTTAAAGACAGTAAGGAAGACTTTAAGATGCTGACTACTCCAATGGTGGTGTTACATCAGGGGAGAGATCTAATGCCACTCCAACTGCAACAAGGGAAAGTGAGAATTATAGCCCAGGAACAGAGTAGGGGGTCGGTGCATGGAAAATTACTAAGCAGAAACATCAAGGCTCTGGGGATTCTGGCTAAATTGACTTGACAGGATTCTTACTGCAGACAGGCAAGGGTGATCTGATACCAAAGGTGGCAGATTTTCCTGACTCCGCAGGATTTCTGCTGGAAAAAAACAAAACAAAAAAGACTAAGGGGCCCAAGGACAGAGGCCAAGGTCAGGGCCTAGGCAGAAAGAGGAACTCAGAGGAGTCTGTCATCCCCCTAACAACTTGGTTCTTTCATTTCTCCCTCCTCAAGCCAAGCCTTTCTTGTTCTCAGGCCTGAATAATCTTATTTCCCAAGACCAGTTCAAATGTCTCCTCTGAGAGTTTCCTGAGCTCCCCACAGGAACCCATTTTCCTGCCTGAACCTGGGGCGAGGTGTCCATTTCTCCTACCCACACCAGGAGGTCTCTGCAGGCAGAGACATTGGGTGGTGCCCACAGGGCCTGCGAGGGCAGGTGGGGGTCAGTGAATCCAGGTGCCCAGGCAGACTCCGACCTCGCCCCGCCCCGCCCCGCCGGGGGAAGGGCCTCGGGGATGTTCGGGTTCATCCTTGGCGCTTTGAGTCCCTCCCTCTGTCCAAAGGGACCCGGGGTGTGGGGTGGTGGTTAACATGCTGAGCCGGGGCCGGTTAGCGTCCTCGGGGATGGGAGGAGATCTCATCCAACGTTACTGCTCCCCGCTGCAGTTGCACTGAATCGCCTTGGGGGGCCGAAAACCGCTTAAGGGACGCATGCAAGGAAGGAAGCTCAGGGTCTCGGCCACCCCCAAAGGCCAGGCACAAAGTGCCCCCGCCACGATTCCCTCCCCTCGCCCATTTAACATGTCAGAGCACTCGGCCAGGGCCAACCTAAAAGCCGTCCGCCCTCCACCCGCGACACAAACAAGCGCCCAACAGCTACGAGGGCCGGCGCTGCGCCTTTAAGAGGCGGCGGCGCTGCCCCCTGGCGGCCGCCCGCGCTTCCTCCGCGCGCTGCCCGGCGGCCTCCCGCGGCGGCCGGCCGGGCAGCGCGGGCGTCGCCGCCGGCTTCTCGGCGGGCTGAGCGCGAGGACGCGGCGGCGGCGGGTGAGGACCGCTGGCGGACGGGCGGGAACGGCCGCGTGCGTCCCGCCGGGTCCGGCTCGAGCGGCCGAACGCGGCGCGGGCTCGCAGGGCGGGGACCGGCACGGGCGGGCGGGAGGCCGGGCTCGGGCGGCGCGCAGCCCCTGCCGCGGCCGCGGGAGGGCGTGTTGCTCGGGCCCGCGCGGCGGAGGGAGGCCCGCGGGCCGCGCGGGGGCGGTGTCGCCGAGGCCCGGCGCAGCCCGCGGGCAGGCGGCGGGCGGCGAGCCCCGCGGGCGGCGGGGGCGGGCGGGCGCGTCGCGGGCGGGCGGGCCACCCCGCCGGCCCAGCCAGTGGCGCGCCGCGCTGAGCGCCTCCTCCGCGGGCGCCCCTCCCCGCCCGCGCCCCTCCCCGCAGGACTGCGCGCCGGAGCCCGTTCCGCGTCCCCGCCGCCGGGAGGAGGTGCCCGCACGCTCGCGGCGCGCGCCGGCCCCGGACTCGGCCTGTGGGCGATTTCCTCCGGACCCAGGCTCCCCGCCCGAGGAGGAAGATGCAGACCTTTCTCAAAGGGAAGAGAGTTGGCTACTGGCTCAGCGAGAAGAAAATCAAGAAGCTCAATTTCCAGGCCTTCGCCGAGCTGTGCAGGTAAGGAGGGACGCGGCTCCGGCGCCCGGGGACCCCGGCCTCAGCCCGGCTCAGCCTCAGCGGTCGCGGGGAGGCGAGAGCAAAACGGGAAGGAGCGGTGAGCGCGGAGGCTGCGTGCGCGTAGCCAGGTGGCCGTGGGGCCGCCGGCAGGTCGGAGGGGGAGCGGTGGCCGGCATGGGCGATGGCTCGGACCCGGCTCTCAGGTGCACTGTGCCCGGCCCCGAAGCCCCCAGCCCGCGGGGAGCGCTACTGAGGCTAGCGGAGGTACCTGGGCGACCCGGGGGTCCGCGCTGTCAGCCAGGGATTTGAGGGTACTTTTGGACAGACAGACGTATTTGTCTTCCTTGGTCACCTTCCCCGTAGTGGAGAAGGGCACCAACGTTTATGGGCCACCTACTACGTGCCACGCGTGTGCTCAGCTCCTGGAGCTGTCATTGCATATCGCCCGGTTGAGCCCCATTGAAGCGAGAGCAATACTTGGCTTGTATGTGGTGATTTGCTGTCTCATTAGAGCTTCACAGCAGCCTTGCAGATTGGCCAGGGTGGTGATTCTAGGCCACGTGTCTGAGAAGGGGTACCTCTCTGGGTCCCTTGGCTTAGGAGTGGCCTCATAGAAGGGACTGTGTACATGTATGGCCTTCTGCCATCTGCTGGGCGCCCCCCTCCCACCATGCTCAGGTGGTGGAAACTGGGCGTTTAGTAGATGACATTCTTGGTAAATTACAGAAGTATGGAGTCTTGGGTCAGGTGTCTTGCTCCACAACTGTGGCTTTGCCGCTGAAATACTGTTAAATTCCCTCTTCAATAAAAGCCTGAAAGGCTCTGCCTTCCCAAGCCTTTTGCAAACTCCAGGTTGGAAACCTTTGTTACGCAGCGTCTTCACTTGGTAGATTTGATTTTTGAAAATGGGCCCCAGTTGCATTTTTGACCCTGTTGAGTCCCCAGACATCTTGGAGAATGGAGCAGTTGGGTTTCTTTATCCCTGGTGTCCAGTGTAAGGGGCCGTCTGAGTTGGCACATGCTGGCAGTCCTGGCAGCACCCGTGCCCTCCTCACTCTGTCCCCAGGGCCTGCTGCTCCTCCGTCCAGTGCAAGTCACAAAGGTGCTTTCTCCCCACAGCCCCTGGTTGGTTGTCTCTCCCAAGTAGGCTTCGCAGGGATTTTCATGGCCGGCAAGGCATGCAGAGTGGCCCTAGGAGTTTACAAGGAAATCAGGAGGAACTCGAAACCAGAGCTTTGACGATGGGGTGTAGGGCTTCTGGAACATTGAAAAAGGACATTGGAACATTGCACCCCACATACACACTCTTGTGCAAAGGGTGCCCTGGACACTGAAGAAATTTGGAGAAACCCCTGTGGCATTTTCTCGAAGTCCAGTTGTGATATGGGGCACCGGAGCTCCCCCTGCCGTCATGTAAGACTTGGAAGATCCCAGTGAACACTTTGCACCTTTTTTACTGATCGCTCTTGTGTCACTCTTTCTGTAGCCAAAGCTTGAGATTGGTCCTTGGGTTGGTAGGTTTTACTCAGTAATTAGCAGACTCTAGTAAAAGAGTCCTGGCTGACTCAGGGCATGAGGCCAGACCTACTGGCTTGCCCTTCTTTTGGACCTTCCTGCCTTTGAAGGGGTAGGGGTTCAGGGCTTCCAGAGGGGCAACTGTTCTGGGGAAAATTGGGAGTAGAATGTTAATTTTTGTAGAAGGGCTGTTGAGTTTAAGGTCTGGTTGCCTTCTTTTGTCCAAATATTGGCTTCAAAAAGAAGGCAAAGGCCTCTGGGCCATTGTAGAACCCCAGGAAGCCCACTCTACTTTCATTACTGAAGTTTTAGATGTTTTGTCTGGTAAGCTTAAGAAGGAAAAGAAAACACCAAAAAAGAGTTGTTGTTTCTTCTTCCACTTCCAGGGCAGTGCCCTCTGGTGGCCACATTTCTATGCTAGCTGCAAAATCTTCCAACTCTTGGGATGGTGATCTGGGCCTTTGCTGTTTTGTTTGGTGTGAATGTCCATGAGACAGTGTCTTCATCACTGGGACTCTGGGGGTGCAACCCATCTGTATTGATGGATGAGCAGTTGTCAGTGAATTCTGTACTGAAAAGTCCAGGGATGTTGGAGATGACTTGACATTGCTCTGAATGTTTGGAGGCAGTGCCCTCACAAGAGGGGATCGCTGGACTGGACTGGGATGAGCTGTTTAGTTCAGTGTCAGGCCTTATAAAAACCTTATCAAGATAGGGAGAGGTCATCTCATCCAGCCTTGTTTTACAGATGGGGAAATGGGTGTTGGAGGTGGCAGGCTCCATTCTTCTGCTCTTTTCCTTTGCCTTCTGCATTGGGTCCAACCTAGTGACCTTGAGATGTGCTCAGAGAGCAAAGCCTTTCTTTCTGGGCACTTCCAACAGAAGGTGCCCTTGTTCTTTTCCCAGGGGTCCAGCTGCTTCTGTTTTGTCCCTAGGGATACTTTCCTTGCAAGAATGAGTTGTGCCCTCCGCAAATGCAGTGCCCTGTACTCCCAGAGGTCAGTGTCTGTGGGTGGCATCAGTAGGTGGTTGAGCCAAGTCCTGGGAAGTGCCTCACCTACATTAGGCAGGTACAAGGGCCAGCCCTTTCAACTGTGAGGCCTGATAGGATGGGGCCTCTGGCCAGCCAGCAGATGAGCCTTTGAATCTGCTTGTTTTCAGTGGTACTGTTTGTTCCTGTTCCTCCTCTGTGTCTTCCCCTCTCTGTGGGGACACAAGGACATGGCTCTGGTTGAGTTCATTTTCCCCTCCCACCTGCGTCCCAGTTCATAGTCTGGAGCCACCTAGAAGCTCCTTCATACCCTCTTTGTGGCTTTTTCAAGGTGCCTAGAAGAGGCTTCAAGGAGCAGCAGAGGGCTAAAGCTGTGGGTTGTACAGGTTGGGAGATTTTAGGGAGCTTCTGTGTTTGTTTTGTCCCTGTGGTGCTCCTTTGGGAATGCTGGCTGGCCTGGGTTCCTCTCGTTCATGTTTTCCGTGCCTCTCTACCAGCTCCTTTTCTGCCGGTGGAAGCTGCAGGAGGTTGTGACAGAGGCAAGTGGCATCATGAAGCCCTTTGGTATACCGAGTGGGTGAACATCATCTGTGTTTACTGTAACGACAGCTGATTTTTAATGAGTTGCTTCTAAGTACCTCATCTCATCTCCTCCTTCCAGCAGCCAGGGATGGAGAGATGGGGAAACTGAGACTCAGGAAGCAGAAGGGACTGGCACAGCCTGTCGGAGGGCTTCCCTGAGCTCAGGATGGAGCTTTGCACCCTAGAGTGCAGCCTCCTTGTTTGTCAGGGGTCTCGTTGCCAGCTGCAGCCCAGCCATTGTGGAGGCTCAGCAGGAGAAAGCCTGTGAAGCTCTTGTCTTCAGAGCACTCGAGTCCAGCTGGGCTGACTGTGCTTTTGGGACGCATACTCAGGGAGCCAGCTCAGACCACGTTGTTTGTCTCTGCGTCCTTTCCCACTGGGGACCCATTTGTATAGTTCCCAGAAGGCACCATGGAGTTCATTGATGCCCATGTTTACTGAGAGCCTTCTAGAATCCAGGCTTGGTGTTAGGCAGTAGGTTGGGGTACAGTGGCCTTAGAGCATGCCAGGGAGAGTAGGTGCTGTTGGGCCGGTCCCTTTCCCTTGGGCCCTACATTTCTTCTTCTTTTTGGCAGTGCAAGGAATTGAACCCTGGGCCTTTTACATGCTAGGAAGTATTCTTCCACTGAGCTACCCCCCATCCCCATTTTTTCCTTTAAATTAGAGCCGTCCCGAGGTCACTGTGTTCCAGGATGGCTTAGCACTTTGGGCTGGAACTCTTCCAGGAGATTCTGCAGAGGGAGAAAGGAGGATCTTTTCCAGAATTCAATGATGTCGGTCTGGGTTGGTATTTATACGTTGATTTTAATGGCAGGATTTGCCACCATCTTGGAGGCATGGAGGTGGGAGGAGGTTCTGACTTAGGTTTCCTTTGTGTGGCACATGGGGAATATCCATAACTCAACCTTGCAAATAAGCCTTTCCTGCCAGCCTCCTAGGGAGTAGACGGGACCTGTGGTCAGAGCAAATACCCATCTGGATACAGGATGTCTTTGATGAGGCTGCGAAGGTTTCAGGCCAAGCTCCACAGCTGACCACACATGTGACACCCATTTGGTGGTGTTCTTGGATTCGGTAGTTTGCAAGTGGCCCTGAGGTCTATGATGTTAGCTGATCATGGGGTGTGGGGTTTGTGGCCTGCCTGATGGTTCTATTTTCCTTTGATGCCTGGTCCATCTGGATCTTACAGTGCCCACTCTTGCCTCCATGGGCTGTTGTTCTCACCTATTTTATGGGTGGGAAGCTGAGAAAATTATTTGGCTGCAAGGTGATAAGGTGATACTCTCATCTTTTTTTTTTTGGTACCGGGGATTGGACTCAGGGGCACTTGACCACTGGGCCACATCCCCAGCCCTTTTTTTGTATTTTATTAGAGACAGGGTCTCACTGAGTTGCTAAGTGCCTCGCCATTGCTGAGGCTGGCTTTGAACTCGCAATCCTCCTGCCTCAGCCTCCGAAAGTGCTGGGATTACAGGCGTGCGCCACCGCGCCCGGCTACTCTCATCTTTTTAAGTATGGAGATTGGAGAGTTTGTGCTGGGCTTCCTGGAGGTGTCCCCTCTGTTAGTGACTTATTACAGGCGTGTGCTTGAGTTTCTCTTCTGGTAGTGAGATGCAGGAGTTCACATTGTTGGGGCTGACTAGGCATCGCCAGGCAGAGCTAGGCTTGTTGGTATGGCAGGCTGGGTGCCTCTGTGCCTAAGCATTGGTCCACTCTGCCTCCACTAGTTATTTTTCCCAGTGGGCTAGCAGGTTGGATTATCTAATAAAATGTGCTTTGTAAGTACAGTTCCTGAACAGTTGGATGTAAGTAGGGTTTCTGTCCCCATTTATATTTTGCATTCAGCTGGTAAGTTTACTTCTGAGGGAATGCTGTGGCACCTTCTTCCTTCCTTGGCAGAGCGGAACCCCTGACCCCCTGCATGAATTGGGCCTACCCTAGTCTTGGAAAACTGGCCTGAATTGGGACACCCCCTCACCTCCCACTTCCTTGCTTTGGAAGGTGTTGCAGTCCTGGGAGGGAAACCCAGGCCTGGCAGGTCCAGGGTCACTCAGAGGGGCTATGGCAGGGGAAGTCCTGCTTTAGGACCAGCATTCCTGCCCCCTGCTGACTGCAGCTTCCTCTGGAGGTGGGATCCAGGCTGCATGCTGAAGCAGGCTGGCCCATTCCCATTGGGCTGTTTCGAATCCCATCTGGGCCTTGTCGTCTTGCTGCAGGTCTCCCCAGAAAGCAGCTTTGTGGCTGTGACTCCCTGGCAGGGCTTCATGGGCTGGCATTTGTAAGCCAACATAGTACTAGGCTGAGGATTGTGACAGTTCTTGGGACACCCCTTACCTCCCACTTTTAGGTTTCAGCAGGGTGGATCTGTTACTGGCTGGAGATTGGAGAAACACTTCCAGGAGGGAGCTCTAGATCCTGGCTCCCCCAGGCCCATGAATTCTGGGTGCCCTTCTCTGTTAACTTCAGGGTGTCTGAGGGCATGCCTGCCAGCAGAACCTACCTAATGGGCTCTGCTAAGCCACCAGCTGTCCCTGAAGAGTGAATCAGTACGCATAGTCAGGCCAGAGACCCTCCCGGCTTTTGGAGATGTCTTTTCTTTTTCCTCCTTTCACTCAAGTTGAAGCTTCAGTAATGCTTAGGACCCCCAGCTGCTGGGCTTGCTCTTTCTCTGTCTGTCTATATTCAGTATCTTACTTATTGTCTGTTTTACTTTTAAAAAGTAGATTCTGTGAAGGTAGAGACTTGAACAGTTTTATTTATTGCTGAAACCCCACTGTCTACCACAGTGCTCATAGGAGCTGAAAAGTTTGTCCTGCTGTTTTTGGAAGCCTTTTCCATGTCCCTGTGGCTCAGCCAAAGCCTCTTATGGCTCTGATCCTCTGGGCCAGGAGGGAAGCCCCAGGAGTGGTGGTGGGAGGAACAGGTCGGGGAGCTGGTTGGCTTTGTTCTTTTATTTGCTCAGCAGCTTCCCAGCATCTGCCTCAGCACCTGGTACTATGTGCTGACCTCTGCCTCCCGAGCCTGGGAGAGGAGGGCAAGCAGCCTCAGATGCACTGGACATACTCAGGGTGCAAGCAGAACCAGGAAGCCTGCAAACCAGAGAACTGTGGCAGGGTGGCTGCCACCACTTAGCATTCTGTGGCCTCTCTAAGGAGGTGACATTTAATGAGAGGACTGAGAGCTCCCTGCAGGAGCTGAAGGACCCACTGGGTGGGCAGTGTCCACTGTCTGACTGCCTTGGTCCTGAGTCCTGAATTCCACATGCTCCCCCGGGGAGCCACATAGGGAAGGAGAGGCAGCTCTGGGCAATACTGCAGGCTGGTGTCCACTTTAGACAGGTGGTTAAAGGAGGCATGAGGGTGTCCATGCTGAGCCTGTTCCCTGTCAGCGTGGAGAAGACCTGAAGGAGCTGCAGCTGAGGACCAGAAGACACACTTGGTCTGCCTTAGTCTAGTGTTTTTGTTCAGGGAATCAGCAGCTCTGGACCTCAGGATGGGCGGGCCCAGGTCAGCTGTCATTTCCCAGAGCCAGGGTTAGGCCTCAGTGCCCTGGGGGGTGGGGTTGGGTGGGCAGATGCCCCCAGCTGATGCTTGTTCTCCTTGGCAGTCACTTGTCTGCCACTGCCCAACAGTGTTTGCCCAACAGAAGGTACCAGGGGCACTGGTGAGACAGGCATGTCCTCGTGCCCAGCCCTCTTCAGACACAAACCTCTCCGGGGAAGGGACTGTGGTCTCCTTGTGGAGTGCCCTGAAGATGCTTCTGGGAAGCTCAAACTGTCTTTTCCTAAGTATGTCACTCGACCTCACTCCAAAACTGTCAGGCATGGGAAGCACTGAGTTCAACAAGGCTCATCCAAGACTGCAGGCTTCTGGGGAAGGGGACTCTCCAGGAGGGTGTTGCCGAGCTTCCCAGGCAGGTCTCTGTCCCCAATGCTCCTGGCTGCACAGTGTGGATTCCTGGCTCTCTTCTCAACACTTGGGCTGGGAGACCCTGAATGGAGCCCGTTTGGCCAGGCAAGGCTGGGCTCAGCTGCTGCCCCGCTCCGCCTGCTGGTAGCTGCCTTTTGGGAAATCCCTTCTCCCTACCTGTTAAGATTTCTTGCCTCTGGCTTCTGGTTTGCTCTAGAGTACTGAAAGGTGGATCTGGAGGCTTGAAAGGAGCTAGTTTTGCATGGGAGACCCTCCTGGGACCAGTCTGTCCAGAGTTGACCCTGATTTCAGGCCTGGACTGGGAGAGGCGCTGGTGCAACCTGAGGTGTTTTCCTCTGCAGTTTGTGCTGCGAACACATGGACTCCTCAGCTGCTGTCTGCCTGTGGCCTTGGGAGGGCCCAAGCTGGGACCGAGGGATGTGGGGCTTGTTAGGTGGCTGCTGTGCCTAGGATGGCTGTTTTACTTCCCCTTTGCTCCTTTGTCCAATGGCTCATGCCAGATCTCAGAGGGTATAGAGAACCCACCATGGGCCAGGCATGATTGTAGATTGGAAACATACCCTCCAAGATGGGTAGTGTGTGTCCATTTGCTAGATGAGAACTGAGGCTCAGGGAGAGGTGAAATGACCCACTGTGAGCGTAGGAGCTGGGATTTATTCTCAGGGCTGGCTGACTCCTGAAACCATGCTGTCTCCTGCCTGCCACTAAAGGGCATGGTACCCAATTTCAGAATAAAACTAAAGGTTCTTTTTTGGACCTCTTCTCTGTGCAGTTGTTGGGCCCAGAGTGGTGGTGGGTGGCCGAGATGGTAGTAAACTCAGCTTGAGACTTGGCCAGCTGGCTGCAGGTGTCGGGGCACGTGATCCACCTCCCTAGCCTTTGCTCCTCCACTGTGTAGTCCGAGTGGCATCGCACCCTGGGGCTGAGAGCACTGTGGTGCCTGGTCAGTGATAGGATCCCTGCCCTCCTTCCCTTCCAGGGTGGGTCTGGGGTCCCTGGCGTCTCTGGTGGGAGCCCAGCCCAGGGCAGCAGGTAGTCCCCCTGCAGTCTTTTTTTCGGGGTGTCTTCCAGTGCCACTGACTAGCTCACTGGTCTCCGAGAGGACTGGGCGAGGTAGGCGGGTGCAGGGGTGCAAGGAGGACACTCTGTGGCAGTTTCACTTTCATTTCTGCTTCACACCCTATTTCCATCCAGCAGCCGGGCTGGGCTGCCAAGGTGAGGAAGCATCTGGCCCCCACACTGGGGCACTGTTCCTACTGCCAGTTCCTGGGCTTCTGCACCCCCAGGAAGGGATCTGGAGTGGGCCTAGCATCTTCTTTTGAAAGGTACCCCACTCCTTCCTTCCCGTGCTTACACAGCGAGTGCCTGCTGTGTGCCGGCAGCTCCTGGGTCGGGACAGCTGGTAAGTGTTCTAGGGTGGTCCCTTCAGGACCCTGGGCTCAGGGTTTCTTCGTGAGGAATAAAGCGGTGGGGGCCTGTTGTCTTCTCTCTGCAGGGTGGACTTTCCTCTGCGCCCTGCATCCTCACTGCCTTACAGGAGTCGGACAATGACTCTTGGAGGACTATGCTGTGAGCCCTGAGCTGTAGAGCCTGCAGGGGTGGCTTAGATTTGAACCCAGCCTTGCCAACCCTAAAGCTGACTTTCTTTAAGATAGTCCTAACTTTTGTTATGGGATTCTTGAAAAGAAAAGGGGATGCTGGCTCTCCCATCAGAGGACTGTCATCACCTCTCTGGAGTGGCCTGGGCCGGGACGTGGAGGTCCAGTGTGAAAGAAGTTCTGTTTCCTACCCCCAGTCCTCACCTCCACTCTGTGCAGGCAGGCCATGGCCTGTGCTCAAAGAGATTTGGGTGCCTAGTGCCCTTGGCTGCTTTGCAGTGGGCTGAAGCTGTGGGGTGGGGTGGCAGGTCCTGGCCCAGCTTCTAGCCTTGTAAATCGGGGGACAGGGTGCCTCTGCTGGTGAGGAACATGCTTCCTGTGCTTGGGAGAGCTTGGGGAGCCCACCAGGTGCCTGTGGCAAGACTGCTGAGTTGTCCCTGTGCTGTGAGATTTAAGTGGTGCAAGTGGTTTTTGTAAGTGGACCTTGGTCGGTAACCCCCTCCCGCCAGGGTCTTTCCTTTAGCCTTACTAGGAGTTCTTTGCATTTGGGATGCTTTCCTGGAAAGGGTAGGGGGAGTGGGTGGTTGTCACCTTTCCTAGGAAGCCACTGGGATGTGGCCAATTCTGGGTTGCCTCTGCATCAGCAGCAGCCTGGGATTGCCCAGAGAATGAGACATCGTAGACGGCTGCAGACCTGGTCCCACTGCTGTGTCCTCTGTCCTCTCCCTCTCCACTAATCAGCAGACATGTCAAGTCATCAGGGTGAGGTCAACCAGCTAAGTGGCAAGTGTGGCTGATTCCTGCAAGCTGTGGATGATGGGTTATAACAAAGACCTAGTGCCATCTGGATCTTGTGATAAAGGGCGATGGATTGACTCCCGTAAGTGCCAAATCTTCGGAGGATTATGGCTTTGAGCATAGGTGGATTCAGGGGCTCCGTGCTGGTCCCTGGACCTGTGTCTGTGCTCTCCTGTTCTCTCCCACCATGGCTTTGTTCTCAGGCCCATGTTGTGGTGCACCATGGGTGCTCACGATGACCTTTACCCTGAGCCAGGCACTGTGCACTCTCTCCTGTGATCTGTGCTGCAGTCCTGTCAGATGTGTTTAGTACCCTAGTTTCCTAACCAGACTTGCCGGGGTTCCCATAGCTAGTGGGTGGCTGAGCTGAGATTCAGAGCTGGGAGAGTTGGCTCCAAGCCTGTACCCTAGGCCCTACGTGCACAGGGACCTGAACTCATTCTGACTTGTCAGCCTTAGCCAGTGCCCGTCTCTGAAGCTGGCGCTGGACCTGGGGGTGCTGTGTACTGGGGTGGGCTGGCGTGCCCTGCTCTCTGCTGCGTGGCCTGGGTGTGGGGCTAGGCAAATCTCCAGAGGGAAGCTGGGAACTGTTCCTGGAGGGAGTGGGGTGAATGTGGCAGCCATGGGGAGGTGGAGGGACTCCCTGGTTCTGGTTCCAGTAGCTGGTGGGGACCAGGGGGAGGGTAGGGACTACTCTCTACTGGCTTCCAGCTCTTTACAGGGATTGCGAAGAGGCCTGAGGGTGTGCATATATTGTCCAGGGCCAGGACACTGTTCCCAAGAGGAAAGGGGAGAGTACCCCCACAAATCAGAGCCAAACGTGGGACCCCTGGCTTTACCTTTCTCCTCAAATAATCCTGGTTCTGGCTTAGTGCCCTGGCTAGGCCAGCAAAGGCCTTGGGCCCAGAGGTTGGTAGGTGGGCATCCTGAAGAAAGTGCTGCGTCCCCATGCCTTGGGGGGTGGCATTTTGCAGGGCTTGGGGATAGGCTTCCCTGGGGCTCAGGGTGAAGGGTGATGTCTTCTCTGTCCTGCTGTCTCTGTGGGGAACCTTGGTGTTTTGACACTGAATTGTTTTGGAGTGAAACAGTCTCCTGTTATGTAAACACAATCAGCCTGTTGCTGCTTGGCCCTGTCCCCACTCAGGGAGAGCTGAGGTCTCTTTCTGCCAGGATGCTGAGGGTTCTGTGAGCCAGTAGCAGCTGTGGCTGATGGATTAGGGGGTTCTTAGAGCTGGAGGGAGCTCTGGTCCAGGGAGGGCCTCTGACAGGTCCAGGACTTGGCTGCAACCGTGTGCAAAGCCTGACCCTGGCTCTACCCCAGCTGAATAGTCCTGGTAGGAACTGCAGGGAGGACACCCTGAGAGTGTTTCCACCTGGAAGGGGGAGGAAGTGGTCAGTGGACTGCTGCTGGCCACTAATCCAGGCTGTTCCAATCATCAGGGGCCCAGTCATGAGTGCCCCAGGCAAAGGGAGTTGACCAGAGGCTGGGAGATGGCTCAGGGCGTTGGGCCTGGCTAGGGGTTTGGGTCCCTCAGGGTTCCTCTCTGGAGCCAGTGGAAGAGTGAGGAGAAGCTGCTCAGGGCCTCTTGCCTGAGGCTTGCTTGGCCCCGGGGGGTGCCTCTGCTTGTTGGTCCAGATTCTCAAGAGGCTTGGATCTCTGTAGGGATGGCCATGTCAGGGGTAGCTAGGTAGAGGCAGTGCTGGTGGGAAAGCTCTGGAAGGAAGGACTGCTCCAAACCTTCCCCTTTGCTGTGGCCACCATGGATAGCAGGGCTGTCCTGACCTTTGTCTTCCCCAGAGTAGCCTCTTGGGCCTTTAGGAGCTGTCCAGGGAGGCAGGGATTGGGATTGGAGAGTGCAGGCCCAGCTCTGCATTCAGCTTGTGGGCCTGCACTGATGTCCACATGTGAGGGTCAAGCTCAGGTCCTTGGGAAATGGAGTTGCTGCCCGTCACTTCCATTAAGCTGGTAGGACTGCTGAGTGGACAGTGGAAAGACCACAGGGAAGTGCCTGGGGCTGTTGTGTGAGACTGTGAGGGGGGCCTTCTGTCTATCAGCACTGGAAACAAACAAACTTGACAAGTTGGGAGACTTGACCCATAAAATTGCAGAAGTCTGGGATGGGGCTGGGGCTCAGCGGTAGAGTACTTGCCTAGCATGTGTGAGGCACTGGGCTTGGTTCTCAGCACCACATAAAAAGACAATAAATAAAATATAGGTATTGTGTCCATCTACAACTAAAAAAAAAAAAAAATGCAGACGTCTCAGGGGCAGGCTAATGATCAATTTGTGAACAGCACTGGACAGCTTCTGTTAAAAAGTAGCACTGAGCATGATTCCAGAGGACAGCACATTAGGGCCATGAAGTGAAAAGCAGGTGTCCCTCTCACCAGCCCATTCTCCAGAGGCAATGTGTGGCCACCTTCTTGTGTGTTCCAGACCTGTGCTATCTTTATACAGGCAAGCACGCGCGCGCGCGGCACACACACACACACACACACACACACACACACACACACACTCACAGTGGCTCTCCTTTTCATTTAACAAAGCTTATAGATGATTCCATATTGGCACTGACTTTGAGCTGTCAGTGGCCAGGAAATAACATGTGAATATAGCTTTACTTTGCTGTTTTCATACAACCTCAGGCTCTAACAGACCTCTTGTTAGTCTCCTCTTGGGCACTAGGCCCACCCTAAGCTCTTGGTTGTTCTTTTCCCTTGTCTCAGCTCAGGCTGCTGTAACAAACGCCAACGACATTCAGTTCCTGCAGTTCTGTGAGCTGAAGGCTGAGATCAGGGTCTGGCAGATTTGGCTTCTGGTGAAGATTTCCTGGCTTTTTTTTTTTTTGGTACCGGGGATTGAACTCAGGGGCGCTCGACCACTGGGCCACATCCCCAGCCTTTTTTTGTATTTTATTAGAGATAGGGTCTCACTGAGTTGCTAAGTGCCTTGCCATTGCTGAGGCTGGCTTTGAACTCAGCCTCCCAAATGCTGGGATTACAGGCATGTGCCACCGCGCCTGGCTCTTCCTGGCTTCTTAATTTGCCCTCAGATTGCAGGGAGATTTCGTCTGATCTCATGTTGTGGGGGGCTCCACCCTCCTGATTGCATCTGACCCTAATTACCTCCCAAAGACCCCACCTCCAAATACCATTACTCTGGGTATTAGGGCTTCAAACTTTGAGTTTTGGGGGTTACACAGAAATTCAGTCTATATCATCCAGGTACTTTAGAGGAGGTCAGTAGTACAAGGCTCATCCCCTAAGCCTGGGAGGGACTTCAGCATGTACAGGTCCCCATGCCTCCTGCCTTTAGTGCATGTGGCCTTAGTACAGGTGTTGTTAGGATTGCTCAATCAGCCCAGCACCCAGGCCATGCATGGGCCCCCCCTCAAAGTCTGTAAAATGGGGTACCAGTATCCAATTTGGGAGGGGGTTTGAGGGAATCACAGTAGACGAGATTGGCTTGATAGAGATGTTTCTAGCACATATGGATGGTCTGATTATAATTTACCCTCTTAACCCCACCCCCCCAGCTGAAGATATGTTTGTTTGTTTTTTTTTTTTGGTTCCAGGGATTGAACTCAGAAACACTCTACCACTGAGCCACATCCCCAGCCATATTTTGTGCTTTATTTATAGACAGGGTCTCACTGTGTTGCCTAGTGCTGCCTTGCTTTTGCTGAGGCTAGCTTTGAACTTGCGATCCTCCTGTCTCAGTTTACTGAGCTGCTGGGATTACAGGCATGTGCCACTGTGCCCCACTTGAAGATATATTTTTTTTAATATTTATTTTTTAGTAGTAGTTGGACACAGTACCTTTATTTTATTTATTTATTTTTATGTGGTGCTGAGGATTGAATCCAGGGCCAAAAGTAGAAAACAGGGCCTCACGCGTGCTAGGCAAACACTCTACCGCTGAGCCCCAGCCCTGGCCCTGAAGATCATTGAGCTGGCCATCATTACCGATCTTCCAGCTAGTCAAAGGAGGGCTGTGGGTGTGGCCCTTATACCAGTAAGGACCCGTCTTGGACAGTATCTCCTCCCTGCCTTCCTGTCAGCTGGGGTGAGAAGCTATGGCCAGTGGAGGGCTGGTGAGGTCCTTTCCACTGCCCAGCAAGCCCCATTTCCTCAGCTGCCCCCTGGTTCCATCAATACCCTGGAGCCCAGGGTGCTTCTGGGAAAGGCCCCCAGCCAGCCCTTGGCATGTGCCGTGCCTCGAGTAGGGAACGAAAGGGTGTCATGTTTTCCCTGAAATGTTCTGTCCTCTGCAAAGACAGTTTAACATCATGGAAGAAAATTTTTTCAAAGACAGATCATTCCTCCACCCCCACCCATACACATTTCCTTTTTGTATATTCTCTTCCCTTTTTGTATCTAACTGTCACAGAGTTGAAATCATTGTACATGTAGCATTTTGGTTTCTGCTTTTGGCACATAACAGTGTAGTGTAAACATTCCTTGTTTATAGTCTTTAGAATTTTTTTTTTTTTTTTTTTTTTTTTTTTGGTGCTAGCATTGAACCCAGGCCCTTGCACACTCTAAGCACTTGCTCTGCCACTGAGTTGAGCTCCCAGCCCCAGGGAAAGTTCATTTTAAGTTTAATTTTTATTCTTTTTATTATGGAAAACATTTACAAAAGAAAGAATAATAGCACCACAGCACCTCCTTGATACCAGGTGTTAGTCACTATAACTCATGACTGCTATTTTCTTTACTTACCCTGTATTTCTTTGAGGTAAATTCCAAATATCTGATTTCACATGTAAATGCTTTTGTGTGATCTTTAAGAGCTAAGGAAATGTTTAAAAAAAATTTCAAAAAAAAAGAGCATCATCACACCCGAAAATAAAGTCCAGTAGAGAAGGATTACTTCTAGTTGCTGGGAACTGGTCTATTTAATGTCTCTTCTGTGATGTGTTGAGCATAGTCTTATTGAGTATTTAGGTTATTTCCTATTTTCTTGGTGTCGATGACATTGCATTGGACATCTTTGAATGTAACTGTCTTCTTTCTTTTTCTGATTCCAGTGTGTGAAGTAAGAGTTCTTATAGGTTATTGTTGCACAACAAGCCATCCTGAAACCTGGTGGCTTTAAGTGGTCACCATTTGTTGGGCTCCCATTCCCAAGCTGGGCTTATCTCTGTGGTTCTGGTCTTAGCTGGGCTCCGTCCTGTGTCTGGCCAGCTGTAGGATGATAAGGGCACTGTGATGCTGGGGCTTGGCCTTTGGTTACTGTGGTGATGGGGATGACCTGGCCATGTGCCTTGTCCTTCCTTAGACTGCCTGGGCCAGTTCCTGTCTAGGAGGCCAGGGCCCAAGAGTCACTGGGCATTTTCTTTCTTTCTTTCTTTTTTAATATTTATTTATTTGCTTTAGTTGTACACAATTAATTTATTTGTACGTGGTGCTGAGGATCAAACCCGGGCCGCACACATGCTAGGCGAGTGCTCTACTGCTGAGCCACAACCCCAGCCCTCACTGGGCATTTTCAAGGCCTCCTGAAGCCTATTGTCTTCTTATTTGAGTCAGCTTTTTTTTTGCTGCTGTGACTAAAAGGCTTGCAAGGACAATTTTAGAGGAGTAAAAGTGTTTTGGGGGCTCACAGTTTCAAAGGTTGGGGCTTGAGGTGAGGCTGAACATCATGAAGGAAGAGTGTGGCAGAGGGAAGCATCTCACATGATGATCAGAAAGCAGAGAGAGACTCCACTCATCAGATACAAAACACACACACCAAAGGCATGCCCCCAGTGACCCACCACCTCCAGTCATACATTACCCACCTCCATTAGCAGTCAGTTAATTTATCCCATCAGGATTGTGTTGAGGTTCTCAGAACCTAATCATTTTACCTCTGAACGTTCTTGCAGTTTCTCACACATGAGATTTTGGGGAGCTCCTTACATCCAAACTATAAAACTCCTTCATAGCCTGTTGGCTGCAGTAAGACCCAGAGAAACAGCAGCCAGTAAGGCGGGCTGGTGTCAGTGGGCAGGTCAGCTGGCCCAAGTGAGGTGTTCCTTTGTGGGGAGATTGCTGTTGTGGTCTGGGGGACCTTGGGAGGCATGTGCCCTGGCAGGAAGGGTATGTGACTCTGGCTGATGGGAGTTTAGTGCAGGCAGGGGTGCACGCTTCTCTGCCCTGTCCCCTGGTTATCCTGGCTGGTGGAGGCTGAGTGGGCCCAGGGCAGGGGGCTGGGGTGCAGAGGGCCCTGTTGGTCCTGGAAAAGGAAGCTTGGCACACCCTGCTTCACAGGGTTTTCTCTCAGGCTCTGCTCTCTAGCTATGCCCAGCAGCATCCCTGGCCTCTGCCCACTGGATGCCAGGACTACCCTTCTCCTCCAGTTGTGATCATCAAAGACGGCCCAGAAAAATTGCCATATGTCCTCTGGAGGAGGTCACTCAATTGAGAACCACGCTAGCTGAAGGTCCTTCATAGTTTCCTCCTGGTTCCAGCCTGGTGACTCCTCCTGTTAGACCAGCTTGGTGACTGGCTTGCTGTCCTGGCTGGCGGTGTACCTGTGGGTGCTCTGTGTGGCCTGCGATTCAGAGCACTTGGGTTGCTGTCCCACGCCTTGGTGGTACCAAGTCAGGACATTGCGTGGAGGTTAGGTGGCCTGGGTGGAAAATCATGGCCCTCTGGTCCCTTGTTGGGGATCATGAACCTATTCCTTTACCTCTCTGAACCTTGATTTTTCCTCTGAGATGGGGCTGTGGCAGACCTCCCACAGGTGCTGGTGGGATCGGGGGTGCCAGTGGATGCCTTGACAGTTCTCAGTCTCCCCCTGGTTTCCCATGACCTCAGACAAGCCCCGTAGTTCTGGGTCTTGGTTCTCCTTTGTAGAAAGTGAAGGACCCTGTGAGGGGGAGGGCCAGAGCCAGAAGTTATCCCCAGGGGAGTGGGGAGGAATGAAGACCAGCCACTCAGCTAGTACCTGTGATGATTTTAAGATGGAGGCCCCAATCTAGAGTCTCCAAGAGGGCCAAGCGCTAAGGCCAGGGGGTGAGCTGAAGCTGAGGCCAGAGTGTGCTCTGGTCCATTGGCTTTTCCCAGGGGTGGTGGCCTAAGAAGCCCAGAGTAGAGTGGCATCTTTTTCATTGTTCCCAGAGCCCAACCAGGATCCCATGTGAGGAGTGTGGATTTGGACTTGGGCAGATCTGGGTTTGAACTCTGCTCTTCCTCAGCTAGCTGAATGGCCCCAGTGGCCTCTGGGCTTCAACTTCCACTTGCAGGCCACTGCTGCCTTGGGTGCTTGATGGGGGAGGGGTGGGACTCGGATAGCCACCATTCAGTCCTCCAGCAGTGCCCATTCACAGATGGGAAACTGAGGCCTGGAGGACAGTCCCAGGAGGTCCACAATGAGGCTACCCTTGTTAGTAACTGGTTGCTCTGGAGTCTGATTGCCAGAGATCCTAAAACTAAAAAAGAAAGTAAGGAAGAAGGAAGGCATGCCTGGTGTCTTCCTGGAGGGGCCCTGAGCCAGACCTGCAGGATCGAGGCTGGGCCCCTGGCGGGTGCTGCCCAGGCAGCTGGAAGTACTTCTCTCGAGCTGTCTGGCCCTGGTGCCTTTGTTGGCTCCGTTACTTTTTGCCTGCAGGGGCCTGAGCAATCTGTGCTGATGGTAAAAACATTTGTTGGACTGCCACTGTAATCACACTGCAAGGGACACTTGGAATTACATCTGCATTTGGGAAGCTAATTTTAAAGAATGTTTTTCCTTCACAATTATGTGCAATCAGCCAGCCAGTGGCAGTTGGGGAGTCTTCTTCCTTCCTCAGCTGAGAGGCATCTTTTCTCTTCCTGCCTTTCCTTCCAGCCTGGGAAGGGACCACTAGCCCTTGGCTTCCAGGATGCTCCCATGAAACATTTCTGTGGTGGCTGGGCAGGGGACAGGGATAGGAGATGTGGAGGATGAGGCTAGACTCAGACGTGGGCTACAGGGTGGGTGGTGAATTCTGTTTTCAAGATGGGAGGCTCAGGTTGGTGGAGAAGATGCTGGAACATGTCATTTCAGTTTGGATGTTGGAGTGGCCAGGACTCTTGTGGGTGCAAATGACAGTAAGCCCAGTTCAGGTGAGCTTAAGCACAGGTGAATTTCTGCGTCCAGGCAATCCCACCCCTCAGGCCCTGCGTTGTCCCTCCTGTCCCTTCCCATGTACCCCAGCCACTGGGATCTCTTCTTAGTTCTAAACTCTTTCTCAGCTTTTGCATACGCCGTCCCCACTGCTGGAAGCTCCTTACCTCTTTTCCCCAAGACCTTGGTGCAGCCCTGTCGCTGCCTCAGCTTCTTCTGCAGACCTTCCAGACTGTGTCCCACACTGTGCCCTTGTTTACCCTCCCTTTGTGCTGCGAACTGGAGGACGGGTACCCTTTCTGCAATCTTCACGGTCATGTCCCCAGCAGTGAAGTTGTGCCTGACACAGAGTAGGTGCTGGAGAAGCATGCATGAAACAAATGCCAGCATGCCTTGGGTCTAAGTGTGGCCAGCCGGCCATTCTGAAGAGTTAGTTCAGGAGAACCCTGACCACCTTGACCTTGCTCGTGGTGACCGGTGTTCATTCCCTTCTCTCAAGTTCTTGTCCTGACAGCTGGGGTTGGGGCTGCATACTCACTGGTTCTCTGATTGGGGAAGCGGGTTGAGGGTGGGACAGACCAAGGCTGGGGAGGAGCCCGGGTCAGGGGAACGTGCCCCTGTAGGCCTCTGGGGCCCAGGCTGGTGCCCCGCCAGCCCTCCTTGGCCCTTCTCTTGTGCTGCCCCACTGCAGGGGGCTGTTCCTGGGAGAGGCCTCCGTGTCGAGGATAGTGGGCAAGGGGAGCATTCGAGACACGGGGCCAACGGTATGGGCAGGTGGCTGGAGGTGTGAAGGAAGCCGTCGTGGGTCAGGGCTGGGTCAGGGTGCAGAGCCAAGTGTGGGAGGAGCAGGCAGGGCGGGGCTGCCTGGTGGGGAGGTGGGCGCCTCCTGCAGGGCTTGAGTGCCCGCGGCAAGGGAAGCCTCAGGAGGGCGTGACTGGGCAGGGACAGTGAGCTGAGTCAAGTTTTCAACTTAGAAGGTGGCTGAGTGGAGGGCAGGTGTGCAGGCATAGCAGGGAGACCCTGGAGGCCTGCAGGGCAAGGGCTGTGCCTTTGGCCAGCTCACATGTGGTTTTCCCTTTTCCCTTTTGAGTGGAATTAGATATTCCTCTTTTTGGTATTTTCCACTTCTGCCCAGGGGCCTGGCTCTTGGCATTGGCTAGTTGACTACTGTGACCCTTGTGTGGGGCTCTGAGGGATTATTTCAGCTATTTGGGGCCTGTTGCCATGACTCCCAGCTGCAGAGTCTGGCAAGGCCTAAAGACTGGGGCATGTGCCCACCTGCTTGGAGCTGACCCTGGACCCTTGACTCTTGGCAATGGAGTCCTCTGAGGCCCCAGCTTTGTCCTTACCTCTTCTAGAGGCAAAGCTGGCCATGCGGTTTCATTGGCTGCAGTCCTGTGATCCGGCTGATTTCTCTTGTTGGAGTGAGACTCCCCGATATTATCTCTGCTGCCTTCTGCACGTGTCATCTCCCCCCTCTGGGCATCTGAGGTCTGCTTGGATGCCTCCCACCAAGGGGCATTCACCTGTGTGTGAACAAGGCTGGGCCTTGACAGCCCTCCTCTGGGAGCTGCAGCCTCTTCTTGAGGCTTAGCTCAGTCTGCTTCCAGGTCCCTTCTGCTTCATTGCAAGAGTTCCTCTGCTTGGCGAGTCTGACATTGTCCTCAGAAGGAGTTGGCAACCTGTGGGAGGAGAGGAACTGAGATCAGACTCCCTGCTTCTGGGCCTCAGGTGACGCAGGCACAGGCGGTCCTCATGGTCCTGGATGGCTGAGGCCAGACACGCCCTGTAGGAAGTGCCCTGAAGCCCTTTACCTTCGGGCCTTTCAGGGCTGCTCTCAGCTCTTGGAGACCCAGGGCAGTGGCACCCATCTCCCTGGCCTGTTGGGGCCCAGGGTCTGAGGAAGGATTTCAGCCCACACTTGGGTCAGTGGTGGGTGGAAGAGGAGAGGCAGCTGTGTCCAGAACAGTCCTCTCCCAGAGATCCCGAGGCCTCAGTCCCAGCAGACCTGGGGAGACCCCTGCCACATAGGGCTCCTGCTTCTCCAGGGCAGTCACGCAGTGTCGTGGGACCAGGGGGCCTTTGCCAGCTGACAGGCCTGAATTTGAACTGTGGTTCTTCTTGCTGTTGGGACTCTTGGCAGGATTCTTTATTGCTCTGAATCTCCCCACTAGAAAAAATGTGAGTTATCCCCTTAATGTTGCTGTGGAAGGTGAATGTGAGCAGAGTGCCTGTGCTGGGCCTGGTGCTGTGGGCCCTTCTGGGATCCACCTCCTTGGTCCCTTCTCCTGCCTGGTTTGGGGAGAACAGAGTGGGTGGGAATAAGGGAGCCTGGCATTACTGGTGTTGGCCTGGTGTTTGTGTGGGTCGCAGTCAGGCCCTAGGACTCCTCCCTGGAATTTGAAGGGCTCAGGGTCATCAGATAAAGTAAGTGATGCCTGTTGCTAGAGTAGGGGTACCTATGAGTGGGGTCCTCAACAGGCCCCTGCTGGCCTTTCTGGGCCTGGCACTCAGGCCCAAGGGCTCAGGCTCAGGCTCTGGGTTTGAAGTCTGTTCTTGCTCAAAGCACTTGGCAGGGGTAAGGGAGGTGCCCTTCAGTGGATCCAGGTGGCCTTAGGATTGGGTGTGGCTGCCCTGGGCATCTCTCTTAGACCTTAAGGTGACCCAAGGATCAGGATTTTCACCCCTCTCTGCAATTTACAGCCAGTGCTCCTGGGCCATAGGCACCCACCACCCGGTTCCCCACCCCTTCCCTGACCCTTGGTTCCTCTTTCCTGGTGTTGCCATCTGGACCCCTGCAGGCACCATGTGAGGCCGAGTGCCAGCCTCCTCAGTGGCTGTTGAGGCCCCTGTGAACTCCTGGGCAGATCCTCACCTGTCGCTTTCCCACATGGGGACATCTTAGGGAGTGACAGTTTTGCGGGGGTGGTAGAACTGTAGGAGTCTTGGCACTGTGGTCACAGAACAAGGCCCTTCCAGTCCCTGCCAAAGGCAGACAGGTCCCAGCCCTCAGCACCTGTGCATGGGGTAGGAGGGCACAGTGTGGTACAGAGGCGATTGCTGAGGGTCTCAGAAGGGGAGATGGCCCTGGGTCACCCAGGCGGCCCAGTGCACTTGCCCAGGTCCTGAGGAGGAGGCAGGAGATGCAGCCAGGCAGGCGGAGGTCAGTCAGAGTGACCTAGCCAGCAGCCAGGACAGCCGAGGGCCTCCAGGACTGGGAGGGGTGGGACCAGACAGGTGCTTCCTAGAGCCTCCAGAAGGAAGGCCGCTCACTGACCCCTTCAGTCCTGGTCCCAGGTCTGTCTGCTCGTGGCTCTCCCTGACAGCCACAGCAGGAGGTGCTTGCAGCGTTGGTACCCACTGCCTGTTTCAGGGCACAGGGGGCAGCTCTGGGTCAAGGTCAGTGTGTGTGTGGCTACATGGTGTCAGGTCAGGCTGCTTGGCTCCCTGCCTCATCATGACCAGGGGATAAGGTGGCCCCTGCATTCCTCGGGATAGCCTTCCTGCCTGCCACCTGTGGATGTCTGAGAGGGAAGTGTTTAGACAGGGTGTTTTGGTGTGAGCTTTCTGAGGTGGCAGCAGGGCTGACTCTCACCTTTGCTTGGATTGATAGCAACTGGTGCAGGTGGTGAGAGGGGCCCAGGAAACCTTTGCCCCGCAGTGTGGCACTTGCAGGCCTCCCGGTCACACCCTGGCAGCTTCTGCCCCTGCCTGCAGCTGCACTCCAGCAGCAGTCTTCTGAACCCTTGCCCCTGCCTCCTGCTGCCCTGATGTTGGCTGTGATCGGGGCCTGTGGCACACGCACCAGTGCTCAGCTCGTCCCTCACCCTGTGTCCACCAGCATCTCTAGGCAGGACTTGTGGCCTGGGGGCCCCTGTGCACCTGGGCCAGCCCAGGATTCCACTGAGGAACCCAGCAAATGTTTGATGAAAATCAGACAGGGAAACATCTCTGTGCCTGTGGTTGGCGGCTCAGCAGAGCGTAGGTAGGGAATCCTAAACCTTAGTGGTTGGAGAATCCTCTAGAGGCCTTGGAACTCAGGGCTGCAGGGTGCTTCCAGCTGTAGGGTATGTTGGCGTTGGCAGCAGGCAGTGCAGGAGCTCAGTGTCTGGGGCGCAGCCTTGAGGGCAGGTTTCTCCCCCCCCACCCCTAGTCCCGGGGAGGAAATGCCGGCTCAGGGGCATTCTTCCTGCCTACAGAAGCTTACCTCGCCAGGCTGAGATTAAAACCGACTTGGCATTCTTGGGATTAAGAGAGTGCTAAGAACAGAGCAGGCTGTGTCTGTGCCTGGCAGGCTGCTGGAGCCGGTGGGGGAGGCCTGGAACCCGCCTTCCAGCCGTTCCTGGCCTCCTTCTCCAGGGACCATTCCCAATTAGGGGAAGGAAAAATTATAGCACCTGCAAGACCAAAAATGATTCCAGATAGAGAACTTTTATATTAGAAAGCGGATGTGTTTTCACTGTTAAGGGACAGACTTAATGTCTGCTCTTGGCTTGAACCAGCAGCACTTGGGATGCTGCATAGCATGTCCTGGGGTGCTCTGCAGCCCACCCCCATCAGCCTGTGATTCCCTCCTGAAAACCAAGTGGTGGGGTTGCCAGGCGCCTCAGTCCCCATGGCCTGCCACCTCTCCAGGAGGCCCAGGAGGGGAGTCACTGGCTGCCCTCCCCCACGCTGGGATCCAGCAGTTGCTTCTAGGGGCCCCGCTAGCTTGTGTAGGTCTGAGGGCTGGTCCTGACTCAGGCTGCACTGAGGGGGACCCTGTACTGTAGGGCCAGCCTGCCTTCCTCTGGTGGGGCACTGAGCCTGGGTAGGGTCTTTGGTAAGGTTGGTGGTGTCTGTCCAACCAAGGGAAGGACCCTCCCCCCACAAAAGACATATGGCAGCTTCCGGTTTATCAGGTTCTACTCTGGAGCTGTCCAAACAATTCAAATGTTTGTATTGGCTTTAAAAATTCTGTTCATATGTTGTCTTTATGTTGGGTCATTTCAATTTCTGGCATTGTCAATAGGAGGAAAATCCAAATTACAAAATAATGGGCCAGGGAAGCAGGATGCCATGGGGGAGCAGGCGGGCGGTGGCTCTGGGCTGAGCGCAGCACTGGGAGGCTGGGAGTGGAGCACCTGCAGCGCTCCCGCTGTGCAGTTTGGGGAGCTGAAATAAAGACCAGTCTCTGGGCTTTGGGGGCTCACTCTCTGCAGCATGGGTTGGCTGTGGCAGGGGACAGCGGCAGGAAGGGGCCGCTTGGTGAGGATCGTGTTGGAGCTGGTCTCTTTGGGTGGCCTGGAGTTTACCAGGTAGGGACAGGTACTCCAGTGGACAGGACAGTTTGTACAGAGGCATGGACCTGGTGTTTTTGGAGAAGCGGGTACCTCCTGGGAGGGTTTGAAAGGAAGGCCTGGTGCTGCTTTCTCTCTAGCGTCTCATAGGCTGCACCTCCAAATGCCCACGTACAGTGAGCTAAAAATTTGGGGAGATAGACAGGCACAAGCCCTGTTCACTGAGGGGCATTTAATAGTCAGGCCAGGCCGGTGAGGCTGCCATGACAGATACACCCCCAGGTCTGAAACAGCAAGGCTTGATCCAACTTGCTCAGAGCCCCTGTGGGTCTGCCGGCCCCCAGGGCTGCTGTCTGCTCCACAGCAGCTCTGTGCTGTACCTTCTCAGCCTCAGCACCGTTGCCATTTTAGGCCAGATGATGCTGTTTTTTCGGTTCTGTCTGCCTGTACTCCACACACTAGATGCCAGCAGCATTCACCCCGCGGCAACAATCAAGAATGTCTTCAGGCGTTTCTAAATGTCCCTGGGGGAGCAATTGCCCCTGTTGAGAACCGGTGCTGGCCTAGGGTCCTCTTAATCATTGGCTTCTTTCTGGATCCCAGCCTGGCTCTGATGCTGCTCAGCCAGGGTTGTTTCCAGGCAGCAGGTCTGGCTGGCTTTGGTGGCTGGTGGCACCCTTGTGCTCCCACACTGCCGAGAAGCTTTGAGGACTGGCTGGAGGGCCTTGCACTGACCCTTGAGTGCTGCTTCCTGGAAGTGTCACTTCTGATCACATGTCATTGACCAGAGCAAGTGTTGTGGCTATGCCTGGCCGTGCGGTGGGGTGTAGCAGGTGCAGCGTGGTGGCACTGAGCATCTAGGAGGAGGACTACTGGTATTGGTGGCCACTGTTGGTGTCTGCCTCTGAGTAGCAAATCTAGGAGCGGGCAGTGCTGTGGAACCAGGGAGTTCCCTGCGCTGTGCTCAGTGCTGGGCAGGAAGCTCGGGTGCGGGGCTCTGAGGGTGGAGACCTAGGAAGGCTGCTCAGAGACGCTGACTTGAGGGGTGGGGGTGTGCTGGGACTGCATTAAGAGGCAGTGGGAACAGCACTCTGCACACAGGGATGAGGGAGAAGGCCCTGTTACCTATCAGGACCCTCATGCCCTTGGGAGACATTGTGGGCTCTGGGTAGCATGCAGAGAGTCCTGCCTTTGCAGGCAGGGAAAGGTGGGGGACGTAACTTGGGACTGTTCCCCACATGCCTGGTACCTCGAAGTGCTAAAGGGCCTATTATTCTGGGTGCCTGAAATCTCAATTACCAAGCCATGCTACAAATTGGTCGGTGAGGACATGCCTGGCCTCCTGCTTTCCTAACTATACCTTTGCCTTCCCTAAGTGGTCGTTAACTTGGGGTGCAGTGCATGCAGCACAGTGTCTTCAGCGGATCCCTCCTGCTGTGAGATGGCTCCTGGGAGGCCTGGCTGGCCCTCCCCTTGCATGTGGCTGGGTTAGCCTGTGGGTACCCTTTGCGGTGGCAGCTGGGCCCTGCAGTGGGCAGTCCTCAGCTGTGACTGGGAGGGAGGCAGTGGCTTTGACCTTGCATGTGGCAGGAAAGCAGTTCTTGAACCTGTGGGATCCTTTTTGGACAAACATCACTATTCTTTGGTGGCTGCTCTGCTGTCTCTGAGTGCCAGGAATTCTCTCAGCTGTCAGTAGGCCATTCTCCTGTTGGCAAGAGGGGACCCTCCCTCTCCTACTTACTCACCCTCCTGGGCTGGAATACGTGTGGGCTGGGACCCAGCTCAGCTCAGCAGTGCAGCCGGATGCTGATGTTCATGGGCCCTGCGCTCTTGTGTCCTCCTGGGCTGTGAGACAGGCTGTGTGTGACAGACTCCGTCATCCCAGGTGTCCTGCATTGGCCTTCCAGCCACGGCCAGTGGCCATGCATCGGGGCTTTCAGGGTCTTGTGGTGTGCACTGCGGACACCTTTCTGAACCTTACATCACTCTTTCTACTTCTCTTACTTCTTCTTCTTCTTTTTTTAATTGTCAATGTACCTTTATTTTGTTTATGTAAATGTGGTGCTGAGAATTGACCCCAGTGCCTCACACATGTTGGCAAGCACTCTACCACTGAGCCACAACCCCAGCCCCTCTACTTCTCTTACTTCTCTTCCTCCTTACTGGACTCCACTATTGTCCCCTCTGCCTTAGCACCAGGTCATCCAGGATAATTTTTGTCATCTTCAGGAAGTGGTAGCTGCCATCACTTCATTGAGAGCCCCTGTTGTTCCTCCAGTCAGAGAGACTCACCTTAAAACTAGTTTAAGCAGAAACCTGCAGGTGCAGGTCCAGAGAGGACCAGCTCTAGGCTGGACCAAATCCTGAAACTCCAGCAAGAGTGCTGTGCTCTTTCAGCCATTTCTCCTGGTTTGGTCTCTGGTCTAGATTCCAGACACTTGGAGGCAGGGCCACTTATCTTGCTGACAGTCCCCCAGGACCTGTCCTGAGGAGGACCAGGACTGGCCTGCCTTGGGTGCTGCACCTTCCTGCAGCTAAGTGAGGGTGGCACCTTGGAGTGGGGGGTACAGCCCCTCAGAATCATGTGGATAGTGGGGGGTTTTACCCAAAAGGCAAGAGGGCAGGGGGCAGGGCGGAGCAAAAGTAACAAAGTCTCTGTCGCTGGTATGGGCCTGGTGACGCGCTGGGCTTGAACTCTGGTCTCCCAGAGTCCCATGGGATGGGTGCTAGGACTCTCTCCGTGTCACAGGGGAGAGCACGGGAGTGGGTGGCTTAGGGGTGGCAGCATAGCCGGGCCCGAGAAAACTGAGGTACCAGGGGCCTTGGGTTTTAACAACTATTTTAATTATTAAGCTTTAACTCTCATTGTCACTTTTTTCTGTGGTGTTGAAGTAACATATCTGCTTACTGTAGAAAACACAGAAATGCGGGCCAGTGGAAAGGAAAAACCTGCACACCTCTTTCTTGCTGCCACCAGCCACTGTAGCGTGTACCCTCTGGCGTTTTCCCAGGACCCAGGTGTTCCAGTGGGCCCAGAGTCTGTGCCGAGTGTCCGCAGGCAGCGCCGAGGCCCTGCTGTGGGTGCTGCCCAGCCCCTCTGTCTGGTGGCCGGATCCGAGCCTTCCCAGGCGTCTTGACGTCAGACACCAGCCGGCAGCCAGGGTCTTACCTATTATTTTAAAAGTAGTTAAGAAATCTTTTCCTAGAGTTTGAGAATATATTGTAGGCACTCTGCCAGAATTCAGGGACATGGTGAAAAGGACGTCGCCTTCTCCACCCTGCCTTCGCCCTCTCGCAGTGGCCGCACTGTGATCTTTTCCTTGGTGTTGTTTTAGATTTGTTCTGTTTACACACGAGCACACACTCTCGTCCTGGCTGTTGTGCTTCACACGGATGGCTGTGTACAGCATGCGGGGTTTTGCATTTTTCACATGGCAGCTTCGCGGAGGTGATTCTCCTCCAGGTTGCGCAGAGAGCTTCCTTGTTCTTTCTACTGCTTTGTGCATGTGGTTTGTTAGTGGAACCTCTTGGGGACATGTAGTTCGCTACCAGTCTTTTGCAATCACAGGCAGGTTGGCAGTGCGATCCCCGAGTCTGAAGTATTTTGCATATGGAGTGTGTCTAGGGTGAGAGGGTGGGCCATGGAGTTGGGGTTTTCAAGAGGGAGCAGCTAGTACTGTTCCTCTGTTCCCCATGTCCCTCCCTTGTCCCTCTTGGCCTTTGGCTTCACAGTTCTCTTTCTGAACTTTTTGGTTATGGCAGGATTTCAGGAGCCTGCTCCTGGGGATTTCGAGGTTGCTGGTACCTTTGCTTTTCAGAGGTTTCCGATGAAGAACGAGCCCTGACAGGTTATTTCCTGGGAGGAGGCGGGGTAGTGCACCAGGCTCCACTACCAGAGGGGGACGTGGTTTTCTGCCAGCGTCCCCTGTTCACCCCCCTTACAATGTGGACCTGGAGGCTGGAGACCGAGCTGGCCCACTGGGTGCCACTGCCCACTGTGCTACACCTGGCTCTGGGCCAGCTCCTGGCTTCCTGAGTTCCCTGAACCTCTGCTCACTCATCTGAGCAGTGGGGAATCCTATGCCCTCCCTCATGGGGCTGCAGGAGAAGTCAGGAGCAGGAAGGTTCAGGTGTGTGTGACCTGACATGGACTGAAAGGAACTGAGCCCCGCTTTTTGCCAAAGTCCCTGTTTGTCCTATTCTAGGAGCTCTGAGCTGGTGGGGCTGGTGGGGCTCCAGGGAGCTCAGCCCCCTGGAGAGTTTAGCCTACCTCTTCTCTCGATTACTTTCTTTTGTTGCTTTCTTATTTTTATGTTCCATCTGTTTTCAAAGCTAGGGACCTTTTTTTTTTTTTTTTAATTTTTTTTAAAGGACTGGGATGATGTAAAATGTGGGCTGATTGGGAATGACTGCAGTTGTCTTGGTAGAGATGAGAGCCACATGCTAGGATAGTCTGGATGCCAGCAGGATTTTCCCAAAGGGCATTTGTTGTACCCTCTGAGTGCTGGGCTGGGCTGGGCCCAGGAGCTGAGCTAAGTTTTCCTGTATTTATACCTTCATTTACCAGCAGCTGTTCATGAGCATTTGTGTGCCAGGCAGGCACCAGAGCTAGGCATGGGGCACACATTTTTTAAACTTGGCACATTCTTTGCTCTAGAGAGCTAGGGGAATCAACTCTAGTTCCTGTTGCCTGGTCCCAGGCTTCCCTGAGTGGCTATCAGAGGCCCTGCCTTCTTCCCGGCAGAATGCACAGAGCATGCCACTTCAGTCTGTCTCGGTCCCTACAGATCCTGGTGACCCTACCCAGGGCACTCCTGGGTGATGGTGGTCCATGCTCTCTCACAAAGGACTGGGAGAGGGCTGGGGTTGTGGCTCAGTGGCAGAGCGCTCGCCTAGCACGTGCGCGCCCCGGGTTCGATCCTCAGCACCACGTAAACATAAATGCATCGCATTGTGTACAACTAAAGCAAATAAATAATTAAAAAAAAAAGGACTGGGAGAGCGGCAGCCCAAGGTCTGTGGGAGTGTTGCTTGGTGGGTTGGGGAAGGTGCTGTGGGATGACACTGGGCTGTTCCACACGGAGGGGCCCTGGCTGTGCTTGTGGGAAGAAATGTGGGATGGGGCGAGGACGAGGGTTCTGTGCTCTGGGCAGACCCAGACCCAGGCTCAGGCTCTTAATGGGTGGGCCAAGTCAGGCATATATGGGGACAGATAGTGGCCTGGGACTGCGTGGGAGAGAGGGGGTAATGGGGGAGGATGTGAGGTTTAGACCAGGAGGGGTGTGGGTGAACCGGGCCAAGGGTAAGGCAGGAAGTCAGTGGGCCCAAGATGGCCGGCACTGGGGACACGTTTGGTGTAGGCCTGAGAAGGGTATGGGGTCAGGGTCCTGTGGCTTCCCGTGGGTGAGAGTGTTCTGGGTTGGGTGTGGCAGGCTGCGGCAGACCTGGGCACCAGGTCAAGGTGTGCAGCCTGAGGCTGGAGGGCATGGGGAGCCATGGGTGGAGGTTGAGCTGAGCAGAGGCACAGGCCACCATGGTGAATTTGGCAGTGGGAGGGTCTTGGGGTAACCTAGGCTGGAGCCACTGAAGAAGGCCTGGCCTCTGGATCAGAGGGAGGACAGCCACTGTCAGTCCTTATGGGGCTGCACCCAGCTCCCCCAGGAGCCACCTTCTTCTCTAGCCCCCAGTGGCTGTGAGGCCTCAGAAACCCTGCCCTGGAGAGCATGGCTGTCAGGGCGCTGTGCAGGCTCTCGCAGGGCTGCTCTCAGCGCCGGCCTGCCTTCAGCTGCAGTGAACGTTCTGGAAAGGAGGCTTCCTGCCTGCTGTAGTAACGTGCATTTTCTTTGTTTTTCTCCACAGGAAGCGGGGCATAGAGGTGGTGCAGGTGAGTACAGACTGCACTTTGACTGCCTTCCAGGTAGCGTGACCTAGTGCTCCCCTTTCCCAACTCCTTAGGAGTCTGTGTGCTTGGCCCTCTTGTCACACGCCTCTGGTTGGTAACTTTCCCTGAGGATCTAATGCCGTTTCCTCCCCAGGCTGGCACACAGGTGGCTGATGGCTGCTGCCGTGCAGGTACTGTGCCTTGTTGGGGAAGGAGCCAGGGGTTGGCTTGGGAGTTCTGGGAGTCATGGTATTGCTCATGTTGGGGGTGGAAAGGCTGAGCGTTCAGCAGCCACCCAGACAGGTGTCCTGTTCTGTACCCTATGCTGCCTCAATTCCAAGTGGGCTTGGGTCAGGAGCTCATTGGCTGGAAAAGGAAGGAAGGAAGGATAGACGGAATGGATGGGTGGAGAAGAATGGATGGATGAATGGAGAGAGAAGGAAGGATAAATGGAGGAGGGAGGGAGAAGGAAGGACGGACAGATGGATGGATGGAGAAGCTCTCCCAGGGCAGGAAGTAGATATACAGGCTCTGACAGCACTGTCTCAGGAAAGCCAGGATGTCTGACCTGTTAGAGAAGAGCCTGGAGTGAGGGTGCCTGGTCCTGGCTGGCTGGTGATATTTGCTGCTGTGGTTATGACTCCTGAGAGTGGAAGGGGGGCATTTTTGTCCATGCAAACACAGATACCTTTAGACCTGCAGTGAGGGGCAGGCAGGACATTGCAGCCACAGGCACACCTGGCACCTCGTGGCACTGAGACCCATGGTCACTGGCACCTGCAGAGGGCCAGCTAGTTTGGGAACCAGATCAGGGCTGGTGAGGAGCTGGGCTCCCTGTAAGAAGCTTCTAGAAATCTTGCTGGGGAGTTCTCAGAGGCTGCTGTGGTTGGCTTCATGAGGCTCGCTGGGAATGACTGCTCCATTTCCTGGAAGGTTCAGCACTTCAGGCCCAAAGGGGCAGCACAGAGGCCCTGGAGCATCCTCTGCTCAGGGACAGACAGGCAGTGGTGGCTCCTGCAGCGCTGTCCGTAGCTCTGGCGAAGGGTGCTCCATGCCCCTCCTGGAGACTTCTTGCTGGTGGTGTGAGGTTGATTTGTCACCAGAGGGCTGTGGTTTGCTTTGGGGTAGGGAGATAGTTTCTGGAAGTCTTTGGTCAGCTGTCTTCTGTTCATGCAGGCTCATCTTGGCTTTGTAGAGTTGCATGACTGACACTGGACTTTACCGTGAACTTTGATTTCTCCGTCCATTTCAGGAATGGCCAAGAGGGGTGCCTCAGGGCCTTCTCTGCTGCCTGGGGGTTCTCAGTGTGCATGGGTGAGGACAGGGGTTGGTGGATGACACCTCCCACAGACACAGGTTTGGGCAGAGGAGGTGGGTGTGGATCATTTCCTCTCCAGGACGCTGGAGAGGTTTTAGCCCTTTCTTATGGCTAGCTTGAAAACCCTTTGCAGATGTACTCCTACCCACCAAGGAACCCTTGGTGGTACTTGGTGCTCGATGTGCAAGGGACAGTCCTGGGCTTCCCTGTGGTTTGCTGCAGCACTGATAAGGGCCTGGGATGGGGGGGGGTCGCTGCTGGGAGTGGTTCCTGGAGGAAGTGAGGTCCTGTGCTCACCAGCAGACTCCCTTGTTGACAGAGGAAGAGAGACGTTTCTCCTCCAGACCCTTCCATCCATATGATCCCAAACCGCAGTGCCACCGTGCATAGGGTGTGAGAGACAACCTGGGGCCACAGGCGGTTTCCAGGGCCTCCCAAGAGGCTGAGCTGAACCTTTCCTGCTCAGTCATGGGTGGAACGGGAGACTGGAGTCACTGTTTCAGAATGTGCTAGGCGGGCAGAGGACGGGCTCTGAAGTCTTTCAAGATGTGTCTGCTCTTCCTTTGATGACAACTCAGGGAAGGAAGTGGTAGCTGGGGACCAGAGTGGGGCCAAACTGGACGCTTTCCACTCTGGCATCTAAAAATAAAACCCACAGTAAACTTCTCCCTCACCTCCTCTTGGCACCCCTGGGTGTTTAGAGAACTTTTAAATTTTAAGACATTGGGAAAGGTTTTGCAAAAATTGCAAGCCACACCACCTGGCTGGTTTTTCAAAATGAGACAGGCTTGGGCTGGGGTTGTGGTTCAGTGGTAGAGTGTTCGCCTAGCACATGCACGACCCGGGTTCGATCCTCAGCACCGCGTAAGAATAAAGGCATTGTGTACAACTAAAACAAATAAATAAAATATTAAAAAGCAAATGAGACAGGCTTCTGTGCACCCAGTCCCTGGCTCTGGGCCCTGGTTAAGGCATTAGTAAGGTTGAGGGTGACTTTGCACCAGCCACCCCCATGTCGGCTGTGTCAGGTCCACTTTCCAATCTGGAGAGGCACCCAGTGAGTGGGCAGTGGTGTGTCCCCTGTAGAGATGAGGAAATTGAGGCTCAGGACGATGTGACCTCTTGGGAAGTTCAGCTGGTTGGTGGCAGATTTGGGCTTGGTGTGGGCCTATTGTCTGCTGGGCAGGCGGCTCTCCTGTGCATTTTAGTAGGCTGCTCCGTTTACTAAGTGCTTGCCTGCCTGGCATTCCTGCCTTTGGCTATATCTAGAAAGATGTTGGGGTGGGGTCAGGACCCACAGCTGAAAACCCTGGTAAGGTCCTGCAGTGTTTGTCCAGGTCATGGGAGTCATTCCTCTTCTTGCTGTTTAATGACAAGAATAACAGCATCAACGTTCAGTATTTATGGGGATTCCAGTGTACCAGGCATCGAAGCCATTTACTCTAAAGGAGCTTTGCATGTAACCCTTCCCAGGTGGAGGCACTTTTTATGGGTGTTCAACCTCCTCAGGTGCTGGTCCCCATAGCTGTGTGCTGGGGAAAGAGCTTGTAAACTCCTTTCCTGTCACCCCTGCTGCCTCTTCCACATTGTTCCTTCTCCTCTCTTTAGGGACAGTGTCTATAGCGGTGAGGAACAAGACCACCCAGGTTTAGGTCTGTGGCTATGTGACTTAGGGCCAGTTGCTTAAGGACTCTGTGTCAGTCTGCCCAGCTATAAAGTGGGGATAATTCTACTGTCTGTGCCCAGGATCGGTGTGAGGACTCAGTTATTTTGGGCAACAGAGTTGGCACTGGACCTGGCTCTCAGGAGCTGGTGATCTGCAGAGCCACGTGCTCTTGCTTCCTTAGGCAGACATGAACCAGGGGTGGACTGCAGGACAGGAAGCCCTCCAGTCTTAATAACCCTGGGCCACAGAGGTGGTTCCCGTTCCTTGTTTGCAACAGAATTGGAAGAGGACCTGCGCAAGCTGTCAGCCGACAGCACGTCATGAGTGATTTTGGAGGTCTGGGGTGCGCTTGGTAGTGCTGTGCTTGCCTGGCGCACACGGCCCCTGGGGCCAGCCAGTCCCCTGTATGGAAAACAAAGATGTGTGATGAGAGATTACTGTAATTCTTGGCATATGATTCTACAGGAATCCAAAGAATTTGCTGTGGCAGATCTCTTTTTTCAGAGTAAGTGGTTTTAACACATATCCATGAAAACTGAAAAATGAAGATAGAATAGATAAGCCTGTCTCATTCTAGCAGTAGGTAATACTCATCTGTGGATACATGAAATGACTTTAAAGGTCCCATTCGCCTCCTCAGACTTGTGTTTCCAGTAAAGTTGTACTTTCTGTGCTTCTCATTTGTACGGTTTTAAATGTTTCTGTCATGTTTTTCAGTTGTGTCCTGATATTAAATGTAATGAGAAGAAACATTTTGACACTAAAGAGCTTTATGGTCACATGAAAAATGAAGAAAAGAAACATTATCTATACATGTGTATGTTTTTTTAAAAAATAATTTATTTGTTTTAGTTGTACACAGTGCCTTTATTTTTACGTGGTGCAGAGGATCAAACCCGGGCCGCGCACGTGCAAGCCACAATCCCAGCCCTATACATGTGTATGTTTTGGCTCAATGGTGGAATAATCAGTACGAGGCTTCCCAGCGTGTGCTGTGATCACATAAACATCCCGATGGAAAGTGGACTGGGAGTTAGGGTCCAGGAAGAAAAAGGAACGTGGTGAGATTTCCAGGTGTCAAGGAGAGCTGGGTTATATAATTTTGAAATGGATGGTGGTGGATCTCAGATCACTGTGGTATTTAGATTCCATTGGATCCATTTAAAAGAGAAATAGTAACAGTTTTAGTTTAAAATGTTAATATTTACAGTATGTTGGAAATTACATCCTCTGCAAGGATTTAAACTTATGATGAGAAATTTTAGATGTCAACTCTAAATTGTACAAATAGAGACATTGTTTTAGATGCTCGTTTGGGGGAGTTTGGTTTGAAGGCCACTTGATTCTCAGGACCAGGTACCTCCTCTGAGAGGGACAGCAGTGGGCCTGCCTCTCAGGCCATCTAGAGACCCTTCTGGGCCTGGCCCAGCCCTATGCACCCACTGAGACCCACAGTGGCCCTCTGGTTTCCCAGGCAGTGGACTCATCTGGAGGCTGCTGGCCTCCCTCAGCCAGACCTCTGGGCCAAGTGATGAGGATGATGAAGAGCATGTGGCCCCTGCCCCTGCCTGTTGCCCCTGCTGCTCGGAGAAGAGCTGCGGTGAGCTGGATCCAGGAGGCTGGGGGAGCAGCCCTGCACTGTGTTTAGTGTGGGGCAAGGGCTGTGGGACATAATGTCCCTCATCCTGTGTCACAACAGCGAGGGCTGCAAGCTCGCCTCAGTTTCCTGCTTTGTACTGCTGTGATGAGAAAGCTGGGCCCACGGGCCTGGCTGCACTGTTCCAAGTGGGGTCTCACCAGCCGCTGAGGTGAGAGCCCCTCATGGCAGGGGCCAGCAGGCAGGCCAGGCTCTTCTTGAAGCAGTGGTGCAGCAGCCTCTCTGGGCACCCGCCATGGGCCAGGCTGTAGGTGCTGGGGACTCACACAAGCGCAGCCAGTCTCCTTGGCGCTCTGGGAAGTCTGCAGTAGGCTCTCGGTGGCCAGGTATGGGTGAGGACATGAGGTTAGGCACAGAAGAGGGCCCGCACCCAGCCCGGTCATTCAGGAAGGCTGGCGAGTGATGATGAGCCTCATCCACCTGACAGAGCTGCCTGCAGGCCCACCCAGGTCTTGACTCAGTCCCCGGCCTTTGACCTTTAAAACAAATGGATGCTATAGTGACTGAGAGCCAGGCAGGGTGTGGTTGTCATTGCTGTTTCACCCAGTGAGTCTTCGTTGGAGAAAACATCCCTGGGCAGGTTGGGTCATCTGTTCTGGTGGCAGGATATGGTGGCCTGGGGCCTGCCTCAGCTTTGCAGGACTGGGGACATTTCCCACTCTGGCCTGATCTGTGGGGTGGATCAGAAGGGATGGTTTCTGGTCCTTGGGCTCTACTGCCCCTTTCTAGAGCAGCCCACATGGGTGGGGAAGATCCTAGAAGGACAGCACTCCTGTCACCCTGCCTGTCACTGGCCAGCACCCTTGGGAGAATGTGCTATATCCTGGCCCCACCCCAGTGTGTTCCTGGGCTGCGTCCCCGGTTATGATAAAGGACCAGGGAGAAGGAGATCTCGTTAGCATGAGAGGGCTGGGGATTTTATTTTAAAATGCAAGCGAGTAAGCCGCAAATGTGAGAAGTACAGTAGCCGATTATAGATTTACTGCCTTCCTTCCAGATTCCCTGAGAATTCAGACATTACGAAACCCTGACTTGGAATAGCCGCTGTTTCTCAAGCAGGCAGGGAAGTAAATAAGTTTCCCCACTTGCGGGAGGGAGAGGCTGCGGCAGGCCTTTCTGTCCTGGTCTCTCCAGAGCTGTCACTTACTTGAAATGCTACTGTTCTGGGTGTATGCGTTTCCTCCTTGCATGGTGGACAGTCAAGCAGGGAGGAAGGGCAAGACTGAGAAAGGACAGGCAGACAGTTTGCCCCCGAGGAAGGCCACATGCCCAGGGCTGACGCAGAAGTGGGTACGGCCTCTGGAGCTGGGGGAACCACGGTGATGACCTCCTAAGCTCCTGGGGAGCTCAGTGGGCAGGGCAGGCTCATTTGTGCTGTGGGTTGGGCCTGTGAGGGTGGGGATGGGCATGGCAGTGGGAAGTGGGCTGTGGTAGGGAGGCCGTCTGGAGAAGGCCGTACCTTTCGTACCTGTGACAGAGGTGTCAGTGGGCAGGTGGGTATCAGAATGGGTTGAGCTGGAGCACAGCACTGCACACTCTGAGGCTGGGACGGGGGTCTGCTGGTGGCCAGTGCTTTGGATGGTCTGGGCCCTTGGGCCTGCGAGGGTTGGCAAGAGACCTGGCTGGAGGTGGTGGGAATGTCCATCCCCCCAGGGCTGAGGGACTTTTGGGTGCTGAGTCAGGGCGTTGAATGGCATCTGCGGGAAGGATGGGTGCTGGGATTGGAAGTGACGGGGCGACCCATCTGGAGACCAGGCTGGATTGGAAGTGTCCCAGCAGGGGTGGGACCTTGACCTAGGGAGGGTGTTGCAGCCTGGCTGGGATTATTGTGGTAATGAGGGCCCGGAGGACAAGTGGCAGGGCTTGGTACCTGGGTGGATGTGGGTGTGAGAAAGAGAGAGGTGACCTTCCCCAGGCGCCTCCTTCATTGCTGCCTGGGTTACCAGAGTATGGGGTGCAGGAGGAGGAGCAGCCAGGGGAGGGCAAGTTGGTGGTGACATCTGCCTGTTCAGACAGGTGTGCTGAATGCAAGCAGCAGAGACAGCTGGCCTCCCCAAAGCAGAGCTGGCGAGTCCCGAGGTCACAGGGCCTCCTTCTCTCTGGGGATTATGATGCTGAGTTCTCCAGTTCAGCATTAGAATGTGTCCTTGACACTTAGGGCATGTTTCTACCTTGCTCCAGACTTGTTTCAGAAGCTATGCAGGTGCATCATCTGATGATCCATCCCAGCTGTGCGCCTGCACCACACACTCTGCAGAGTCCCCAGGGGCTGCCCTTGCTGGATTGTCTCCTGGGGGCACAGGTGGGCTGGGACTTGCCCTCCCTCTGCCTGGTGCTCTACGGTCAAGGGCAAGAGGCTTTGGGGAAGCTGAGTGCTTTGCCTTATTGGAGGCCTGATGTCCTTACATCTGGAAGCAGACATGTGGCCACTGCCCCAGGTAGCAGTAGCTTTATGAGGGCTGGAGTGACCCCCAGCAGACCCCAGCATCACAGGAAAGATTGCCAAGGAGTTGGGAGGTTTCCATGTGGCGATTGAAGCCAGTAATGGACGTGGATTGTCCTGGGCTGACCCTGGAGTCCCAGGCCTGGGCTCGAGTTTCTGTTGGTCTGTTTTCTGGCTGCGTGACCTCATTTTCCTCATCTTTAAAGTGGGGATGCCACTCAGCACATGGGACTCGAGAGAGCTGGCAGGTCCTGAGGGAATATTAGGTGACTTCCCTCATTCCTTGTTGTGCACAGCGGCAGAGGAGGCAGCAGGCAGCTCACAGTAAGCTGTGCTGCTGAGGAGGAGGGTTGCTCGCTCCACACCACACACACACACTATTATTGAGTTTCTAATTATTATAGATTTTAGTTCACTCTTTTTTTAAAGACTGTTTTTTTAAAGAAAATTTGAAGTGCAGATTTTTTTTTCTAAACATAGAAAGTTATTTTTGCTCTCAGTCATTTACTAAGGATACGTAGTTAACAAATAGACAAATTTATGTGTGAGCACGATCTCCATAGTATTTTTTTATAATACTGATACATGGGGAGTGGGGGAGTTACATAAATCAGTGTCTGCTCCTGTCAGTTTTTTGTAGCTATTAAAAATATCACATTTTGGGAGACGGCGTGGGCAGTGCTGGAGAGAGGCTGCCGAGAGGGTGGGTGTCTGGGTGGTTTCCCGTCGGCTCTTTTACTCCAGGGCCTTTTAGGCTTCCTGTTAGGGATGGTGTGGGGGGAGTCCCGCGTGGCTCCACAGTGCTGCTCAGGCCTTGACGCGCTGAGCCAACGGGAGCAAATCCTTATGAAAGCAAGTTCCTGCTTTCCGTGTCTGGGCGACAGAGAGGCTGGGATATCAAAACCCAGGCCCCCCACGCTACTGTGCTGAGCTGGGACTCCATCTCCCCCAGACCCCAGACCCCTGGTCGGCCTTTAAAAAAGTTCACAGCCGCCTTGGAGTATGCCAGGAAGCACGTGATGTAAAACCAAATGAGAAGAAAAACAAAGGTGGAAGAAGGAACACGGGGAAATAGGAAGGACGTAAGGGCCATCGTGGATGAGCCAGAGGAAAGATTCTGCTTTGGAAGTAGCCGCCTGTCCTGGGCACTCCGGGGTGAAGTTTTCCAGAGGGCAGCCACCCAAGTGTGGCTGTGCAGCCTCCAGCATCACGGTCCCTGTGAGCTGGTGAGCTGGAGACGCCAGGGTGGGGAAGTTGGGTGCGGGCCCTGGGCTCCTCACCAGGTGGGCCTGTCTGGGCTGGGGGCACCTCTTGGGGACAGCGCAGCTGCAGAACTGGGAGTCTGAGAAGTGTGTTGATGTGAAGGTCCTGGGCCATGCTTCATGCCCATCTGGGCCCGCAGCCAGGAAGTCACAGGCAGAAATGGAGACGTGCGTTTCCTCAGCTGGTTGGGTGAGGAGCGGGCCGCTCCCTCTCTCCAGCTCAGGTGCAGTCTTGCCTGTGGTACCTCTTTGCTTCCCCCTGCAGACCCTGCCCTCTCCTACCTGGAGCTGCCGGTCAGCGTGGGCTCCTGAGGCCAGAACTTCCTAGTCTGCAGGGAGAGCAGGTTCTGTCCGGATGTGTGCTCTGTGTTTGCTGGACGTGGGCAAAGGGCTGAGCTGTTGCCGCACCCAGGATGTGGCTGGCCCTGAGGGTCTGTGTTTGTTCAAATGACTCTGGGTTATTCTTGTGCTCGGGAAGTAATGTGTACTCCTTCTTGAAATCTTGGGAAGTAAGAGAGGCCTAAAGAGAAAACCCAGAGGTACACATTAGAGCACTTTGTTCAGTGTTTTCCTCTGGCCTTTTCTTCGGTCTTTATATACAACATACTGTTTGTTACTTGTGGTGTGCACCAGGTTGGGCTTTTCTGTCCCTAGTTTTGCAACCTGCATTTGAGGGTGGACGAACCTTTGTTCATGCCGATGAATGAAGCACCTTGTAAGTGACTGCTACAGTGCCTGTCTCCATTCCCACTGGCCCTGTGCCCCAGCGCCTGGAACCATTTCTCCACCTCAGAGCCTCAGTTCTAAGTTATTTCTGACTTGCTGTCACTGACAGTGCTGCCATGGATACCTTTAGTCTTTAATCTTTGTGGACCTAAACTATTTATCTCAGATGTTCACTTTGGATGGACTTCTAGGAGTAACTTTGCTGAGTTTACGGCACCAAGCCCTTGCAATATGATGGTAATACGCGATATGATGGGGGCTTGCAGATGTTGTGCCTCTGTGACTCCCACCCACGGTGCCTACAAGGCTGGGGCTCAGGCCCAGTGTTACTGTGGTGTCCGCTATGCCTGGCTCTGTGCTCAAAGCAGGAGGTTGGGGGACCCAGGGCTGTGCAAGGCACTGTAAGTCTTGCGCGTCAGGCTCTCACTTCTCTGAGGGTGGCATGGCCCCACTCTGGCACACTGTCCCGGTCACAGTGGGTGACCTCCACTGAGCACACCCCTGGGTGCCGGCCTTGGCCGTAAGTATTTGTGCACACTTATTCATGTGTTCTTTACAATGGTCTAGTTAGCTGTATACTAGTGTCATCCCCACGTTAGGTACCAGGACACTGAAACCAAGGGCGAGTGGCTCACTCAAGGTCGCACAGGCAGGAGGAGGAGGAGGAGGAGGAACTGGGTGGGAGCCAGACTGCTGGGCTCTCTAGGGCTTATTCAGGATTATTGAGAAAGGTTTCTGTTAGGAAAAACCACATGACATACCAGAGTCAGGAGCGCTTAGTCCAATGGCCCATGTACCCTTCCAAAGCTCTGTGTGACGACAGGATGGCTTCAGGGAGATGCTGGCTGACACTGGGTTCCAGTGAGGTCTGTCTCAGCATTCTGTCAGTTTTCCTGTAAACGTTTCCGAATGTGTCTCTGAAAGATAAGGACTAACCCTTGATTTTAACCCTTGGCTGGGCCATTTGGGTGGGGTGGGACTGCCAGGTGAGGGGGCCAACTCTGGTCTGATTCCTGCCTCTGGGTGCTTGGAGGGTCTGTGCTGGGCTCTGGGTCTCTGGCGTGGCTGTTAGATGTGTGGGTGAACTGGTCGATGCCTCCTTAGGAGTGGTCATTGTGACAGTGGATGTGACCACAGCAAATGTGAAGACAGCCTTATGTGCTTGGGGGCCCTTTCCAAGCACTTGTGTATATCAACTAATTCACTCCTCACAATGGTCCAGAGAGCTACTCTAGTCTCTTCATAGGTAATGCGTTTATTATCACGCCCACTTTACGGATGAGGAAACGGAGCCGGGGAGCCCTCATTCTGGCCCCACAGCAGGCAGGGGCCACAGCTGACACTCTAGCCCATCCTGTTGGCTCGTGGTCCATTCCTTTAGAAATTAACACACACATATATTTATTTTGTTAATTCTGTTTTTTTTGTGGTTTATTTTCCCTTTTTTATAGTGCTGGTTCCAATCCACGGCCTCATGTATGCTGGGTGGGTGCTCCTGCACTGAGCTACACCACCAGCCCTTTAAAATTAATATTAGTTGGCATGTCATTATAGGCGCATATGGAATACGGTGTGAGGTTTTAATGTGTGTACACAACGCATAGTGATTAAATGAAGCTAATTAACCCGTGTCACCTCCTTTACCTCTGATTTTACATGGTGGGAAATTTAGCATTCACCTGGTTACTTTGAAACTACGTGACCGTTGACCGCACCGTGCAGCAGAGCTCAGAACTCACTCTGCTGTCACGCCCAGCAGCCCTGCCCCTGGCCCTGGCCCTGGTAGCCACGTTCTCCCTCACTGCTGGGGGTCCAGCTCTTCTAGTGTCCACCCGTGCAGGAGATCGGTGATGTGTGTGTCCCTCTGCCTGGCTAGTGTCCTCAGTGTCATGGCTTCCAGGCCCCTCCTAACTGCGAGTCTCTGCTGTGGCTTTCATGTCCCGACGCCGGTGCTTCCCTGCGGTTCCTTTGCCCAGGTGTCTTGGTCTCTCTCCACTGTCTGGCTGCCAAGTGCTCCTGGCTGCAGGTCAGGGTACATCAGGGTACAGGGACGTGACCTGTTCCTTGGAGGGCCCTGTGAAATCCTTAGTAGTTGATTGCTGTTCCAAGGACCTCGGCCCAGGTCCCACCACCCAGGCACTCTACAGGTACCTGGTACAGAGCCCAAGTGTCCACAGGGTCTGTTCCTGCAGCCTGCATGTCCTTCCTGGTGTTCCATCTGCTGGACACGCATTGATCTGTCCAAACCAGATTCACAGTCACTAGCTCTGAGGCCTTCTGGGATCCCCCTCCCCCAGGCCTGGTAAGCCCTCTGTTGTGTGGCCCCACAGCCCCTGTGCCCCCCACCTCTCAGGCACGCAGGGTTTCATTTTATGGTGTCATTGCACACTGCAGGGGCTTTCCCTGTCCTTCTCAGCGAGCTCCTTGGGCCACATCTCATTCCTCTGGGGGCCGTGGCAGCCTCTTATACGTTCTGACACATAGAAACATCTTACTCAGAAATCAGAAAACAATTGAATATTACAGAAATATGTGAATTGGAGAAGCTCCCCATCATCCCACTCCCCAATGCCTCTGCTGTGAACTTCTCTGTTTTTTTCTGTGCCTGCACTAGCCCGTTCTTTTTTCTTCTCTGGGTTCTGTACTTAAACAACTTTTAGTGCTTTTGAAATTGAAATGTGAACGTTTAACATGACCGCTACAACTAACGGAGCCTTGACGGGGAGTGGGGAGCCGCACACTTGTGTATGCTGGAGAGTCACGTCTGCGCTTGCTAGTGGTGCCTACATGCTGGGACGGGGACGGATCTTGGATTTCTTTATCGGCAGCAGGTTGATGTGTCACCTAGCCCTCCTTTCAGTGGCTTGTCCCTTGGCATCCATGGGGCACTGGTTCCAGGAACCCTCAGATGCTCAGGTCCCTCATGTGGCATCCTCAGTGCTCAGCGTCTCCTGTGATCTGCATGTGTCCTCCCGTGTACATCTCTAGGACATTTAGAGGACCTCCAACATGCGTCCGCGCGGCAGAGGAAATAAGGACAAGGAAGAAAGTCGGTACGTGATCCTACAGGCGCAGGTTTTTCTGTCAGATAGTTTTCATCTGAGGTTGGTTGAATCATGGGTGTGGAACCTGAGGTGAGAGACCTCAGGTACTCGCGAATTGGAGGCCACTTTCTTTGTTCATGTGAGGTGCTAGCTTGGTAGGTAATTCGCCATTTGACTATCTGGAATGGAAAGAATGAGCTGCTTCCATGATTTTTATGGCCTAGGGATGGTCCTAGCTTTTTGGTGTTGTGTATACTTCACTTCTTACCTCTTCCCTCAGAGGAAATTGAGTGAGGTAGAAGTAGGCCAAAGGCAAGGAACAGAAGATGTTCCCTGTTAGCTCTGCTGCTGTGGGAGTGCCTCAGGGCAGTTGTGAGCTTCCTGGCAGCCAGTGCATGTGGGGAAATGAGATTAGTTACTGTGGTGAAGAAGGGTGCTCAGGAGGGAGATTGAAAACCACGGAGAGGATTGAACTTTTCTTCCTGAAACATTGAAGAACCTTGTCAATGTCACAAGTAGGAAATCTTTGTTTTGACCTGGATGAAAAAGGACGTGGTAACAGAAGCAGAATAGTGGCCTCGCCACATGCTCCGTGAGTCTCTGTTGCAGGGGCATTGTTCTTTGGACGGGGCTGTCCTCTCCTCAGCCCCTCATCCACGCTGCTTGGCCAGCTTCCATTCTGTAGCATCCTGTGCACCTGCAGCTCTCTGTGCCATCCCTTGCTTGTGGGAAGGCAGGATGTGCGTTCCTCTGCCAGGAGCCTACTGGAAATAACAGAAGCCAGAATGAACCCCGCCATCTTCCCTTCTGCCAGGGGTACTGGAGGCAGGCAGTGCAGGGCTGGGGTCGGCCTCTTCTGCTGGTGCTGTGTCCCCACCCTGCATTCAGGCCTTTGGAAGGGATATCACCTTGCTGTTCCTGGTGCTGGAGCTTCAGCCATGGTGCACGATCTCACTCCAGGCAGGGGGAGGCAGTGAGGGAGTTGGGCACCCCAGCCCCTGGCCTCCCAGCCTGTCCTCATTCGGTGGCATGTTAGTTTTTGGTTGCTGTGACAAAATAATCTGAGAAAAGCAACTTAAAGGAGGAAATGGTTTGTTTCGGCTCATGGTCTCGGAGGTCTGAGTTCAGGGTCGCTGGCCCAGTTGCTTTTAGGCCTGTGATTTGGAAGCATGTGGTGGAGGAGGAAGGCTGTCAGCTCATGGTGGCTAGGAAGCCGAGAGAGCAGGAGTGCTCTAGTACAGAGCTCCCTTCCCAAGCCCATTCAGCTGAGCCTGTGATGGACCAAGCTGTCGGCGGGGTCCGAGCCCTCATGGTCCAGTCACTTCCCAGGGGCCCCGCCTCTGAGCAGTGCTTTTCTGGAGACCAAGCCTTCAACACGTGAGCTTTTGGGGGACATTTCAGATCTAAACCATCACAGGTGGCCTCCCTAGAAGTCCCTTGGTACACTGCTCCTACCACGCCTGGGTTACAGTTGAGCCACTGGCAGACAGCAAATGGGGAGCGTGGTCTCCAGCATTTGCTAGTGCCACCATCACCATCGTTGTCATCGCCCATGGCCCATGGAACTGAGGACCTAAATGAGGTGTGGTGTGGTTAAGTGATGGGTGAAGTGAGCCCCACCAAGAGGGTGTCTCGTGAGGGTCGCGCTCATGAGGAAGGAAGCCCGGAGGGTCCGATGTGCCATCTCTGGTCCGCTGAAGCAGGGCTGCCCGGGGATGCTCTCCTGCTGTGGCTGCGCGCGGTCTGGGTTTGGCCGCGGAGCTCTTTGCTGTATGCAGGGGTGGGTGCTGTTGGCCTGCAGCACCTCTGGGATTGGAGCAGGGTTTGTCCTGCCTGGGGACATTTAGCTGATCTAGTTTCTCCCTCTTTTGGGTTTCCTTGAGTCCAGCCGGGGGCCTCAGATGTCCTCGTGTAAGCAGCAGACAGAGCCAGCCCTTTCAGGGACCCATTGCTCTGGGGCTGCTCTTCCCAGGCCTGTTTTCCAGCGTCACTGTCAATCTGAGTCTGTCTCTTTTTGAGCTTTATAGAATGGCCCTGCAGCATACCCTATAAGGAGATGGCTCGCCGGTGCCCAGCCCTGCAGCTGTGCCCTAGGAACTCGCCTGGTGTGGCGCTCAGTTGGCATTACTCAGAGCTACTCGGGAGGGCTCTCAGGTACAGGGACTGGGTGGGGGCTTTGATCAGGTGTCCTGGAGGAACATTTAGGTGTCCTGGGTCTCTGCAAGGAGACAGCCTGGAGTCCTGGGTTGGGAGGAGCCCACACAAATTCCAGAATGCATTTGGTGCCTTTTTGCTGGGCTTCTGTGACCCAGCCCAGGCAGCAGCAGTGGTTGTGCCTGTTTGTGCCTTGCCTTCTGGGGGCCAGTACTAGTGTCCTCACTTGCCAGGTGAGAGGACGGAGGCTCCCCAGTGGAGCTGCCTTCACCCTGTGAGCCAGCAGCAGGGCTGTCACTGGGTTCCAGGTGGTGCAGGGGCAAGGTCGGCACCCTCTCTGCTCTGAAGGCTGCCTGCTTGGGTGAGGTCTGGGACTCAGCCCTAGTTCCAGCTCTGCCCTTTGTAGCTGGGCAACCCTGAGCAAGTGGCACAGCATCTCTGCAGCCCATTAACCAGTTGGTGGCAAGGCTGACTGAGATGAGGCGAGGGCAGCTAGGAAGGCCTTGCGGAAGTGTCAGCCTCCTTGCTGCAGAGGGGGCAGCCTGAGGCCTGGAGAGCTTAGCGGTGGGTGGGTTGTGGGCTGGGGAGACTTCCCAGCAGCTTCACTGGTTTTCTTGCTCTGAGATGACTCCAGTCTTGGGAAGCCCACCCTCCTAACTGGGCAGGAGTTTGGCCTTGACTTGGTCTCTCTCCCTTCTCATGTGGGTGGGGCCAGGGACCTGGGTGGGTGGGGCCTGGGCGGCCTGGCATGAAGGAGGTCTTGGGCTTGCTCCCTTCTCCCTGTCTGGGCAATATTTTTGCTGTAGGCCCTGCCAAGTGGCCATGTGATTCAGGGTGTTTTGACAAGCTCGGGAGGAACCCGAGTGGGCGGGGATGCCTTTGGGTCCAAGCTAAGAGCCTAGGAGTATGTTGGGGAGGGGCCCAGCTGGGAGAGGGCTGGGGGCCACAGGGGCACACACTGTCTGCACTTGATCAAGGGCAGCATGCCCTAAGCTGAGGCAGTGGGGCCTTGGGAGAGCTGGCTCCCAAAGCCTGGCTGCTGGCTGGGTGTCCCGCCTGGGGCTCAGGGCACACAGTTGATTTGCTATCTGGGGCCTCAGTGCCTTCTCTTGTCCAGGGGAGACCAGGACCTCACCTGTCCAGCTTATTTAGGGGAAAAGATGAAATGCCTCGAGGTACAGTAGGCCAGGCCTTGGCCCTGAGCATGGTCAGTGAGACAGACCCTCCAGCTGGGCCCTTGGGGACCCGTGCTATTCCTTGGGACAGCACAGAGCACTATAGCACGAGGCCTACTGGAACCCTGCCTCATTCCAGCTGATTTTCTGAACCTCTGGAAGGGGGTTTGAAAATGTCTTTCTGGAAGGTCCCGAGCCTCCTGTGTGGCTCATGGGAGCAAACTGCGTTTCCTTGCCCCGGGGTGTAGTGGCTACCACGCGCGCTCTCTGATCACAGCAGTAGGCTGCACACGATGTTTAAACCAATTTTGTTTTGAATTTTAAACAAATTGTGACCCTGCTGAGATCTGCGGCTGCCCTGGTGTGTCCCTCTGTTAGATGCGTGCTCAGGCTACTTTTCTCCATGACTGAATGTGTTCTCTGGTGGTGACCGCAGCCACTTGGCCCTCTGGGTGGATGCTGGCCAAGGCTCTGTTGTCACTGTCACCAGTGGTATTGCAGTGAGCATCCAGTCCTCATGTTGTGGGGGCAGGTCTGTGACGCTGCTTACTGTTTCTGCAGTTTGTTGATGTGTCCCTCCTGGGGTGCGGAGCCAGGCACAGGAGCCCGGTCCTCCAGACTTGGGATGCCCTGTCGTCATCTGCGTTCCCTACCAGCCTGCCTCCCTCCTGGAGAGGGGGGGCCATGTCCTCTCTGCTCTGTGTGGTGGTCTCTTCTTGTCTCTCCAGCTCAAGTCAGTTTCCCTGCTTCGGTGACCCAGACTTTGTCCCTCCTTTATTTCAGCCAGGAACTGCTGGGAAGCAGGGCTCCAAGATGGTTCTGGTGAAGGAACTTGAGTGGAGGGGCATTTGTGTAGCAGTGGGACTGGTGAGGGCCCAAGCCTAGCAGCCGTGGGGAGCTGTCACTGTTCCTCAGGCTGACAAGGGAAGAAGAGTGTCATGGAGCTCTGTGATGGTGGCAGGGCTGCCAGGAGGTGGTTGTAGTCATGGTGAGCTGTGACCACTGCCCAACAGGGAGGGAGAAGGAATAAATATCCCAAACTCTGCCTCTGCCACCCTCTGGTCTCCTGCCAGTGCCCATCACTGGCCCAGTGCCACTGGAAGTCCGGAGTTGCAAGTGACGCATTCCACAGAGGTCAGCCTCCCAGGCCCAGAGCAGGGCGGAGGGGATGGAGTTAGCAGGCAGCAACCAGGGCCTTCTCCACCCTGCCAGTGACCTGTGGGCCTCAGGGCTGAGCAGGAGTGCATCCTGTGGCCTCTCTCAGGAGGGGACCCAGAGTCCTCAGTCCCACTGACCTTCCTGTGTGGCCCTCCCCAATGCCCCTGTGACTGCTGCTGTAGCCCATTTCCAGGCCCTGGGTTGTTTGTGAGTAACCCTCTGAGGATGCCCATGGGCTTGCTGGGCAGGGCCCTTTGTGGCTAAGCCCTTCATCCCTGCGTTGCTAGGTGCTCACCCAGGCCCTCCGCTGTCTTCTGGGAACTCCCAAGATGGCCAAGTCTCCAGCCTCCTCTGTGCTGGTGGCCCCAGGAGACAAGAGAACCCCAAGAGGCTGCTTTAGAAGAGCTGAGGAGAAGGGCTGCTCCCTTCCCCCTCCCCCTCCCCCCTTTAGGAGCTGTGGAGGGCACCTGCTGGTGGGTGGTCCTTTCAGACCTCTGGAGTCTCAGTTACCTGCAGCCACCAAGTGTGTTGAGATTGACCACAGAGCACCTGTCGGGCATGTCCTGTGTGTGCCACTCATGCGTGGGCAGAGCATCAGGCCCAGGCTGCTGTCCCTGCAGGCTTTGGGACGGGCTGCAGGAGCCCTGGTTCCTGCTAGCTCTGCTGCTTTTGCTGTGGCCTGTGTGGCTTGGGCCAGGCTTTGCTTCCTTCTCTGTAAAATGGCTGACAGTGTCTCTTGGGTCCTGTCTCACTCTCGCCCTCTGTGAGTCTGACTCTTCAGGGTAGGGATGGGGGATCTCCCGCTGCTGTCTCCTTGTCCGTCTCCTTTCTTAGCCTTTCATCTTGCTGTGTTCTTGCTGCAGAACGGAAGGATCTGAGCCCTCCCCGCACCACGGGTGCTGAGTGCTTGTGTGTTTGTTTGAGCTGCTTGAAGCGAGCTCTCTGATGATCTTTCAGTAGGACAGAATTCCAGAGAGTTCGGCCAGATCCTCACATCCGACCTCCCTTGGTTGCACTATTTTTGTGCACAGTGAACATACACGTGGCTGCCTGTGCCTGTGTGCGTGGGGGATTTGGAGTCAGGCTGACCTTGGTGGCATCCTGCGAGTGACCTCGTCTAGCTGTGTGGCCTGGGGCCGGTGTGCTGCAGGCAGTTGACTGCCAGGCTTGGTGTCCACTGCGCTCCTCATGCTTGCCCCGCTTGCCCGGCAGTGCTGGGAGAACCAGGTGGGTGCGTGCGGTTGAGGTGCAGGTGCTTTGTATCTGTGCAGCCCCTGCGGGGTGACGCGCCCCAGCACCCGGTGCTGGAGGATCCGGAGGCGTTCCCGACAAGCCCCTTTTTAGCCTTGCAACATCATGCTCCAAAAATGCTCGCATGCAGTTTATTTAACTTTAAGTGGGGCAGATTCTGAAATGGGTTGTTTATTGTCCAAGTTGAATTTTTAATTTCTCATAAATATCCCACAAATTGCTGTAGTACATTTATATTTATTGAATCTGTCAGGGTTGTTTATGACACTGAGGCTTGGGCTCTCCATGTTTGTGGGCTGTTGCTGCGGCGACGCCTAGGTCTGAGGCTCTGAGTCTGTGAGGAAGGTTCTGGAATGGGCTCTCTGCTAGGACTGCTACCCCAGGAGCTGGCCTTGGGTGGCTGAGCCGTGTGAGAAGCTGGTCCTGTTGCGGCTTTTCCTTGCTGTTGCTCTCTCTCCCTGAGGGTGTGCACACTGTGTCTCCTGATTCTTACCCCAGGCCCTTGCTGCTCCAGTGTGGCCTGGGGCCGACAGGTGCGCTGGCCGAGCACCTGTGAGAGGAGTAGGCCCTCGGGCCCTGGAGCCAAGGAGCCCAGCTGCAGTTCATTTGGCACAGGAGCCTCCGGGGCGCAGCCACCAGTGACAAGCCCCTCTGCCATCTTCCAGCAGGACAGTAGCCTCAGAAGCCTGCCCCCTGTAGGGTGGGTACATCATCTGAGGCTTATTATCCTGGAATACAGCAGCAAGAACAAGCCAGCGGCCGCCCAGTGCAAAGCATGGCTGAGTCCCAGAGACACGCAGGCGGAGAAGCCAGACTTGCGTAGTGGTGTGTGATTCTATGCAGGGGATGGTCGTGAATTGCAGGTCTGCACTCTGGAGAAGGCAGGCCAGAGGTCTCCTGGGGACAGGGCCCTGGTGGGAGGGAGCCTGCCTGCGCCCATGGGAGGCAGTTGTGAACGGTCGCCAGGCTGTCCACTCGCTTTCTTATCGCAGGCTTTGCTTTGGTAAAAGGCTTATAAAAAATAAAAGGCATGAAAGCTGTGGGAGGCAGAGGGCGTGCTGCTTTCTGTGGTGTGTACCGTTGGGTTCTCTGGAGCACTGGCCCTCAAACCCCTGGTGCCCCTCCTCCTGAGGCTCCCCTCCAGGAAGATGCTCCCCTCCCCAAGAGGGACACAGGCTCTCTCTCAGGAGAGGCTGTCTGGGGGAGCCAGCAGCTCCAAGGTCATCCTTACCCTTTAGCTGCTGGAGCCTCCCTGAGGTCAGGGAAGGTGGTACCAGTTCTGCACTCCCGCCACTGGCTCAGTGTCTGGTTTGGAGTGGGCACTTATGTTCATGTCATGGTGGCTCCAGCTCATCCTGGGAGCAGAGGGTCTGTTTCTGAGCACAGAGATACAGGATTTCTTCTCATGCTTTAAATCTGGTCTCCAAGCCAGAGGTGAGGCTGGCAGGCCATGAGACCATCTTGTCTGGATGCTGCTTTCCAGGCAGCAGTGTGGGGGCTTGTCTCTACTGGGCTCTTTGATAAGCTGGTTTGTTGTGTGTTTACCTGTGCAAGCTGTGTCCCGTTCAGGCCCCGCAGTACCCTCCACCTACAGATGTGGAAAATGAGGTCAAGCAGATGGACATGGTGACAGGCTCAGGTACACGCCCTAGGAAGGGGGACTCTGGTGACACTGGGCAGGGAGGGTCCCAGGCCAGCCTGTGCCCTCAGTGCATGCTCAGCCATGTGGACAGGGGTGTTAGAAGCGCAGTTGGATGGGTCGTGGGGGTACGGGAAGTGCTGTTTCAGCCTCTGCCCTTTCACTTCCTTCCACCCCCTCTGCCTCCAGTCGCCAGTGGGACTGCCCTCCTGGAGTTTCCCCTGATGGCTCTGGCCCAAGGTGGTTCACTGACCCCAAAGCCTGGTGTCCTGTCTGCCTCCTAAGCATCAGCATGGGTCCCCAGGTCACCTGCATGCAATCATCTGGGAGATTTTCTTTTTTTCATAGCAAAATTGGACAGATGGTACCTGTGGTTCCCACTGCCCCCTGCCACACACACACACACACACACACACACACACACACACACACACACACACACGAGCCTCCTCCACCGTCAGCAGCCCCCAGCAGAGCTGTCCATTTGTTTCATGTGATGCACGGGCATGGCTACATTGTCACCACCCACCCGGAGGCCACGGTTTCCATTAAGTCTCACTTGTGGCGTCGTCCTGTGGGTGTGGATGGGTGTCTGATGGCATGTATCTGCTGGGGTGGGTCACACAGCAGTTCCACTGTTCTAGGAATCCTCTGTGCTCTGTCTGTTATTTTAAGTCTTTCTAAGGAAGTACTGATGGGATGGCACGAGGTAAGTGCAGCTCTCCTGGTGGTCCTGAGCTCCCCGGTGATTCTGATGGACATGCAGCCAGAGGCAGAGTGGCTGGATTGGAGCCCTGGCTCTCACACTTGAGTGTGCACCAGAACCCCCGGAGTGTATCGGCAAGCAGGTGGTGGACCCCACTCCTGGTCTCTGGTCCAGTAGGTACGAGAGGCTGAGAATTTTCATCCCTCTCTGGTTTCCCGGTGATGTCGATGCTGTGGGTCTGAGTGTCTCCATCTGAGAACAGTGGTGGTGAAAGATGTGGCGGGGTCTGATGTCCTCCCACAGAACGCCACCAGAGTGCCTTCCACTCCTCTGGGGTACCTGGGAGGTTATCCTGACCCCTTTCCCAGCTTGCACTGGGAACTGAACCTAGCTGTGGGAGGTACAGGGCTGTTTCCTGCCTCCCCAGGCCCCAGCAGCCTGGTTTGAGAGAAACCATACTATATCATATTGAATGCTGTGTTCTAGGAGGCCAGGTAAGACTCGGGGGTGAACTTCCAGCCCACTGACGCCCTCTCAGACCATCTCTGACCTCACTAGGGTCCTTTTGGCCCTCCTACCAAGACAACTGGTACCCCCAGGGTAAGGCAAGCTAGACCAGGCCTCCCTGGGTGGGGGAGTCAGCCCTGGCCTGCCATCAAGTCCTGGATCTTGTACAGAGCCCAGGATCCAGAGATCCTTGTGGGAGAAGCAGCCTGTTCCTCAGGTTCAGGCTGCCCGGGATGCCTGGCATCTGTCACGAAAGACCTTGAGTAGAAGCTGAGCCTGCTGTGCTTGGCCTCCTGGGAGCCCAGCAATAAAATCAATGTAAATATAGCTAACATTTGGGAGTGGTTTATAAGGCACTTGAAAAAAAATCCCTCATATAAACCCAAAGTCAGTCCCGCAAGATGTAGGGAGGATTGATTATCCTACCTTTTGGCTGTGCAGACCGAAGTTCAGAAAGGTTAACTCGCTTGCCCAAGGCCACAGAGTATGGAAGAGCTGGGATTCGCACCCAGAGCCCTGTGCTTTCTGCTCTCAGACCCCGCCCGCGAAGCGGGACGCGCGCTCCCCTCAGCACGCTGGCTATGGGAGAGCAAAGGTGCTGGTGCTCTCCGGGCGCAGTGTGCCAGTGTCGTCATGATAGAGTTCTTGAAATAGGTGATGGTTCTTGACATTTCTCTGCCCAAAGTCACAGGAGCAAGCACCCTCTCGCTGGGACGGTGGCCAGGATCTGGAAGCTGTTCAGCTTTCCAGGGGGAAGAGGGTGGTTTCCACGCTCATGGGATTAGGGTTGGCGGGGAACGACAGCACAGTAGCTTCACGAGGCACCAGGGGCTCCTTAAAGGGGGCACCTGCTTTTTGAGCGTGGATGACTGACTGCTCACAATAGGTTCCCTTCAGCCTGAGCAGCTGTTTTGATCTGCCTGATCTGGGTTCTCCATATTAGATTTCCTGTCAAGGAAGACGTCTCGTGGTCATGAGATTGCAGGCCTCTGGTGTGGGGGTCAGAGTCCTGGGATGCCCTTTCTCTGTGCCTGGGGAGTTCGAGGTCCTCTGTGCAGAGTGCTGTTTACCTTTCAGGTGTGCAGCGCGTGGCTGCCAGGCCTCGAGGATGCCACGTCCCAGTGGTAGGGAGCTCCCAGCAGTGTGCAGACAGACTGGCTGAGTAGACCCGGAGCCTCTCCGCACCTCTGGCGCTGGCATTTGAACTTCCCATGCAGGTGCTCCTGCTGTTTTGGTTTTGCTGATGGGACGGCTGGTGGCATGACCCACTTCCTCCCAAGATAGCATGGTGCACCCCCTCCTGGGGACCGCAGGTTGTGGCAGGCCTGCAGTGGGTTCTGGTGACGTGGCTCCCAGGTCTCTGTATAGTCCCACCTGATCCTGTCTTTTAAGAATCACTTTTGCCAAACCTCCCAACTTCCTGGATTTTGGTTTCTGGTTGAGTGAAAGGAGTAAAGGAGAGGCCGAAGCAGGTGCACAGGAGGAGGGACGCAGGGCAACGCAGGCGGGTGGGATGTGGTCAGCGGCAGCCGCACCCCAACAGTCACGTCCCCCATCCTGGGCTCAGCCTCCGTTCCTCTCTTGCCTCAGACAGCACAGAAGGTGCTCACCTGGGGGCCCTTGGAGAACCCTTTGGCGAGCACGTTGCTTCTGTGTGGCTGTGTGGCTGTGTGGCGGCTTACGGCCTCTGCCCGCCACTGTGACGGCACTTTCCTGAGCTGCCCCACCCACGCTGCACGGATGTGGCGCAGATGTGAGGCCCCTCGTCTTGGAAGACGTTGACAGGTGCCGGCCCCAGGACAGCAGAGCCAGTAGGACCACTGGCTTCTGGAGCAGGACCCTCCTGTGTGACCTCCACCAGCCCTGCCCTGGCTTCTGTTTACGGCAGCGGGCTGCCCCTGGCCTGTGCACAGTCCCAGGAAGGCCGCTGCTCTCAAGGTCCTTGTGACTGGGTGAAGCCTGGACAGGGGCTGCCCTTCCTGCCCCAGCAGGCCTAGAATGCTTTGGCTCCTTCAGGCTGAGCTCTGTGACCGACACTCACCTTGCCTTCCAAACCTGCTGCTTCCCTGTCCTCTGTGTCCTCACGAAGGGCCTTCTCCCCAGACTTGCAGATGCGGCCAGCTGGTGCCTCCATATCACCCTGAACTCGTTCCTGGATCCTGAGGCTTCCTGGATGATCCACTCCCCACCGTTGGCTGCCCCAGTCCCTGGCCCTCTCTGGCTGGGCCTCTGGCTGAGCCTCCCGCACCCACCCGTGCTTAGCGGCTGCTCTGCGTCACTGCCCTGCCTTCACCTTCTGCTTTCCCTGGTCTGTAGGTCAGATCCAAGCTCTGGACAGGGCTTTATGAGGCCCTTCCTGGTGTGGCCTGGCCAGCTGGAAGGCACTCCTAAGCGTGAACCCCAACAAGTCCCAGCTATGCCTGGTCCATGCCTCTGCACCTGCCGTGCTGGTCCAGCTCGGCACCCTGCTCCCCTGACTTCTCTGCTCCCCTGGGTGGCCTCAGGCCGCCTGGCCTAGCTTCCTGTGCTCCCTCTCAGGCTCTGTTGTCTGAGGTCCCCCTCTCTCCCTCCTCCGCGGGCCTCACCTGTCACTCATTGCGGTACCTAGCAGAGAACCTGGCACAGAGGAAGCCCCCTCCAATATAGGATGCTTGTGAACTTGTTGATGCCATGCCAGGCCAACTTAGAAGCCGCCGCAGCAGTGGATTTTCAGGGATTCCAAGGGGCAATGGACTCTCTTAACCTTTAGTGTCTTCCAAGTTGCCTTCCTGGTGTGTCTTCACTCTCTGGCTTCCATGAAGTCACCTTTGCTTTGGGATTTCCCAGAGACATGCACTCTGGCCTCCTTGCAGCTAAGGATGCCTATTTTGTGTATTTCTGAGTAGTGAGATGTAAGGGAAACAAGGGTTTCCTCTCTTATGGAAAGATAGCTGTTTGGCCCCGTCTCCTCCTACCCGCCTCCCCGATATCCTGTGGGGGTGTGGGAGCCATGGCAGCCATGCTTGTGAACATGAGTGGACAGGCCTGAGGACAGAAGTCACCCATGGCAAGTGCTGCAGAGTAGAAATTTAAAAAGAGCCTCGGTTCTTGATGAGGACAAGCTGTTGAAACACCTAGGAGTCCTCATCTTGCCAAACCTTGTTTTCATGATTGAAGCCATTTTTAGTCAGCACTTAAAATCAAGCACACCTCCACTCATGATCATGAGCCTGGTGGAACTGTGTTTTGTTATCAAAAAATCAAATACACTTTTATGAGAAGGATGGCCATCATTGAAACAGCCGGGACGAGTGAAGCTGGTTGCCAAGGAGGACACCGATGCTCTGAGTGCTGTCCCTGTTGGTGGGGACAGTCCAGTACCCGAGGGGATAACTACTGGGCTTTGTGTTCGTTTGGACGTGTGTCATGTTAATAAACAAATCATACCCTCCGTGTGAGATGGCTTAAAGACTCTTGAGGTTGTAGTAGCAGGTGTTCAGCATGAATGAAGAAACTTAAGGAAATGTCACTGGATGGAATTATTGGCATACAAGTCTCAAAAGGTCCATGGATAGTACTGACAGGTTTCAGGCCACTGAAGATTCAAGACTTGGTGTCCTCAGAAATACTCCGTTTTTCAGACTCCTTGTAAAAGTTATTTTGTGTGGGTATCTGCCAAGTCACGAGAGTGGTGGCCAGATGCTTCAGAGCCCCACAGGACACAAGTGTCTCTGAGCAAGGTCAGCAGAGGCCCAGGGCTGGCTGGCACTCCTGGGCTGTAATTGACCTGGCTCAGGTCATGTCTGTTGTATTAGTTTCCTGGGGCTGCTGTAACATGTTACCACCAACCAGGTGGCTTTAAGGAACAGAAATGTACTCTCGGTTCTTGAGAGTTAGAAATCAGGGTGTGGACGCCATGCTTCCTCCAACACCTCTGGCCCTTCCTCACCACCTCCAGCTTCTGATGGTCCCAGAGGTTCCTTGGCCTGTGCAGCATCTTCCTGGCTCTGCCTCTGTCTTCAAGTGACTTCTCCTCTTACAAGGACACTTGGATTAGGGCCCACCCTGATGATCTCATCCTAGCTTGATGACATCAGGACCCTGTTTCCCAAAGGGTCACATTCGCAGGTACTGGGGATGAGGACTTAACTGCCAGCTGGGTCACAGCTCTCTGCTGCAGTCACCCTGGACTGGGAGACAGGATGCTTTCCTTGGCTAGGCCTTGGGTCACATGCCCCTGGAAGGAGAGTGCGTCAGTTCCCAGCTCTCGTGTGGCTTAGAGAGGGGAGGAAGGTCCCCAGAGGGAACTGCATTGTGAGCAGGCCCAGGACGCCAGCCACAGAAGCCGCGCCACGAGGGCTTCACCAGCACCGACGTGGCCTTGAGGGCCCCGCTTCTTCTCCGTGTGCCCGTGGCCCACTGGTCCCGTTCTCCTCTGTGGCATCCTGCTGGCTGCTCTCTGGGCTGGAATGGGGACGAGGCACCCGTGACTCTGCTCATGCAGCCCCGGCCCCATCATCCTTTGGTGGCTCCTGAGCACGGAGATGGCCACAGGCAGGGTAGGCGGTGTGGTCCTGAAGCTTGGAGAGAAGGAGCCATCCATTGGCTGTTCTTTATCAACAGGGTTTTTAACAGCCATGGGAGGCAGTAATAATACCACAGGGCAGAGGAAGGTTGCTGGAGTGTTCCTTCCATGGAGAAATGGAAAACTACCCATTACCAGTTGGCCACTCATTTGGAGATGGTTTTGTTTGCTTGGTTTTTCTCCTGCCTACTTAGTCCTTAGCGGAAAGTCCTGAGGCTCTCCTGCCCAGGCAGGTCTGTACCAACTCGTGTCCTGTGTTCATACTTCCTGCATTCTGCTTTTATCTCCTTTAGGACAGGGACGTGGTCATCGTTTCCTTTTATCTGGAGCATTTAAAGGGACACGTGGGAGGGGAAATGATCCATGCTGACCCTGTACACCAGTGTGGGCTCTGAGTTGGCACCATTTCTCAGCGCCTCCGTGTCCTCTGCAGCATGGAAAGAGGAGTAGCCCAGGCCTGTTCAGTTGCTGCAGCGGCCCCCAGCTGATTTCCTGTCAGCAGGTTTGTGCATGTCTGAGACCCTGAGCACAGGCCACAGGACAGTCTCAGTGGGAGCGCATGGTTGGCCTGGCAGATGCGATCGAGATGCCCTGGGAGTTGAGAGAAGGGAACGTGGTTGCTTCAGACCAGACAGGGAGTTGGCAGAAGCAGAGCCTGGTGGTGGGGCAGGGATTAGAGAGAGGGTGCTGCATGTGCTGCCCAGTGAGGCCTAGGGCCAGGCTCCCCGCCAGCAGTGGACTGGTTTGAGGACGCCGTGAGCTGCTTTGGGAGGTAGGGAGGCGTGTGCATGGAGAGACGCTGAGGAGGCAGTGCTGGTGCTCGCTTAAGGGCAGCGGGGAGCCGTGGAAGGTTTTTGAGTGGAAAGAGTATGTTCGGGAAAGACATTTTAGTAGTTCTCATCCAAGGTGAACTGGGTTTTTCCCAGACTAGAGCCTGGATTCTGAAATTAGTTCTGAAACAGCAAAACTATCCGCACTGGAGCGTGTAGCTTCATCTTAATTTCTGGTCCTCATTGATGACTTTTTTGACCGCACACAAGTCAGGGTCCCTGCTAGTTTTGCAGTGCCCTCGTGTGTTGAGGGAGGCCCCCTCCCCTTTCCACCAGCCTTCCTGTTCTGCCTGTTGGTGGCAGAGCCTCGTCAGGGGGAGGCAGAGTGTGCTTCAGCCTCCTAGTCTGCAGCAGTGCACTTTGGCGTCATCAGGGGGTTGAACGCAAAGGCCTTGCTGACCCAGCCACCTTGGTTACCTGGCTGGCCACCTGGGCTGGCCTGTGAGGAGCCACCAGAGGCTGATTGCTACCAACTGGGACTGGTCAGGACAGAGGGACCCGAGGTTTGCCCAGAGAGGGAACTGGCCTCTGCTTCCTCCTGAGAGGAGGCTGTGAGTCTGGCTTGACCCTGAGCCTGGTGTGTGCGAGAAGGACGCTGTCCTGCGCGCCACCGCCAGACTTGGACCTGTAGGTGCAGGCGTCCCTCGCAGGCTGAGTGGCACATGACACGGGCTGCCATTAAGGGTCTGGTTCTTCAGGGTGGATGTTACCAGGGTAGGGCCTTCAGTGCCCTGGCCCCTGCGCTGTCCTGGAGCCCTGAAGCCCGTGCCTGCCAGGCCCCTGGGTCTAGACCCCGTCTGCCACAGTGTCAGCGTGTTTCCTTTCTTCTTTTTCTCAGTGCCGGAGGGAGCCCTTCTGGCCAGGCCTGCAGACAGAACTTGCACCCCTTTCCCTAGCCTGCTTAGCTGGTGTGCCCTGGGCCACTGTCCTTCTCTCCCGTCAAGATCCTTGGTCCCACACGGGTGGGTCAGTTACCACATAGAATGACCCAGCGCCTCTCAGTCCTTTATCTGCAGAGTCTGTGGCTCCTTTCTGGTCCCTGATAATCCAGCCCCAGAGTGTCCATCAGCAGCTGATCCTCAAGCCTGCACTTGCTGGCAGGCAGCTAAGATAGTGGCCACAGCCTGGCCTAGGCTCAGGTTCATTTTATGCTGAGACTTCTCCATAATTACCAGCTTGGCCTTAGCCACGTTTCCTTTCCTTTTGGCCAGACCTGTGCTTCCCCTGTGTGCAAGGGGTCGCATCAGATCACCTTGTGACTCAGGTATCTGGGCCCACTCGCAGCTTTCTTTTTACCTTCTGTTCTTTGGATTAGTTACCAGTACCCAAGCCAGGTGCCCCCGGTCCTGCCACTCCATTTCTTGCACCAGCCAGCCTCGCGGCCTGCGTTTCCCTGGGCATTTCAGCTTGCTGTTCTCTACTGGCTCCTGCTCTCCGTGCACCCCCAATTCCTCTGCTGCCTCTGGCCCCCAGGGAGACTGGACAGAGGAGGAGAGAAGTGAGTGGCTGTCAGCCATTCACTGGGGTGATTGGAGTCGAGGACCCCAGAATTAAGAGGAGAAGGCTTTTTTTTTTTGCCCAGCACTTGGAGTGGGGGTGGTGTGTGGATTAGTGGACGTTGAGGCTGTAAGTGGCTCAGGAACAAAGTTGAAGCCTGGACTGTGGCAGGGTGTGTGCGGAGGGTGACAGGGAGGGGTGGGCAGGTGGTGGGGGAAGGGCTGTGAGTGGGCTCCATAGGGCCCCAGGCAGGATGCCAGCCCTGCTGCTGCCAAGGTCAAGGGGAGCTTGTGGCTTGGGTGTGACCTCTGGACCCTTGGCGAGTCCCGTAGCAGGCGCCTGGCTCCAGCATCCCCAGCCTCGGGCTCAGAGGCCTGGTTTTCATCCAGCCACAGATGAATGTTAGCCTCCTGGCCCGAAGAAGCCACCCGCAGAAGCCACCTGAGCCATGTGCACTTCCTGCCCGGGGGCACTCTGTTCTCCCAGGTAGGTGGAGCCCCACAGGAGGGGCTGTTTTAGAGCCAGGATGGCATTTTCCCCGTTTGCCAGGTACATGTGGGATTTCCTGTTGGAAATAGTCCCCAAGGAAAGAGTAGTGCGAGACTGATGCATGTATTCAGTGTCCTTTGCAGGACCCCAGAAATATGCAGATGCGGTGATCTCCTGCTGTCTTCTACTTTCCCGCCTTCATGAATTTACCTGCCACTGTCCCTAGCTGTGTGATCTTGGGCAAGTTGCTTTACTTTTTTTGAGACAGGGTCTCGCTACCTTGTACCGGTCGTCCTCCAACTTGGTGATCCTCCTGCCTCAGCTGGGATTATAGGCGTGTACCCAGCTTGGGAGATTTTTTTTTTTTTCTCCCAACTTCTCTGAGCTGGGGCTTTATACCTCTTTGTGCCATGAACCCCTAGTCCACGTGACCAATCCTGGGTCAGTTATTTTGAGCTAATGCCAAGAAGTTTTTAAGGCTTTCCTCAAAGCATAGCCTGTGGCTGGACAAGAAAGACCTCCCCGCCACACACCCGCCCCGTTTTTTGCCCACTAGCTCCTTCCTCTCTTCCTGAGTTCTCCAGCCCTCCTGGAACCAGAACCTGGGTCACCCACAGGCCACAGTTTCTGGCTGCTGGCCCAGCAGGAGAAACAGACCGAGCACAGGCCCGAGTTCTAGGTCTGTGCCTCAGAGTCCTGTTGGGGCCCAGCTCACCCTTGTCCCAGTTCTTGTCTTTGTCCCTGGTCATAGTATCTGATCAACACCCTCAAAGTGGGTGAAATCTCAGCCTCAAGCGAATCCTTTTGGCAAATGGCTGTGAGTCAAGGGGTTTGGTGACCTCAAGATGAGCTCACCTCCAGCATCAGGCCCAGTAGGGGTCGGGAGTGGAGCTGCTCGGCTGAGCAGGGGACTGCATGTGTGCTCTTAGCCAGGGTGAGCCGAGTGGCCGTTGTCATCAGCTGAGCATTCCCCAGGACCCCGGGCACAGAGGGCAGGTGTGTCTGTCTGCGCCACCTGGGTTTGCACCTTGGCTGTGCTGCCATGGTGTCCAGGCTCTCAGACTCCAGCGCTAGTTCCCTTAACTGCACTGCTGTGGGGGATGCGTACGAAGCTTCTGAGGCCCAGCAGAGTGCCTGCACGTGGCAGGTATGTGATATTGCCATTTTGTAGGTGGCCCAGTGCAGGAGCCCTGTTTGGGGAGATGGCTATGATTGCGGTTGACTTCGGGCCATGGAGTTTTGGACATTGCCGCCTTCCGTAGTCTCACGAGACTTGGCCCGGATCTCGAGAGACTTGGGCCGAGTGCGGAGCGGGTCGGGAGCCATTTTGGTTGTTGGTTGTTTGCTGGTGTGTGGTACGTGTTAGAGTTGTTAGCGCCAGAGAGAGAAGCTGACAGAATAAAGATCCTGTTTGTGTTTCCAGTCTGCCTCTGAACTTATTCCTGCGGTTTTGCTGCTCCAAGCGGCCATCGCTTCAGGCGGCGACAGCCCAAGGTGTTTGACACCTCTGGAGACACGGGCTGGGGGAGATGAGGTCCTTACTCTGAGAAAAATGTGGTGAAAGATGGCCAGCAGGCACCACAGTGGAGGTTGGCTGTGTTGTGGGGTTCCCAGTGTCTGACTCCTCCCAGTTCATATCTGAGGACACACTCTTCCTATGGTGGGGAAGGGTAGACACAGAGGACCTTGCCCTGTCCTCCCCTGCAGATCCCTGTGGGTGCAGTGCTGGTCGGGTGGCTCTGCAGCAGAGGCAGGGGCCAGGTGGGGCAGGGAGCACTGTGCTTGGGTTTGGGCTGCATGGTGGGCCCTCCTTGGTGTGCTTCTGGCAGGTAGCCTTTGTCGCAGGGCCTGGTTTCTGATCCTGACTTCTCACACTTTCTGAGCTGCACTGTGCCCTTCGAGGCCATTGGCCGCTCAGGTTAGCCCCGGGTTGTTTCCGGCGCTGACATCCCAGGACCCACTGGTTTCAAGGACCCAGAGTAACACAGCAGCAGACAGCCCTGCTGCTGCCCAGGCGTTAACCAGCAAGCCTGCACTCCTGCTGTGACTAGGGACAGGGAGCTGTCCCGCGGAGCTTCTGCTCAGAGCTGTGTGTGCTGGGTGTCCTCTCACCTGTCAGGTGGGTGTGCGTCTGTCTGTTACAGGTGGATGTGCAGCCTCGGGGAGGGCGGGCCACTCATCCCTCCCCAAGGTCGGCCAGCACCTCCGGGCAGGACTGCATGACCAGTTCTGCCTCCCAGGCTTGGCTGTTTCCCACTTTGTTGGCCTGACCTGGAGGACGATAGTCACAGGGAGTGAGAGTGGCAGCTGTCCAGGGAGGGCACAGAGCCACTTCCTGCCAAAGGAGTGCTGGGTGGCTTCCCGAGGAGGGAGCGTCTGAACCATCTGAATGGCCTTCAGAGAAGGCTGGGCACTCAGTGGGAAGATAGGAAGAGGGCTGAGGCCGACGCTGAGGCATGAGCCAGCATTGGCACTGGGGACTTCAGGTCTTTGGTGTCTGTAGTGTGTGTGGGGGACTGTCCCCGGGCAGGAGTGGTGGGCAGGTTGCCATGTGCTCTTGTCAGAGACCTGGAACTCATTCTGTCGGTGGGCCTGGTGGGCGGAGACCTAGAGGCCTTCTCCTCTGTCTTCACGCCCCCCCCCCCCCCCAGCCTGGGACCCAGCTCACCCGTCTGCTCTCACAAGAACCCTGTGAACCCTCAATTCCTTGGTCTGAACCCCAGGTCTTACCTTTGCTCCCAGAAAATGACAAACACAGCGAGCCTGCCAGACATGTGAAGGTATAGTTTTTTTTTTTTTTTTGGTACCGGGGATTGAACTCAGGGGCACTCGACCACTGGGCCACATCCCCAGCCCTTTTTTGTCTTTTATTAGAGACCGGGTCTCACTGAGTTGCTAAGTGCCTCGCCATTGCTGAGGCTGGCTTTGAACTCGCGATCCTCCTGCCTCAGCCTCCCAAGTACTGGGATTACAGGCGTGCGCCATCGCACCCGGCTGAAGGTATAGTTTTTAAAGTAAGGCAGTTCAACCTAAAAGGAGCAGAGTGCTGCTGCCTGAGTTCACAGATGGCGCACTGGGCATCTTTCTGGTCGTCTTGAATTGGGTGAGGTGCCTCCTGGGGTGGTCAGCATTTCCCTTCTCTGGAAGCAGACGGAGGCCCTGTGGAGAGCCAGGAGGGTGTGAGAACACTCTGTAGTGTTCTGGAGAAGCGAGAGGGCCACTGGTCTCCTCCTGCCCACCCCACATCCATCTGTGTAGGAAACGGCCGGGCGGCAGCACACAGGCCTAGGTCACGTGAGAAGCTGAGGGCCCCTGGCTCCTCCTGAGACCTTGCAAGGTATGGGTGTGCCTCCTCTGTTCCTGGCTATGTAAAGAACACAGTGGGGTTCAGGGGCCGCTCAGCTCTGCAGATTGTGATTTTACAATTAGATTTTTGAGTTGGTGGCCACCACCAGTCGCCTGTGCATTGTGAAGATGCATGGCCTCCATGGGCTCAGGTGGGCAGAGCAGGGAGGTGGTGAGCAGGGGCAGGGAGAAGGGGCGGGGCAGCAAGGCAGAGGGGGCTGGACCCTGGCCTCAGCACCCTGGCTTCACTTGGGAGTCGTGGGGCTTTAAGCAGGAACGAGCAGGGCGAGCCTCAAGGATCCGCAGTGGGGGCTGCAGATATCTGGGGTGGCTCTGAGAATTTACTCCAAAACATGGAGACATCTTTAGGCTGAGTTCTGAGAAAAATTGAGCAAAAAATAGGTTCAGGTTTAGCAATGGTTATTTTCTGGCATGCCCTAAAGTACCCAGTACCCTTTCCCCTGGTGCCACGTGGCTGGGTACCTGGAGCATGCTGCTTGGTCCTCAGAACTCTCCTCCTAAGCCGGGCGCGGTGGCGCACGCCTGTAATCCCAGCACTTTGGGAGGCTGAGGCAGGAGGATCGTGAGTTCAAAGCCAGCCTCAGCAATGGCGAGGCACTTAGCAACTCAGTGAGACCCTGTCTCTAATAAAATACAAAAAGGGCTGGGGATGTGGCCCAGTGGTCGAGTGCCCCTGAGTTCAATCCCTGGTAGAAAAAAAAAAAAAAAAAAAAAAAAAACTCTCCTCCAGCCTCATCAGATCCCATGCTCCTCCCACCCTTCTGAGCAAGTATGTATGGGTTGCTACATCCTTTTTCCTGGGGGATTTGTAACTGTACAATTAGGAGCAGCCAAATGTTAAATGGTGGGGAATTAGTTCAATAAATCATGCCTTATTGGCCTTCTAGTGACCGTACTTTAGAAGAATATGTAATGTCGCAGGGATATCGTCATTGTAGCATGTTAACTTAAAAGTAGGTTCCAGGGCTGGGGTGTGGGCTCAGCGGCAGAGCGCTCGCCTCGCACGTGCGCGGCCCGGGTTCGATCCTCAGCACCACGTAAACATAAATGCATTGTATTGTGTACAACTAAAGTAAATAAATAAATATTAAAAAAAAGTAGGTTCCAAATTTGCATGGCATAATTCTAATTTTGGAAAAATGTTTATTTGAAAATTGGAGGGGCATATGGTAAAATGTCATGGGTCATCTCTGAGATCAACTTAAATTTGTCTGGTATGGGACTGAGTGGGTAGCTGAGTGGTAGAGCACTTGCCCAATGTTCCATTCCCAGCACCAAAAAGAGAAGTAGATAAGTAGCTGGGAGTGCAAACGTCCCTTACAATGGGCATATGTTGATTTGATCAGGGAAAATCGACCCATTTTTAAAAGCTGGATTTCTTTACAGTTGCATCTGGACCCTTTCCATCTGCATGGGAGGAGGCTCTAGGTCTTTCCAGGCCAGCAAAGGCAGCCGTGCTCAGTTGGCATGTGCGGCACCGAGTACCTTGGCTCGGTCTTGAGCTCTCGGCCCCCCCCCCTTTTTTTTTAATATTTATTTATTTGCTTTAGCTGTACACAATGGGTTTATTTGTACGTGGTGCTGAGGATCGAACCTGGGCCTCGCACGTGCGAGGCGAGCGCGCTACCGCTGAGCCACAGTCCTAGCCCCTCGGCCCCCCTTTCTAAGGCTGGGTGTGAAGCTGAGTCCTGTGCTCTCTGGCTGGGTGTCCTTGGGTCTCTCTGACCTTGGGCGCTGTGTTGTGCAGTGAGGACAGGGGAACCTTGGAGGTGGGTGCCTGGGTGGGCCCAGGGTTGTTCTTGGATCAGATGCTGGCGCCTCCTCTCCTTCCGCCAGGGGTTGCCATTTCCTTTTCAAGTGAGGCCCAACCTTCACAGTTCTCAGACTACTTTTTTTTTTTTTTTAATATTTATTTATTTGCTTTAGTTGTACACAACATATTTACTTTCACGTGGTGCTGAGGATTGAACCCGGGCCATACACGCGCTAGGCAAGCACTGAGCCACAACCCCAGCCCCTCAAACTACTTTTAATGCTCTTTTGTGAACTTTAAACATTGATTAGAAGTCAGAGTAGGTTTGGCCCTTGGTCGAGTCTGTGAAGAAGGGCAGATGTGTGCGTGTGCACCGCCAGGTGAGGCACACAGGTGGGGTCTGACGTCCTGGGCTAAAAAGTGCTGGCCTTGGCCTTCTTTGTCTTCACTGTCCAGTTAACTGTGCAAGGGGCATGGAGGTGGCTTTGTTCTGGGACCTAGGGGGTCTGGTTGGACTCAGGGGCTTCCTGTGCAGCCTTGGGGATTAGGACTGGCCTGGCCCAGAGCAGAAGCCACCCAGGAAGCAGGGGCCAGCTCTGCAGGGGCCCCCTTGTCCAGTTGCCTGACTGTGCAGGCCTCTGTGAGAACAGCCCTGACAAGTAGGGGACACTGCCATAGAGGAAAGGGGGGGTCGGCCAGGGGTCCCAACAGTCACAAGGCACTGTGGTCAGGGGCTCCCACCCCAAAAGCAGGCAGGTCTGCTTTGGTCCCTCGAGGCAGCTTCGCCTTGCCCCCTGCCAGTGTGTCAGCCCCTTTCCCCACCCCAGGAGGTCTCTCCCAGCGGCTCCCTGCCTCACCCTGCTCCGCTGTGGTGTTGGGCGGGAGAGAAGGCGGTGAGCTGTTGATAATGGCCCAGAGCTGGGAGCCCAGGGCCATGTTCTTGGGGAGAGCCCTGCCTCAGGTGCTGAGCCCATGAGCTGTGAGTGGAGTGAGGTCTCAGACAGCTGTTGGGACTTGGCGGGAGCTGTGGGGAGGTGCCATCTGCCAACAGCAAGTGTGGCGAGGGCCAGTTCTTAGAGGAGGTCACGTTTTGTCACTTGGTGGCTGGGAGTGTGTGGAAGGAGCTGTGGGTGTTGGGGGCCCAAGGCACATTTCTGTCTGTGCTCTCAGACACATCTCTGTAAGACAGCCTCAGTTCTCCACGTGCTGTGCTGGAGGGGCCCGCTGCTATGCCCTGACCATGCGCCCTTTGGACATTCCAATTCACTGCACCTCTGCAGGCCTCTGGGCAGGAGCAGCCGCTCCCAGTTGGGCGGGGACAGTGATTGGTTATATTGTCTCTCTGCAGCCTCATGGCCAACTGTGGGGCCCTCAGGAGGGGCAGGCTCCCCTGACTCCACTCCAAGTGCTAGAGCCAAACTGGGACGAGGCAGCCACTTGGCACCACACTGTAGGAGCCCTGTTTGGGGAGATGACTTGAATTGCGGTTGACTATGAGCCGTGGAGATTTGGGCATTGTCGCCTTCCGTAGTCTCACGGGACTTGTCCCAGGATCTCGAGTGACTTGGCCGAAATTGCTGATCGGGTCAGCGCCATTTTGGTGGTGTGTGTGGCGTGTGTTAGTCGTTGTTAGAACCAGAGAGAAAAGTTATCAGAATAAAAAGCTGTTTGTCTCCAGTTTGCCTCTGAACTTCTTCCCGCGGCTTCGTTGCTCCAAGCGCTTCAGGCAGGCAACACCACACGACCCCTCCGCTGACTTGTCTAGGCATCTCTCTGCAGCCCTGGGCCTCAGATCCTCATGGACGGGCCATGCTCAGAGTGCTGACCTACCCGGGCCCATGTCTTCTGGTTCCATAGGAAGTAATGGGGCCAGTAACTGAAGGGGAGGCTCTGGCCCCAGCTGCTGGTGTTGGTTGAGTCCTGCTCCTGCTGCCTCCTGGTACCCAGTGGGGTTAGGTGAACGTGCCGGTACTGCTGGCATGTCTCTGGTGGTCTGTGGTTGTTGCTGCCATGGACGTCACCGGAGGTGCCTCGGGGACCACTGCTTCCCATTCACCAGCGTCAGCAGCAGGCATCTGTCCCTGCGTCCCTGTCCCTGCTTTGTAGGCAGTGCTGCCTCTTTGGCCATCTGGTGACACCCTGTTCCTTCCCATAGTGCATTGGCAGTGCACCTGTGGTGCTCCCCAGGACTGGATGGTGTCTTGTGTGGTTTTCTACCTGTGGTGGGGGATGGAGTAGGGGTCCACTGTCCTTGAAGGATCTGCTCACCTGCCATCTCCTCTGAGGGGACTTGCCTTGAGTCTTGAAGAACTGCCTGTCCTGGGTCCTCACTGCACCCTTGGGCGCTGTGGGAGAGCCTCTGTTTCTTCTGTCTCACTGCCCCAGCAGCGCTCCCCATTGCCTAGTGTGCTTTAGGTGTGTAGAGCCCTGGTTTCTGGGTGTGAATGGATGACGGTGACGTGATGTGACCTGGGTCTCCCAGATGAAAGCCTAGTGAGCGGAGAACCCACATGGGTCCACCCCTTTGTTTCAAAGGGGTTCTGGGCAGTGAAGAGCTGACCATCATCCTGCGACTCCAGAGCCCAGTGGAGGAAACGGACCCAGAGAGAGGGCTCAGGCTGGGGGGCTGGCTGCGATGCCTGAGGCTGGGCCATCAGTGCTGTCTGTGGATGGGATGGCTGTGCTTGGGAGGAGGGAACCACAGAGGCCTGAGCCCCATGGGGAAGCTGTACTCAGGCCACAGACCCCTCCCACTTGTGTGTGCTGGAGCTGTGCCCGCATCTCTGCAGCCAGCAAGACCTGCGTATCCTGCCCAGAGTTCACTGCTGCAGTTCCCATCCCAGTTTCTTGCTTGACCCTTCTCAGTGGGTTTCTTTTTTGGGGGGGCAGGGTGGGGTATTAGGGATTTAATTTAGGAGCATTCAGCCACTGAGCCACATCCTCAGCCCTATTTTGTATTTTATATAGCGACAGGGTCTCACTGAGTTGCTTAGTGCATGGCTAAATTGCTGAGGTTGGCTTTGAACTCATGATCCTCCTGTCTCAGCCTCCTGAGCCCCTGGGATTACAGGCGTGTGCCACCATGCCGAGCTCTCTGTGGGTTTTTATTTGTCCCTTAGCCAGTCGGGCACTGCATAAGGTCCCACCTGCATGATGTGCAAAGTCCCAGAGCACCCAGGTGATGACTCTGCTCTCCAGGGGACACACAGGAGACACATAATCCCACCCAGATAGTCAGCAGTGATGAGCCTGCTTCTCGTTTCCATATGTGGGGAGGGCTCCTGAAAAACATGGGTAAGGGGTTGCAGGCGTGAACAGGGAAGAGAAAGGGTCACCCTGAGGAGGCTGCAGGATCCCCAGAGGGGGCGAGACTTCTCTAGGTCAGAAACTGAGTCCTCTTTGCATCCCGAAGAACACAGTAGCTTTGCTCTTGTTATTGGTGGACTTTCCCAAAACTTCCTGCTCCTGCAGGGACCAAGAGGGTGGTTGCCATAGGAACCATGGGTTGCTGTAGGTGCTGTGTGACTGAAAGCACCTCCCAGTTCAGTCCACTGTGCTGGGGTGGGATGCTGAGGGAGGGCAGGAGGAAGGCATTGGGCAGGAGGGAAGGTGGCCACTGGGAAGTGTGGGGTTGCTTTCAAGTCTCACACTTGGACGGGGGCTGGGACCCCTGCATCAGAGCCCATTCATTCTCTCCTATTCCTGACTTTGGAGAAAGGCTGCCGCCAGCGCCCTACTCCCACCTGTCACCTGGCATAGGTCCTGTGGATGCCCCTCCCCCTGTGTCTCCCCACCCATCCACAGCTCCCGGCCATTCAAGTGCCCGGCCTTCATCTCTCCCCCCTCATTACTGCTCTGCCTGTTGAGGCTGCCCGAGAGCCTCCTGCTTTGCTTCCTCTCACCACCACCGCCCCCTCTAGGCCAGTCCTGTGTCTGGCCTGGGCCTCTTGTGTGGTTCTTGACCTGGTTCTGACATGGCCTCACTCTCTGGTTCCCAGGAGGAAGCCTCACCCTCACCCCAACCCCTCCACGGCTCCCGTGCTCCTGCACAGTCCTGCAGTTTACCTGTCCATGAACTTTTTCTCTGGACCTGGACACTTGGCCACTGCTTGGTCTGATGAGGAAGCTTTCTGTGTGCCTGCAGAGCAGCCCTGCAGATTGGCCAGCTCTAAAGCCAAGGCTCACAGGCTCAGCTGCTACTGCTTCAGAGTCCCTGAAGTGAAGCTCTGCCGGTACAGGTGGTTTAACTTGCCACCACCCTCTCCAGGAGCCCTTCTTCCATCCTCCTGCTCCCCACAGGCTTGGTCGAGAGAACTTAGGGTCCTGCTCTCACTTCTGGGATTGCAGTGACAATGAATGACTGGTAGTCACAGGCCTCGAGCAGAATCTGGAGCCCAGCAAGTTTGAAAGCATGGCTTTCATTTGGAGACCTGGCAAACCCCAGTCCCACTCCCGCCTCATGCCCACGCAGGGTGCGCGTGATCTGCTCTCCCTGAGTCTCCTCTGGGTGTCTCCATCCAGTTCTCCTCAGCGGCTCATGACTGCGGCCCAGGGAGATGTTGCCTCTGAGGCCTTTTGCTGAAGGCCCTGAGAAAAGGCCTGGCATGTCCTGGATGTGGCCGGAGCTCCCAGGCAGCTGCTCAGAGCTGTAGAGCGCATTGCCACCTGCAGATGACCACCGTCCATCGTGAGCCTTCGTGACTTGGCAAGGCCACGGCTGGAGCCGGGTCAGCATGCGTCCTTCAGGACGTGGTACCTGGAAGACATTCAGGAATGCCAGCACGGCGTGTGCATGGCCCACGGGGACTTTTCATGGTGGTCTGTCAGGTGTGTTTGGTTGGGTCTCTAGGTTTCTGTGAGCTGGCTTTATTCTCTGAGTTCTCGCAAGCAGCAGGGGAAGTTCTGGTGCTGCCCTTGCCAGCCCTGGGGAGTGTCCTGAGAGTCTGAGGGCCTGCAGTACTGCTCCTGCTGAACCCGGCATCCCCAGGGTTTTCATAGATGGTTTTGAGCCTGCACTTCTATTTTTTATGGGATATTTTTAAAAAATTTGACATTATATCAAATTCCAGATTGGAAACTGCCCCAAGGAATCTGTCTTTGGGCTGGAAAGAAAGGAATATATAAAGAATCCTGCTTCCTGTCTTAAAAAAGAATGTATGCAGGCTTTGTAGAAATTTGACTAAAAATGTTCCTTCTCTATTGTTTTGAAGATACAGAGGGTATTTTGGGCTTGGAGAATTCCTAGCTCCTCATGGTGGGGACTGCCAGTTGCCATTCTGGGAGGAACATGGAGATAGAGGCAGCATTGAGACCCTGGGAGGTTTTCCCTGGTAAGCACGAAAAAATCAGTCCCGGGCCTGGAGCCAGGGTGGGCAGAGAGGAAGAAGGTCTGGGACATGAAGCGGGGATCCGGCTGGGAGTGGCAGCTTTCTCAGACCATCAGTTCTTGGAACCAGACCACAGGCCTCAGCATGGCCTGGGACCCTCGTGCTAAAGCCTAGACCCAGGCTGCAGACAAGGAGGGTGGTGGCCCACATCACGCTGTGGGTCAGTGCCAGGTCCCATGCCTGTGCTGTCTTTCAGAGCATCATGGTTTTTGAAGATTCTTATCCCAGCCTCGTGTTCCACAGGGTTGTGAAAGAGACAGCTGCCAGGTGTCACGTGAGGTGCTGGTGCCTCACACATCTCTTGAAAGGGAACACTGAGAAGCCCCTCTCCCCTTCTGGGAGCCCTCGGGGCTTCCTCCCACACTGGGAACAGTGGCTTCCAGGCCTGTAGTTCAAGGCTCTGCAGCTCCCCCCGACCCCCCACCCCCGGCCTCCATGCTGCTCCCCGGACGCCCACACACTGGCTTTCCTCCTTGCCCAGAGCATGCCCCCAGGTCTCTCTGCTCTTCCTAGCCAGGTCTCAGCCCAGATGTGTCCTTAGAGAGGTCTTGCACTGTTTGCTGGGACAGCTGGGACCAAGTACCATACACTAGTAGCTTCACAGCTCTGTAGACCATCTCCAATTCTGGAGAAGGGGGCCAAGGTCACGGGGTGGGCAGTGCTGCTTCCTTCTGAGGCTGTGAGGGATACTCTGCTGCTGGCCGGTCCTGTGGCCACTGGGGCTCTGCTGGCATCTTTGGCCTGCCTTCTTTGTCCACGTGTCATCCTGCTCTCCACCTTCACCTTAGCGTGCCTTGCCCTGTGTGCAGTGTCCAGGTCTCCCCTTTTGACAAGACACCAGGAAGATGGGTTTAGGGGTCCGCCCTTCTCTAGAGTGACCTCATCTCTGCCGGAACTGAATTTCCAAATAGAGTCACATTGTGAGGCAGTGGAGCTGGGGACGTCCTATGTTCATGGAGCACAGTTTAAGCCACACAGGCCTCCTGTGGCCAGCTCCTTCTCCACTGCTGTGGGGATGTCACTGGCCCTTGATGTTACTGTTATGTCCTCATCTGCTGTCCCTGTCACCTTCCCTCTAGTGTCACAACACGGTTACTCCCAGAAGTCATGCACTGACTCAATGAATAAACAAGCAAATGAGTGAGAATGGCCCTCCGCAGCAGGTGCTGGCTCTCCAGAAGCCCAGCCAGAGCCTTGGTGAGCAGTGGGGCCACGGCAGGTTCTTTGACTTGCACCTCAGGTCCAGGTAGAAAGAGGGTCGCTGCCGCCGCGCGCTCTGTGTTCCCAGCGCTTGGCAAGTGGGATGGTGCCCCTGTGTTTTTGCACGTTCTGCTCTGCTGAGTGTAAACACGCCCAGCACAGTGCCCTGCCTGGCAGGGAGTACGTGGCTTGTGCAAGGCTGCTGTGGGTGCCAGTCACAGTGCCACCTTGGCATGGTGCCAGGCCATGCCAGGCCACCAGGAGAAATAGGACATAGTCCTGGTCTTGGTGAGGGCACAGAGGTGCAAGCCAAGAGAGCTCTTTCTGCAGCTCACAAGGAGCAGGGTTGGCAGGGCTGGGCAGCTTCCGTCCCTCTGGAGTAGGACACTGAATCAGTCAGTGTCCTGAGTGGAGTGGCAGCCCTACCACCACACCTGGGCCCCTGAACCCGAAAGGCAGTTTCCATTTGGCATTGGAGGTGGGGACTCTCCCAAGAACTGTGACCAGTGTGGTGCTGGAGGGACTGAGTGCAGGAAGGTGCTCATGCCCTGTACAGGGCCCCGGCTGCCCACAGCCTGCTCTGGGCCAGGATCGCTGCTCAGGCTCCACCTGTCCTCGCTGGTTCAGTGCTGGGGCTGGTGCCACGGCTCCCTGGTACACATGAGGACATGGGTTCGGTGTAGTCACAAGTTGCTGACTGAGGACCCAGGCATTGCCCACAACTGCCTGCCCTCCTCCATCGTTCCTGGTTCCTAAAACCAAATCCCACAGCTGCTACTTCATGGGGCCCCAGGGCAGAGATGCCCCACCTCACAGGCCATTGTGGGTCCAGTGAAGTAACACACGTGGCGTGCCAGAGCTGGGCCTGGCATACTGTGGGGGTCAGAGCACGCTAGAGCACAGGTTCTCTTTCCACATGCCACTCACTGGCAGTGAAAGTTTTAGTTGCGTTCAGAATAGCACAGCATGGGAAGGCCCCTCCCCGTGTCCCGCAGGCCCCGCCTCCCCGCCCCAGGGAGACTGCCACACAGTACCTTGGGAACACCTTGAGATGCTCTGTGCAGGCCCAGGCAGGACGGAGACACCCTCACACACTGCCCTGGGGCTGCTCCTTCTTAGAGGTCGCTTTCCAGCATTTTCCACAAGTGGTTCAATCTGTTCCTGCTTCATGGACTTGATTTAGTAATTTTGGTGAATACAAACGATGTCTTGTCTGTCAGCCACCAGCAGGATGGACTGACCCAGGGTCCCAACTCCGGCATGCCCAGTGATCCTTCCGTGGGAGTGTTCAGAGATGGCCTCCTGGTTGAAAGCTTCTGTCCCTCCCGCTGGGGTTCAGACCCACCCTGCTTGTCCTAGAGCTGTGGGCAGAATTGGATTGGGGACCTTGTTGTCTGAGGTGCCTCAGGCAAACATGTTCCTACCTCTGGCCCTGGCAGGCCACATTGTAGCTGCCTGTCACGATAGGGAGGCATCTGGTCAGCTACCCCTTTCTTCCTGAAGAAAGCAGAGCAGAGGGCTTAGGACCCTGTGTCCTGGAGCACAGGACCTGGGGCATGAAGGCACCTCCCTTGCTGACTGGTTGTACGGCCTCAGCTCGGCTGTCCCTCCTGGAACCTTCCTTGCCCCGTCTGTAGTAGACACAATGACCCCTGCCTCCCGAGGGCATGAAGATCAGGTGAAATGCACGTCTAAGCTGCTCAGTTCAGCACTGGTATGTGGTGAGGTCGTGGCAGCTCTGGTGGAGAGATTGATCAGGATCCTGTTGGCAGAGGGCCACACAAGCAAGAGAGACAAGTTGAAGCCAGAGAAAACCCAGCCTCACATGATCACAGAAGAAGTTTCCTGTTTGCTGACCTGGGCGCAGTGGGCTCAGCTCTGTTCATGGGGGCCTTGATTGATGCCTGGTGGTGACTGCAGGAAGGATGGTTTGTACCCTCACTTTGCAGGTGAGGAAACGGGCTTACAGATGTGAGGGATGTGCCCTGCCCAGGCCGGCACAGCTGGACACAGCCTCTGTCCTTTGACCCCAGCGCCCCTCAGCTCTGGGAGGGGGCTACTCTGTGCCTGGGGAAGCTCAGGAAGAAGGGAGTCGATGCTCTGTGGAGAAGGGAGTGCAGAGAGCAGGGGGACCCTGGGTTGATCAGGGGACTGCCCCACCCCACACCCCTGCGTGCTTGTGCACACACAGTGCCTCAGACGCCGTGGTGCCTTTGGCTCCCCGCCTCGCGGGTCTGACCTTCCAGCCCCCTTCCTGCCCCTTCCCTTTTTTTCTTTGCCAGCCTATGACTTGTGCTTTCCCCTCAGGACAGGAAGAGATGCTCTGGTGACAGGGAGGGTTTGGTTCCTGTTCGTCTTGGGCCCAAGGTGCCACAGTGAACAGTAACAAAGACAAAGCAGCCCACTTGGCGGAGGTGCTTGGGATCAAGGGACCCATTGGGGAGATTTAGGGGACGGGCTTTGCTGGATGCTGGAGGACAGCCAGGTCCCTGATGTGGCTGTGTTCAAGGTTTCTGCCTTCTGATCCTCAGGGATCAGACAAGTAATCTTCCCTTTGCAGGATAAATCCCCGTTCCTCTGTCTCCTCCGAATACTGAACTGTATCTAAAAATGAAGGAAAAAAGGAAACAAAACCCAGCAAAACCCAGCTGGGCCATTTGCTGTCATTTACTTTTCTCCCTATTTCCCGTCTCTTCCCTACTTATTTTTCCCAGCAAATGAGAGAAGCCAGCCTTGGGGTTGAGAACACCTGTCTGTGGGTAGGGTAGACTGGGCATCTCTGTTCACAGATGACCCCTGGTCGCTTCAGCCCTTGAAACACACCTCACTTGTGCCGCCAGTGCATGGGACGGGGGCTCTCCTCATCACAGGCAGCCTGTGTCCAAGGTCACTGGGCCTGGCTCAGGAAGGAGAGAGCCCCAGAGGCCCTCACACTTGCCATTAAATGCTTTGCCTGGGAAGTGACACAGGCCACACTCCTACAGGGTGCTGGCTAGAGCTAGTTGTGGCCAGTTTCCCGGGATCCAGTACGGGCAGTGCCCATGTGCCCAGAGAAGGGCTGCTGTCCCTGGTGCCCTACTCTGACATTTTGTGCTTCCTCTCTGGTGCTTCCCGTGGCAAACGCTGTTTCACATGGTCATAATATAGGCACACACCCTTGTCCACCGAGACCCCTTCACTGTCATTTAGGTGGCTCTTGAATAGCCCCTTGTGGCAGGTGAGCCCATCACTGCACGGCTGTCCCTTCTTGGCACAGGTCTTTGTTTGTGCTCCTTCTTGTCGACGTGGCCCTGAGAAGTCCCCTGGTCCAGAAGCTGTCTCACCTACACACCCTCTCCGTAGGCTGACCTCCCAGGAACACGGGCTTTCTGGGTCAGAGGGCGTGGGGTGTTTATCTTTTTAATCTGCTCCTGAACCTGACTCTCTAGCACTGGGCACAGACCAGGGCTTTAGAGCTCCTGAGAACGCAGGGTCAGCCCTGTTCTTGCACAGCCATGCTTGCTGGGTGGCTCTTTGAAATAAAGTTGCTTGCAGTTTCCCAGGACATTGGAACTACCAGGCATTGTCATCTGGCCATTCAGTGGCCTTGGCTGCTCGTCTTTTGGAGGGGCGATTTTGTCCACTCCTTTGCGTGAGCAGGTTGCTGTTTCTTCCCGTTACCTAGTAATTGGAAAAGAGACTCTGAGACGGGAGAACTGGGTCAGGGAGCGTGTTCGTCAGCCTTCCCCTGGTCGGGCTGAGACTGCTGGGATGACCAGCTGCATCTTGGTCCAGCCTGCTGGCAGGTCTTGGTGGCCAGGTGAGCTCCAGCTCCGGACCTTGCTGAGGGACACATGGGGCTCCTTTGGAGTGAGTTGCCTGCTGAGGAAGGGCTCTGGCCCCTGCCTGGCCTTCTTTGGACCAAACCCACTGAGACACACTGCCAGCACTGACTCCTCCGGGGCCTGCTCCCTCCTCGAATCTGTGGGGTGCCCAGACCCCACCTCTTCTGTGCAAGGGACCTGCTTCTGCTTGTGAACCACGAACTTAGTTGGACAAACCGTCCGGATCCTCAGCTCCTCAGGAGGATGCAGAGATGCGGAGCAGGCCTGTGCCCTCTTGCCTCTCCAGGCCACTGTCTCACCCTTGGCTGGGGCAGCACTTTTGACACAGGACTTGCATTTGAGGTCACAGTTGAAAGTTCTCTACGCCACAAGGTGCATGGGGGGAAGGGGGCTGAAGGAAAGCCCGGGCATGTGGGAGCCTTGAGAGTGGAGGGTGCGTGTCTGGCTTTGGCTGGAGACACACCTGGGTTTCTAGGGTCCCCCTTCCTGCTGTGCCCTTGGGTGAGTCACTAAACTTTTGTGGCTGGGTGACCTCATTGTACTCTAGGTTGCAGTGCTTGTTGGCTAGCGTGTCGCCCAGGATGAGCTCTTCATAAAGGTTAGTTGTCGTCATGAACCATGACGGCAAGTTCTGGTGTGGCAGCACTGTGGGGACACTACTGTGAGTCAGCACAGGGACCAGTGGTCACGGCATCCAAGCTCTGGCCTGTGCTGAGCTCCCACTGACGCCAGGGAGGCTCCTGGCCTGGGAGTGAATACTGAGAAGTGTGTGGCACTCCTGGGCCTGAAGCCCTGAGACGGAGCGGAGCGTTCAGCCACACGTGCCTCTCCCAAGGGCTGGGAGAATCGGGCGTCCCTGTGTGCGGTGTCCGAGCATGCGAGAGTGCCAGTGCCAGGCCGCGAGGCTGCTGCGTTACAGGTGGGGCCGCGAAGGTCCCGTGTCCTCCTGTCTCATTTCCCTGTGGCTCTGTTGTGGCTCTGCGAGCCTCCGGGTCCTTTGGGCCTGTTGGGCCTCTTCAGGAAGCTGCAGGCTCCATGGTCCTAGGGCACTGTGCGCTTTGCAGTGAAGGACTCCACAGCTGAGGCAGTGAGCAGCCGGCAGCGTGGGGCGGGGGACCACTGCCCCTCTTCCAGTGGCCATGTGATTGGAAGTTATGGTGCTGTCCTCCAGGGTGCACCAAGGGCCCTGGGGACATAGTGAGACAGGAATCTTTAGTTCTTCCTTTTTGGGGCAGGGTGAGTTGAGAGGTATAAAGGAGGATTGGACGTTTGCTCTGGGACTCACGGTCACCCCGGGAGGTGTAGGGAGGAGTTGGCGTCTTCCTCATCCTGTGAGTGGGGAGAGACGTGGCAGGGCTGGGTGGGTCTTAGGACTGTCTGCCTTGCTCGTCCCTGGTTCCAGTCTTGGAGAGGTGGGCATGTGTCAGGGCCTCACTGGCCTAATTACCATGCTGGGGATGATTAGGTTAATCATTTTAAGATTCAGAGGTGACTCTTGGGCCACTGGGGTTTGCAGGCCTTTGTCCCACCTCCTTCCAGCCCTGCCCCCTCCTGTGAGCCTTGCTGACCTTGTTGCTGAAGGAAACAGTGGCCCCTTGTTCTCTCCAGCATTGCACTGACCGGTGTCCAGCGTGGGCCTCGCACGATGGCGTGACTTGGAAAGAGCTCCCAGACTTCTCTGGCCTCAGTGGGGGGCCCTTTCATCCAGACACCCTCACTAGCAGAGAGGGACAGATCAGACCCCTTCTGCAGAAGGAACAGGAAGTTCCTGGGAAGCTCCCTTTCCTCAGGGCAGGGTGTGGTCAGAAAAGCAGCAGACCACCTGCCCCGGTTCACCCACCCATCTAGGAGATGGGCCTCTTTGTGTGTGCTCCTCAGAGGCACCCCTTTGAGTCCCCTCCTGACCATGCCTCCTTTGCAGAGTCCCCACTGCTAAGGGTCCCTCCTCTGTAGCGTCCTCGGCCTCCAGAGCCACTCCCTGCCATCAGGCTATTCTGGGGGCCTGTCTCCTCCTCTTCAGCTAGTGAGGAGAGACTTGAGGCATTTTCATGGGGACAGAATCCTGTGGGGTGATCATAGCATGTCTGGTCACTTGAGGGGACACGGTACAGAAGTCTTTAGAGCCACCAGAGCCCCACTTGCACCCCTGTAGGAGGCCCCCGTGCTGGGGAGGGGCCAGGCCCCTGCGTGTCCTGAGCTGCCGTTCTCCTGAAAGGGCTGCACTGGCATAAAAATGCTTGGAAAATACACAGAGCCTGGTGGCTGGCTTCCAGAACTCAACTGTTTACCTCCACAGTGCACCAGGAATGCCAAGAGCTTATTTTCCAAACAGTCCACGGTTGTCAGGTCTACGGGGCTCAGGGTGATGCTAGGGGTGTACCCTCTGCCCACCTCCTTCCCCAGTCATCGGGGGACCCCAGTTCCTCACAGGCCGATTTGTCTCCGTGCAGCATGGGGACAGGCCCAGGGTGCGTGCCAGCATCACTTGAGTGACCCACTTCTCTGTGGCTCTCTGGGTCTGAGAATACTGGCCTCTTATCGTGGTGCCCGTCACAGTGGACCGTGGCAGAGGTGGGTGGGTATCTGTGGTACCCCGAGTGCCTCCTCTTCTCTAGCTCGTCCCTCTGTCTTCTCAACCTTCCTTTAAATTCAGGTGTTTTGGGGGAGGAGTTGTCAGGGGACTATGATGTGGGGTCTACACACAGAGCCAGGAAGTCCCTTGAAGAGACCAAGGCTGGGGGATGACGAGCTGGTGGCCTGGCAGGGACTGTGTGCGGCCTTGCTGCCCAGCCCCTCTACTTCCAGCTGCCTGGCTGGATCGGCCGTTTTTCCTTCCTGAGCTTTTGGTGTCCTGGCCTGGGAAGGCGGGGAGGTTGTCCCCTGTCCCTGGCCTTGCTCTGTGGACCAGCGTGTGCCTGAGTCTCAGAAGACATCCGGGCTGGCCCTTCCCTTCCTCGTCCAGGAGCCTGAGGAAACAGCCACTGCACGGTCCTGTGGGTGCAGGCGCGAGTTCTTATTGTGATGTCTGGGGACGCCCCCACATAGGGGTGAGCCCTCAACATCCTTCCTGCAGATGATTAAAAAGCAGAATCGACGTCAGGAAAGAGCTGTCCATCTGAAGTTAAGAGTTACGGAGGGACTTGTGTGGCCATGTGGAGGAGCCAACAAGGGACAGGGTGCCTCCGTGGGAACAGGAGTGGTGGGGGACAAGGAGACCAAACATGTCATGGGAGCCATAGAGATGGTGGCTGTTATGGGAGAGAAGCTGTGACAGCAGCCAGAGTGCGCCTGGAGGGTGGCATGTGGGCACAGGAGGTGAACACCCAACCTCTTTCCTCTGTGCTGCATTCGCTGGTGCCCTGGTGCCCTGACTGGGCCAGAGGACAGCTGCCCGGGGCATGGCTGGCACTGGGCAGAGGGCGGTGGTGGGCGGGGAGGGGAACTGAACACCAGGCTCTACTCTGGGTTCCAGTTTGGCTCCCAGCAGCACCGCTCCCTCCCCACCCAGGTCTTGGCAGGTTTTAGTCTCCTCACTTGTGAGATCCTTTCCCGGGATGGCTGGAAACACACTGGAGCAGACACATGCGCCGGGAGCACGGTGCCTGCTTGGAGTGACTGTTTCTTCCTAGCTGTCATTTGATTCAGCCTCTATCCTGGAGGGAGCTGCGCTTAGGGGTGGAGTTTGCGGCCTCCTCTGGCCGCTTCTGAGGCCATGCGGGGGGTCAGCCAGGTGCCAGGCTGACGCCACTGCCTCCAAGGGACTGGCCTTGCAGGTGGCGGTGGCCGTGTGCCGGCAGCAGACATCTGGCGGGTCAGGAAGCCTAGAGGCAGGTGCTCCTGGCTCGGGTTAGGTGGTGCTGGCTGTGAGCCCCCAGCTCTGGCTCCCTTGGGGCCTGATCTTCCCAACCTCTGTCCTCTTGAAAAAACAAACACATTCCCAGTGGAGCAGGGTGAGCAGCGCTGAACTTCCAGGCAGCCCACACACCTTTGCAGGTCAGGCTGAGCCCAGATCTCGGTGTGCAGCGAGTAGCTGCCGGGTACTTGAGGCAGCGACTCCTAGATCTGCCAAGACCACCAGCTCTGCTGAGAGTTTTTATAGTTTTGTGGAAGGAATATCCACTTAGATCCAGGTTCGGATCTGCTGTCTGACTCGAGTCATTTTACCGAACCTCTCAGAGCCCTGGTTTCTGTAGGTTGCGGGCAGAAGAGACGTGTTCAGTAGGTGCTTTCTCTAGACGGCCATTCCACAGCCTCACTTGGGTGTGCGTGTTTTCTGCCCTGGGCGCTGTGGGGCTTGGGGACCGGAAGTGCAAACACGGAGGCTGTCCTCCAGGATTTAGAGGAGAGACAGGTTGTGGGGCCATAGGCGCTCGTCCTGTCAGTGGGCCCTTCGGAGCTTCGTCCTCTCTGGCATGCTGCAGAGGCTCCTGGGTCCTCTGGTGTGTGCCTGGGGTGGGCAGTCGGGTGCAGTAGCCTCAAGTGCTGAAGTTGCTCTCTGTGTCCCACCACAGCTGAACCTCAGCCGGCCGATCGAGGAGCAGGGCCCCCTGGACGTCATCATCCACAAGCTGACTGATGTCATCCTTGAAGCCGATCAGAATGACAGCCAGTCCCTGGAGCTGGTGCACAGGTTCCAGGTGAGTGAGACTGTTGGCACCCAGCTGAGGGGCCTGCAGGAGGCAGAGGAAGGCCCAGGAATGGCTGGGTGCCCTCTGGATGTGTCATCCACGGAAGTGACTGTGGCACTGGCCGGATGTGGTTTAAGGACAGGTACTTCCTTACGAGTGAGGCCTCGGTCTTCTTGGGAGGAATGTGGAGACTGACACTGGGCGTGGTTGGCACCCTGCCTGTGTAGACATGACTGTGCCAGAGTATGGCTGGGTCCAGGTGTGGCCCCACACCTCACACAGGCACACTGCCCGACTTGGCATCCAGGAGGGACCCTTTGCTGTGCTTGGAGCAAGGAGACCTCTGGGGGCCTTTGTGCCAAACCCTGCCTTGGAGGAGAGCCCCCTCTCTGCTCGTCACTCTGACCCTGTGTGCTCCCAGATGAGCACGGCTGGGTTGTCTCACAGGTCCCCTCAGCTGTTCCTGCTCCCCACCCATTTCCCTAGCGGCCTCCTTTTTTTTTGTGGACAGATGTGATTCTTTCTTCTAGAAAATGGCTAAGGGGTCACGAGAAACAAAGTCACATCATCCATGAAAATGCATTGAAATAGTGGGCCTCGGCCTCCCCGGAGGGACGGGTGCCTGAGCTAGCACTTTCCATATGTGATAATTGGAGAGGTGACATCGTTTCTTTCTGTCAGGACAAAGGGGCTCTTGTCACACAGTAGCCATCCTGCTGACCGCATTCTCTCCCACGTGCTGTCGGGGTCGGTGGCCTCAGCCTCCCTTGCTACCCGTGGCTCCCACCTGCTCCCTTGGCTGCTCCCTGCTGCAGAGCCCACTTCCTACCTGGGAGTGATGGGGACACGGTGGCAGCTGCTCACAGCCTCCCATGCCTTGGGGGTAGCAGGCAAGGGCAGGGTTTGTCCCTGTGTTGTGCCCTCCAGGGCCTTTGCTCTGCCGGCAGCCTGACGTCCTTCCTGTGTGCTGGACTCCTGTCCTCCCCTAGGGACAGGAGGACAGGAGGACAGGAGGCCCTAGGAGAGGTGTGGGCCTGGTTTTGGTGACCTGTGGAGCCTCAGGTTTCTTACTTGTGAGTTTCTGATTTTCCTGTTTCTGCCCCTCCTGCTGGTCAGGAGATGTGAAGGGAGAGGTGAAGTCACCGTGCTCAGCCCACCTCATGCCCACGAGTTCCTGCTGAGCTCTGGAGCTCTTCCAAGCACTGGGGCAAAGGCGTGATCCACCACTTGTCCAGCCCCTGTCCCATAACAGGGCAGGGCTGAGACGATGCATTCATGTGTCCATTTCATCTCCGCAGCCCCTCAGGGCAGGGGTCCCCAGCCTTGCTTTATGGCCCAGGAGACTGAGGCTTGAAACACGCACAGTGCACCCACAGGGACTGGGCAGAGCCAGGGTTCAGTCTTGACTTTTTCAGGGACCGTCTGTGTGTTCCTGAGGGTTGGCTTTTCTGCTACCTCCTGAATCTGGGTCCCTGTCACCATCCTGGGTGCAGCCCCAGCTGGTGACCCACAAAGCAGGGCTCTTCCTTGTCCCTGAGCTGTTTCTAGGAGGCCCCAGGTGTCAGTCCTTGTGCCAGTGGTGCCTCAGGCGACAGTCTCTGGGGAGCACAGCTGAGCCTGGCAGCTGCATAGACCTTTGGGACAGAGACTCCTACCGAGTCCCTCTGAAGGGTGACAGTCGTGCAGCGACCCTGCGGGGCAGCTCCATTTGTAAGGCTGGGCAGTGTGTAGTGGTAGCAGTTGTGATAGCAGGAGGCTTACAGAGCAGCCACGGGGCGCCAGGCCTGTTCTAAGGCACTTTGTAGGTATTAACGGATTCGCTCGTCCAGCAGCGGGCTACTCTTGTTCCCAGCGTAAGTGAGGAATGGGTGCAGGAAGGTCGGGTGGCTTCTCAAGTCTCCATGGTTAGAAAGTGGCGAGTGGGGTCTGAACTGTGCCAGCGGGCTGGACCCCACTGTCCCCCACCTGCCAGACTCCATGCCAGACTCTGGACACACTGCCTGGGCAGTGCCCCCAGCATCAGTTGTCTTGTCATTGGAATGAGATGCTGGTGGCTCCTTCTTCCTGGGATGGGCAGCAGCGTGTGGGAAAGCACCTGGTACCTGAGAGCTGTGGGCTTCCTGAGAGCTGTGGGCCTTCCTGAGAGCTGTGGGCCTTCCTGCTGCTGTTGCTCCCATAATGACACCGCCCTTACTTTGGTTGGTACCATCTTTCGGTAAGGGCCAGGCCACCGGCTAGCCCCAGTGCCCTAGATACCCTGAGCTCTCAGCCCAGGGCAAGCGACTGTGAACAGCGGTGAGAGCTGCCTTCTGTGTACCTATTGTGGGCAGAGAGGACACATATCAGGGGGGCGGGATGTGCAGCTTAAAGCTGCCAGCGTCAGGTACAGTGGGGGTCTTGGCTGGGTCTCCAGGTCTGTCCCTTCCAGGGCACACACCCAGTGGCCCCCAGCCAAGGTAGTGACCTCATGCAAACCTTCCAGCCCCAGCATTTCTGGGATGAATATTCATTGCATCATGGGTTTAAGTGAGAAGCCAGATGTCTGATAAGGCCAAGAAGTTTCCTCCTTTGTGAGGAGAACAGTCCCTTGGGGAAGAGCGTGCTCCCAGAGCTCTCCAGAGGGCTCAGAGGAGAGGAGCCAGTAGCTGGTGTGAGAGAGCCCAGGAGCTCCAGGGCCAGGGTACAGAGGAGGCTCTTGCTGACCCGTCATCCCCTGCCATCGACAGAGGTACAGGCTCAGAGCCGGGCCACATGAACTCAGGGATGACCCTCAACCTTGGCCATGCCTTATGTTTTCAGAGTCTGTTTGAATGTTCCTTCATGAGATGTGAATGAGGAGGCATTGGTTTGGTTTGGGGGGGTGGGAGCAGGGAGGCCACAGTCAGAGGCACGTGGACTTCAGAGGCAGGAAGCAGACCTAGGGCGTGGGCCTGCAAAGCAGCCCTCCCTGCCTTTCCTGGCGAGCAGTAAAGCAGAGTTAGATGCTCCGCCTGAAGGGCCTTCTCCCAAGGCAGTGTCCAGGTCCCTGGGGAAGGGTTTGGGGCTGTGTGCCAAGGACCAAGTTTCTGAGACAATCCTGACAGCCACAGAGACTTCTGCTGTGGGACGCTCCTATAAACCCCCGGTCCCTGGGAAGTTTGAACTAAGAGGCCCAGGTGGACAGGTGGAGGGTCTGGGCCTGGTTATTAAACACAGGCTGGTGTGCTGCAGCAGATCTTTAAAGCTCGTTGTTATGGAAACCACCCAATCTGTTTTTTTTCCTTATTATTTTGATTAGTCTCACGATGGCTTGGCCTGGACAATCACTGGGATGATTCAGTTGTTTTTCTACTCCAAGGGTCACGTGAAGCCAGCAGCCTGGTGCCACCATGGCTTTGCCTGAGATTTGGTTATTGATGTGCAGAGCTGGGCAAAGGTCCCTTGGTGCCCCTGCCCACGTGGGCAAGCAGGGCTGGCCAGACCCCAGGGACCTCCTGGCCTCTCCAGCAGCTTTCTCAGGGGAGACGCAGGAACCTCCTCCTCACTGTCCTTCCCAGCACTACCTGCCAGGCCCAGGAGGGTCATTTCGGTGACTGTGATCTGTGGGGCCTGTGGATCTTCCTGGGGTTTTCCCTGAATGAACCTGGGGAAGGAGATTGGGTCTAGGCTGAGGCCTCTTGGACCCATCTTACTCAGCGGGAAGGACGTCCATTGTCCGTGGTGTTCCTGGAGCCCAGGGCTAACGTATCCTCCAGGGTAGCTTGCTGACTGCCAATGCCCTGAGCGCCCAGCCAGAGGGAGGCCAGGCCCGCCGGGGTTGCCCCCACAGCCCAGCATGCACTGGGAAAGCAGCTCTCGTCACAGTGTGGACTGGCCTAGCTTTCCTATTGTGGTGCCACCAAAGACCAGGATTGTTACCATGGCCTATGGGTCCAAGTGGCCTGACCATGGGGCTCCCCGCGTCCCCTGCTCTGAGCTTGCTGTGCTGGCCCTCCCACAGCAGCTGTGGAGCCAGCCCTGCCCACCCAGTGTCTTTACACAGTGGTTCCTTCGCCTGGGTGCCCTTCCCTGAGGGGTGTTTTCCTTGATGATTGACACAGCTCCTGTCCTCGTCCCTCCTGACTTCACACTTTTCCTTCATGCTATTTGAAAGCTGGCTATTCCTCCCTCAGTTGCTATTGTCTCTCACTGGGCAGGGGTTGCACCTGCTCCCAGCCCCTGGCATGCCTACTGCTGCCCCTGGTGCCTGGTACCCTGGCAATGTGAATATGCATGTCAGGAGTCATGTGTCAGCTTCCCATTGCTGTGACAAAATCTGAGAAAAGCAGCTTTAAGGAGAAAAGGTTTATTTTGGCTCACGGGCTCAGAGGTGCTAGTCCATGGTCACTTAGCTCTTGGTTCTGATCCTGCGCTGAGGCAGGACATCTTGATGGGGAGCACGTGGAGAGCAGAGCTTCTTGCCTCATGGACTCCAGAAGAGAGAGCACGCATGCTCGCTTTGTAACAGCCCCTCCCAGAGTCACTGCTGACAGGCCTGAACCCCCCAGTGGACGAGGCTGGCTGAGGGCCGAGCCCTCACGATTCAGCCACTTCCAAGGGCTCCTCCTCAGAGCACTGCTGCACTGGGGACTGAGACTTCATCGCATGGGCTTCTGGGGACGTTTCAGATCCAAACCACAACAGAAGTGCCCGCCTTGAGCTGGTGAGCCTTGTGCAGGGCACCTGGTGCCCCTGGTGGGGGTCTGGGAGCGGGCAGGGACATGGTGCTTGCCTGACAGGTGTGCATGGGGACATCCTGGCAGGGCCAGAGCTCCTGGGCGTCCTCATGCCAGGTGTGGTGCTTGGCCTCTGTCCTGCAGGAGTCGGAGGACAGGATGGCGGTGATCAGAGCAAGTTTAACTGGTGACGGGACCTGCCCAGGATGGGGAGCCACCATGCAGGAGGAGCACCACAGCTGGGGACCCTACAGCCAGCCATGCCAGGTGTTGAAGATGAGGAGGGAACTCCTGCCTTGTGGCCCAGTATCACCTGTCCTCAGCTCAGTGTCCTGTGATCCTGAGTGTCCCCTTTCTTAGCCGCAGTGATAGGACAGAGCCCCACTCCCTCTCAGGTCCCTGTCAGTGTTGAGTTGTGTGGAATGAGTCTGGGAAGGGAGCCCTTACCTGCCCCAGGGGTGCAGGAATCACTCATGCACTTGGTCACTTGGTTCCTTTTCAGTGTTTACCTGAAAGAAGCAGCGTTCACTCATCCTTGGTACTGCCACCAGCCAGGGGACAGGAAGGGGTAGGGCAGGGCAAGGGCAGGAGCCTCTGGTGCCTCCCTGCAGGACAGATTCTTCTGGAGGTGTGGAGGGCGTGGCCTTCGGGCCGTCCTACCCATGGGTCAGACGAGGCCAGCTTCACTGCAGGAGCAGACAGCTCCTGACACCCAGGGCTGTCTTGATAACTAGCTTGAGATTCACAGCCACGCATGTCGGGGACTGGGCCTGCGCAGCCCGTGCCAGCAGGTCTCTGTGGCAGGACAGTATAGAGATGAAGCTCAGGATGGCTCTCGGTTTCTGGCTGGCAGAGTCGGGGACTCTTACACTTCCTGGCCCAGAATGCCTGGCCTCTGTGGAGCAGGCCCTCCTGCAAGGCACCGAGTTCCTCACAGCTCCTGTCCTCCTTCACAGGGTTGTGAGCATCGCACAGGTGACCGTGTGCAGCACCCTTAGAACAGCACCTGGTGCAGGGCGAGTGCTGCGTGTGTGCCCACATCTGTGTGAGTGCTGCCCACCCTTCCTGTTAGTGCCTGGGCTGTGCTGGTGTGTGAGGCACCCCAGGCACTCGGGCACTCGGTCACATACCTAATGTCACTGTCAGTGTGGTGGCAGTAGCACTCCTCCTGGCCTTATCTGTGGCTCCTGCCGACTTGAGGGTTCTCATTTGTAGTTGGAGTCCATGAGGCGGCAGTTTTGAAAGTGTCCCCAAATGGGAAGAGGTGTGCTGTGAGAGGGCAGCTGAATGTGGCGTAGCAGCCTGAGGCTCATGGCTGGGCCAGGGTCCCGGACGAGCTGCCACCCCTGACTCTGCTCCTGGCCAGCCAGCTGACCCGCACTCCACAGGGAACATGCCAGTTGGCGTGTGAGACAGGGACACTGGTAGTAGCCTTGTCCAGCCCCAAGGCTGCCTCCCCGAGCGTGCCATTGCTCCAAGGCCACAGGTCAGCTTTACCCCCACCCGTGGGGCGCAGACATGATCGCACCACTGCATTGAATCTGTGCTGTCGGCCCAGGTGCTCACTGAGCTGTGGGGGTGCTGTTTGATGGGGAGGGGCAGAGGGAGGGGACAGTTTCGGCTGTTCTGGGCTCTTGGATCTGGTTAGGAAGATGGCATCTGAGCCTCGAGATGTTACACAGCACTCAGAATCTAGTGGGTTTCTGTCGGCTTACCTGTGGGCTGTGGGATCAGAGCTGAGGGTCCCAAAGGAGGGTTTGGGTTGTCACCTCAGAGCAGCGGGAGACCTTGATGGGGTGCCTGCCGTGTGGCCCACTCCACCTTGGGCCAGCAGCTGAGGGACCACTCCCACCCAGCTGGCTTGAAGGTCAGTATTCACCTGAGGAAGACGTTGTCATCCAAATCACCTCTGACCTGGCTGGTGTCATGCAGTGATGAAATGTTGGCTGTCAGGTGCCCTGGGAGGCCAAACTGGCACATCCCAGTCGCAGAGAAAGATCCCTGTCTAGGGGTGACTGCAAGGTCAGCCTTGAGAAGCCTGCTGCCCTGGGTCACAGGCCATTCTTCCCTTGGTGGGGACGGCCACACAATCTGCCCATTGTGTGCTGAGGCCAGGCCAAGCAGGCAGGGCCTGGAATCGCTCTTCCTGCTGCTGGAGTTGGGACCATTTGGTGCCCCAGGCTGGCTGCAGGCACTTTCCCATGTGGAGAGGAAGCCTGGACCCCAGGCAGACCTGCTACCCGTTACTTCCCAGGCACAGGGCTGATCTTGGTACAGCCCAGTGGTGGGTGGCTGGAGAGGATACCCTGAAGCCTGAGTGCTGGCCCAGCAAGCTGGCCCGGGCAACTCTGTGTGTGCGTGGACAGTGTTTTGCAACTTCAAGCATGTTGAGTTTCAGAATTAGAAATGGTTATTTTTAAAAATATTTATTTATTTGTTTTTAGTTGTACACAATGCCTTTGTGTTTACATGGTGCTGAGGATCGAACCCGGGCTGTGCACATGCTAGGCGACTGCTCTACTGCTGAGCCACAACCCCAGCCCCTAGAAATGGTTATTAACAGTACATTTCCCAAAGTTGTAGAAAGAACCTTTATGCACGTTATCTTCAGGTTCCCAATCTTGGCGCTGTTGACATCTTCGACTGGATAATTCTGTGTTGTTAGGGGTTGCCCTCTGCCATCCACCATGTTTGGTGGCCTATCTGGCTTCTATGGCTTCTACTCACTAGAGGCTAGTAGTGCTCTTGTCTCATGCCTCTCTTGTGATGACCACAGTGACTCCAGATGTGCAGATGTTGGCTGGCACCCTGGTTGAGCACCGCTGTGCTTTGTTTTTGGTCATGCTGGGGATTGAACCCAGGTTCTTGTTCATGCGAGGCAAGCACTCTACCAACTGAGCTACGTCCCCAGCCTCCCGCTGTGCTGCTTGAGAGCTGGGGTGGTCTGGGGGAGTTGCTCCTATCACATGCATGCATTCTGGCCCACGGGACCTGGCGTCAGGCTTTGACATTGAGATCTCAACCCATCCTGGGCTTTGTTTCATCTGTAACACTGGCAACAGAAAGGGCACCCTGTTTTCCATTTTCTTCCTGGGTTGTGCCGGGGACGTGACTTCCTGACTTGTTTCTATGCTGCCTGTGTGGGCTGCATGCTACAATAAAGCCCAGTGTGGTTTCCTTGAACTTCATGTAATGAGTCACATCGCCACCTCAAGCCAAGAGTGCAGCTGGCTGGGTAAACTGCATGCTGTGCTCTGCTGACCTCGGTCCTCTGAGGATGGACAGGTGAGGTGTGAGGACGTCCTCTGAGCCCCCACTGCACATCTGTGCAAGGTGGGTCTCTGCTTCCTGCTTCAGGCCTGCTCACCCCCTGCTGTCAGTCTCCCCATAGATTGTTGAGATCGTTCATCAAGTAACTATTAGGTCCGTCCAGTTGTCCATTCAGCAGGTCTTAGCTGAGCACTCCACGTGCCAGGAGTCATCAGACTTGCAAATGCAACAATAGACAGACCAGGTGGACATAGCCCTGACTTTGTGGAGTTGTATCACGTGTGAGCACATGCATGTTGGGGAATGGGATGAAGCAAACAAGACACCAGTGTACTGAAGAGAAATAACGCAGCCTAGTTATGTTAAGAACCCAGAGGAAACAAGGCAGGGCTGTGGCAGGGATCAGTGGCAGGATGCTGCCTTCCTCGGAGCTTGCTGCTGCTGGCTAGAGGAGGGCTGAGGAGCGCGGCAGCCGCTCCTGTCTGCAGCTGCAGCCACTGCATCAGCCAGAGCCTGCTGGGAACTGGGAGGTCCGGGTGGCTGCGTGCAGAGATGCGGAGCCTGGCCCTGGGGCCCGAGTAACCCCTGGCTGTCCCAGAGTTCAGCGCACCACTGAAGACTGCACACAATCCTAGGGACTCCTCCTGGCCGGGACTCTGGCAGGGAAGCCCTGAGGTCTGGCTGTGTGTTCTGCTGTGAACTGGTCCAAGCCCTGGGTGAACAGGGCAGGAGCCTGTGGCTGCCAGGAGGTCTCTGCTGGGGAACCGGCCAATGTGGGCTGCGGGCAAGGGCCTGGAGGCAGGGGCTTCCCCCGGCGTGGGAGTGTGTAGGAGTGGAGAGCTGCTGCTGTGGGGCACGCTCGGCGTGACCTGGGACCAGGCTCCCCTTTCCTGTCTTCTCCTGGCACAGCTGTTTGCTGTCACAGTGGCGAGGTGACCACTGACGGCCTCTGGTATACGAGTGGAATAACACATGGCCTCCATTCAGCGAGGCCATGCCATCCCAGGCCCACGCCAGCCCTGCACCAGGGTGCTTGCAGGCTCTACAGGCCACAAGTGGCCCCTGTCTCCTGATCATGTGGAGGATCTGATTAGTGCTGCGCTCAGTGCTGGGACAGAGGGCACTGGACATCCGTCAGGTCAATAGCCCAGGCCAGTGCCTTGCCCACCGCCCCCCCCAGAGGGTGGGAGTGGCTTATAAGTTCAGCGCTGGGCTGGGGACAGAAGGGAGGTATTGTTTTCACTGGGGCCTGAGGGTGGGGAGGGATCAGCTGACTCAAAATAATAGCCTTCAGTTTCCTCCAGCCTCCCCTGGTGCATGCAGGGTTAGTTTTCGGCTGGAGCAACATTTTCCCTGGGCTTTTTTTCTGGCTCTTGAATAGCAGCGTCTCCCCTACAGCCCATGTTTCTCCCAGTCCAAGCTCACACTGCTCACAGGTGGCCGAGGGCGGTTTGTGACATGGTGATGCCTCAGGCCACCATGTGTGCCCAGGAGGCCCTGTTGTCCTCCTGTTGTCCTCCTGGGTGCTTGGGCCCCAGCCCTGCACCTTCCCCAATCTGGAATGGAGGTCCCCCGCCTGCTGGTGGCATTTGTCCTGGAGGCAGGGCCTGCTGCTCCAACCTCCCCAGGGCCTTTTTGAGTCCCTTACTCTAAGGCAGTTCTTTTTGCCACCTGGAAAGTGACATGCTATTACTGGCTTCTAAGGAAATGTCCTGTGCCCTTCCTGATGTCCCAGCTAAGTCCTACACAGGCACTGATGCTGAGGGGCCCTTAGACGTGGATTTCCTGGTGGCATCCTGGTGGTCCTTGGTGGCAGCTCTGTTTCGAGGGACTCGTGTACATGGACCACGTTTCTGATTGGGGTCTGTCTCCTGTCCTGCTGCCCAGCCAGCCTGTTCCCCTCTGGGCAGCCATTGGCTCCAGGGGCTGTGAGCCTTCTCAAGGCTTCTGGATGCTGAACATGGTCTCCCTTTGCCACGCAGACCCACTGCCTGGAAGTGCTGGCCCTCACAGCTGCCTCTTCCTTTGAACAGTGCCTTGAATGGCCTTAGCCGCCTTTGCTAACAAGGTCTCTGCCAACGAGCACTTAGGATGTCTCTGACCACATTTTAGAAGTGTGTCATAGCGACTACCCAGCAGCACGTGAGGAGTGAACCTCAAGGGTGGAACTGCCGAGTTTGCACATTGTTAGTTTGGCTGTGGCCAGATTTCCCTCCACGGAACCTGTGTGGGTTCTACTCCTTCCTTCCACACCTGCCTTCCACACCTGCCTTCCACACCTGCCTTCCACATGCTGCTCTACTTCCTCTGTTTCTGAACAGCTTATTTTGGCCCGGAGTTGCCATGTGTCAGAGGGGGCCAGGATCCTCCAGTCTCTCCTCTTGCCTGTTGGTTGTACCTCTGCTCACTCAAGGCCCCAGAAAGGGCAGTGCTGGCCTTATCAGCTTGCCTGAACCACCTTGCTCCTGACTGGTGCTCCCGCATTCAGGCTGCCCTGTCTCTTCTGCACCCCCGTGCTGTTGGGGTCTGGCCAGCTCAGCCTGAGCTCGTAGGTTTGGTAAGGGGGCTGAGAGCAAACAGGCCTGGGGTAGATTGCAGTTTTCTTTTCAGCTGTACCAAATCAGAGACGGTATTGTGCACAAGGTCAAGGCAGCCTGTCAATCCTGCCTGAACAATTAGCCCAGCACACGTGCCCACAAGGCAGCACTGGCCTGACACACTGCCAAGACCTCGTCTGTTCCAAGTTCCATCCCATGGTCTTGCAGACTGTTGGACTGGTCACTTTGTAACTCAGAGCTGTCCCTGTCATCCTGCAGCCAAGGACCCTATTGCTTTAGGATCAAGTCCAGACTCTTGGGTTGGTTTGTCTCCAACTGTTTCTCTTGCCCTTGGCCTTACTTAACCTTCCCTTTTGAGACTTATGTCCACCCCAGCTGTGAGGCTCCTTGCAGGTCCTCGGGTATGCTAGGGTTCCTTTCCCCAGGGCTCTGCTTTAGCTGTCCCCTCTGCTTAGAGTGCCCTTTCTCCAGGCCCATGCCCATTATCCTCTATGGTTCAAAAACAGTGGCCTCAGGAAACTTCCTCTCCCTCCAACCCCAATGACCAAATTAGTTCCCCCAGCCCCGTGCATCCCTAATGTCAACCCTTCTGACCCTGTGGCCACCACCCACCCGCACCCCAGCACATCTGCCACTTGGACCCCCTCCCCCACCCAAGTGTGGTGGACATTTACCTCCAGACACATGCTCATATCCACATGCGCACACTGTCACATGTTCACACGCATGCTCATACCCTGGCACACCCATGCACATTTACACACACATTTACTTGTGTGCGCACACACTGGCTGGTCTTGTGCTCTAGAGACCTCAGGCAGAGTGCTGAGACACGAGAGGTCTCTCCAGAGCACAGCTGAGGTTGGCTGAGGCTGGAGTGTGGTGGGGGACGCTCAGTCCTCCCAAGGAGCCCTTGTAGGAAAGCTAGGAAGTAGGAGGTGAGGAAAGACCTCAGCCCGCCAGGACCATAGCCAGGAGAACAGAGATGTGGAGACAGTCTCAGGGCTGTCATGCCTGGGCTAGTGGCTGGGCTACTGTCCCTGGCAGGGCTGTGGCCTGTCCCCAGGGTATGTTTGTCTGCTTGCTGCTGCCCCTCCCTGTGTGGCATGTGCCTGGCTGGCCCACAGGTGATGGGGACCGGCAGCCTGTGCCGTGTGAGCTCTGAAGACTGCGGCCCTGGCTCTTGCAGGGGTCCAGCCTGACCCAGCTCAGGGCCCCAGAGCTTTCTGTTTGTTTGTTCATCACATCACAATTGAAGTACCTAGAGCAGAAGAGGCAGAAAGGACGCGGCGAGTTGTTCTCGCCCCTTGCTGTGCAGATGGGGAGACTGACGGCAGTCCCCAGTGGCTTCTGGAAGCATGTGTGGCGGCTCCAGGACCGCAGCCTGCGTCTGGCCTCAGCTTGCACGGCACCTTTGTGGGGATCAGGTGGGGCTGGGCTCAGGCCACACTGCAGAGGGGCCTGGCACCCAGAGTGCTGTTGAGGCCAGTGCTACCTTTTTAGAAGAATTTGTATTGAAGTGTAATATGCACATGAAAAGTGTGTAGATCTCTAAATGAGCTTGGTGGGTTTTCACCAGCCAGACCCACTAGTACTGCTCCAGATTGGGTAACACAGAGCTGGCCCCAGAGCCACTCAGGGCTCCCTGCTGTGCTCTGCTCTTCCTCCCCAGCCCCGCCCTTTTTAGTTTTCTAACTGTCAGGACTGCAGTGCCTCCGTTTGAGAAGCCTGTCAAAACCCGCCGCATCTCCTGCCTTCTGCGTGTGGCCCTTGCACAGAATTGGCAGCCTGGCTCTGTGTTGGTTTCCTTTGCTGGGTAACAATTTGCCTCAAATGTGGCAGCTAAATGGCGCATGTTTATCATCTTGCAGTCTCTGTAGGCCAGACACCCTGGCATGGGCCAGCTGTTCCCTACTTCAGAGTCACTCTGGTGCTGGCCAGGTTGCATCTCATCTGAGGCTTGACCAGGAGGAGGTCTGCTTCCGTCAGGTTGCCTGCAGAATCTCTTTCCAGGAGGGTGGGGTCTTGTCTACCGTAGTGTGAACATCATGGTTTGGAAGCACGTCACAGGCCTCACCGTACTCTGGAGGAGATTATACGCCTGGAGCCAGGTGATCATGGAGCTGGATGGACTAGGAGGGAAACCCTTCCTTGGCCTTGTGGCCACACTGCCTGCCCTCCCTCATGACATCCTCCTGCCCAGGGTGGGGTCAAGAACCTTGATTTCTGGGAAAAGCTGGTCATCATACCAAGAAAAAGCCTCCAACATACTTGAAGTTCCCCAGTCCTCGCTCTTCAGTGGCTTCCAACCTGGCCCCTGCGTTGCTGTGGTTGGCAGAATTCTTCTGAGACTCGCCTCTAGTCCCGTATTGCCCCTGCAGTTTCCCTGTGGCTCCCTCCAGCATTCAGGTCCCCCACGCAGCATGCCTGCAGAGGCCAGCAGTGTGGCCCTTGGCTCATGACCCTGTGCATAGCACATTAGTTGCCCTGGAGAGTGGGAGCTCTGTGCAGGCAGCAGGGTAGGCTTGCTTGCGTGAGCTTGCCTCAGCTGCCACATAGGTGCCCCAGAGGTGTGACTGCCCAGAGGGCCACCTCTCCAGGAGTAGCCAGCCCCCTGGAGACCTCTGCAGAGGAGACCCATTCTCCAGGCCTGCAGGAGGTCTGGGCGGCTCTGTCTTCCTCTCTCCTCCCTCCCGCCACTGGCCCGGCTCCAATCCTCCGCCTGCTGCTGCAGACCTGCCCAACCTGCTTGTGCACAGTTCTTTAGCACTTCAGTTTCAAACAGCCCTTGGTCTTCCTGGGGTTTAAAAGCACTTCAGCCACATTGCCTGTGTTTCGGTGGGTGATGAGATGCACCGCAGAAGCCTCGGCTTGACGTCGTCATGGTCGATTTTGAATCCTGGCAAAACCCCAGCTGGTTATTTTTGACCTTGAACCAGTCACTTTGCCTTTCAGGGACTTTATTTCTTAATTTGTAGAGTGGGAATAAGTGGGTGTTTGCTCTGTAGACCACAGGTTGCCCCGAGATGCAGTGTTTTGGGTGTCTGCCCCATGGAAACCAGGAGTGGTGCTGTGCTTGCTCCACAGAGGATCATCATGGTGACTAAGAGGTGCATGCCTGAGGAGCTATTCTGTGGTCTGTTGGACTCCCACAGCTAGGTCCGTACCACAGGAAGTGAACAGCAGCCCACACAGACCCTCACGCAGGCTGCTCATAGCAGGGTTATCTATAATAGCCCAAAAGTGGAAACCAACCAAATATCTTTCAAGTGATAAATGGATAAACAAAATGTGGTGCATTCATAGCATAAAATATTTGGTCATAAAGAGAAATGAAATGTTGAATCTTTGTGTGTGTAGCATGAATGAATCTTGAGAACATTTGAAAGCAAAAGAAGCCAGTCACAAAAGCCCACATGTTTTGGTTCTATTTATATGAACTGTCCAGAATAGGCCCATCTATAAAGTAGATCCATGGTTTCCGGGGCTGGAGGAATGCAGACGTTGAAACTGATAGCAAAAGGGTGTGGAGCTTCCTTTTGAGATAATAAAAATATTCTAAATTGTGCTGATTATTGCACAACTCTGTTAATATGCCAAAAGCCCTGGAATCGTAAACTTTAAGTGGGTAAATTGCATGGCATGTGAATGACCTCTCCATAAAGTTCTAGAAGGTATGAGCTATTGCAGTCTCCACTTCACAGATGAGGCCCAAGCTTAGGAGGCCCAGAATGGCATGTAAGGAAGGTGAGAGGCCTGGTGGCTCCTGCTCCTTTGCTACAAGCTCTTGGCAGCACTGCCCCACACTCTGCACAGAAGCGGGGTGGCCCCTTTCCTACATCCCAGCTGCCCCTTCCACCAGATGAGAGCTTCCAGGCCCTCAGGGCAGCAGCCCCGTGGGCAGGCCTTCTGCACCAGGGTCATGAGTGTAAGGTGGAACTTGCCATTGGTGAGGGGGAGCGGGCAGTTAGGGCCCAGCGGAACCACCGCTGGGGATCTTGTCTCTGACCAAAACCTGTCGGCTCTCAGGGTCCTGAGGGAAATGGGGAGAAGTCCTGCCACTCTCTTGGTGCTGTAGAGGGACACACAAGTGTGCGAGGGGCTTCAGGGTATGCCCAGGGGCCCTCCCAGCACCTGGCTGAGTTAGTGCCTGGGTATCTCTGCCAGGCAAGGCCACACATAAGTCCTGCTAGTCAGCGTCAGGCCTTGGACTTACAGAAGTCCCTGTTCTGGCCATGTCTAGTTATCCAATCTCTCCTTCCCTGGCTTGTGCTTTTAGTATTGTATCTCAGAAAATACTGTTTGATTCAAGGTAACAAAGATCTTTGTCATTGTTTTCTTCTAACAGTTTTGTAGTTTTAACTCTTAATCTTAGGATTAATCTTTTATATTAAAAGAAGTGGTGCTCAAAACCCATTTTATCCATAGCAAGCCCAGCATAAGTGCCAGCTGCTGTAGTTTTTAAGTTGTTCTGGGTGATCATCATCATGGTTATCTTTACCACCATTATTGTCCTTCTGTGCTTCCTGTCTGAGTAGCTGCCTCCTGTTCCTTCTAGAAAGATAGTGCTTGTGTTCAAATCCACTCTGGCACAACCAGGGGTGTGGGGTCGAAGGAGTTTTTGCAGACTCCATTTTATGAAAGGGGTGAAGAGGGCGAGGAGGGTGCATGCTGTGAGGTGTTCTGGGTGCCGTGCGGCAGCTTAGCCCCCAGCTTGGGGTCAGGCTCCTTCCTTCTGTGCTTGTTGCTGTCAGAAGCGATGGCCGCTTGGAGCAACGAAGCCACGGGAAGAAGTTCAGAGGCAAACTGGAAACAAACAGGCTTTTTATTCTGATAACTTCTCTCTCCGGCTCCAACAACGACTCTAACACGCACCACACACCACCAAAAAACCCACAAACAAAAATGGCGCCGACCCCATCCGATCTCGGCTCAAGTCTCACGAGATCCCGGGTCAAGTCCCGCGAGATCCTGGGCCAAGTCCCGTGAGACCACGGAAGGCGGCAATGTCCGAATATCTCTGTGGCCCGCAGCCAACCGCAATCTCAGCCATCTCCCCAATCAGGGCTCCTGCATGTGCTCACCTGCTTCTCCCTCCACGCCCTGCCCCTCCTGAGAATCCAGTGAGGACCTCTCCTGCTGTGGGAGGAGCAGGTGACCCCTCCTGCCTGTGTGGCAGACTCCTCTGCCAAGCCACTGTCTCCAGAAGGCACAGCCTGGGCTGCTTGGGACTGGGATCGTGTGCTCCAGGCATCGGCAGGAGGTTAGCATGGCCAGGACAGCCGGGTCTCCTGTCCAAAGGGCAGAGCTGGCCTGCCTTCCATCTGCTGGGCAGGGCAGGGCACGCGAGCCTAAGACCACAGGTGTGGCTCCAGGAATTCGTGTTACAGACCCACGAGAATCCTCCTCTGTGTCCACCCCCTCCTTCCATGTTCGTGAGTCCTCAGCGCCCACAGGGCTCCCCGCAGTGGCTTTATTCAGACTCAGGCTTACCTAAGGCTTCTCAGAAACTTCACTCCAGGATCTTGTTCCCAGACAGACAGTGGCAGTGTGGGATTTGAACTCGGGACTTCTGACAGTGTCTTCTGCTAGATGAGAACAAAGCCTGCATCTCACACCCTCCTCCCTTCCTGCCTGCAAGGACCACAGAGGAAAGGGTATCTCTGATGTTCCTCTCGGCCCTCATTGGGCTCAGATTCTCAGCAGGGAAGCTTGACCCCTCCAGTCCCACAGAGGCCTGGTGCCCATGTTGGCATCGCCCCACAGGCCCCTGGGACCTTATGGCCCGGGAGGGCACCTGGCTTGTCTCTGTCCCCTCATTCCTCAGGCAGTCCCCTCACCACCCCTCCTGGACCCCCAGGCCGGGGCTGTGCGTGCCTGCATGAGGCCCTGCACTTCCGCCTCTAGGCGCCCGCTCTGGGCATTCCTTGGCAGGCTGGCCCTTGGGGGGCATGCTCACCGGTTGCCGTGGAGACGGATGGGGCTTTTCTTCCAGCAATGGGTTTGGTGATTCTAAGAGACTTGTGAAAAATGCATGAGGCCTTCAGTACAATAGGTAAACTGAAAAGCCTGGGAGAAACTCCACTGTGGCTGGGCAGGCCGTTGACAACGCCCCCTGCCTGCTCTGTCCTCCCGGGAGGGACGAGGGACAGTGTTGGAGCGACTCTGTTAGCCTGACACTTCCGAGCGAGGCCCAGGGCTTACGGGCACTTGCTTGGCAGACATGTTTCCCTCTGGTTTCTCATGGCCCTTTTCCCCACTGAGTTTGCCTTAAACTCACGTGCTGGGTTCTCTTGAATCTCGAAAGGTCACCACCCCGCTGCCTAAAGTGGGACCGTTGTCAGCGCTATTTCCCAGCAGCTGGCGGAGCCTCCTCTCGGGCTCCTTGTGGGGGAGGAGCAGCACGCCCCTTGTTCTTGGCAGCCTGGGTTGCTGGGGGAGGACCAGGTTGACCCAGCATGGTGAGCATCTGATACTGAAGGAGGGGAGAGACTATGTGTGTGTGACCCTGCTGTCACCGCAGTGCCTCCAGCAAGTGTCTGTCTCTCCCACTCCAGAGCAGCCGCAGCCTCAGGTTGCTCACAGACCCTGCTCCTGGGCTTCCTCCAGTGGGAGACTCGCCCACATCCAGTTTTGTCTTGACGAGGACCTCCACGGTCATCTTCAATAACTTCCAAGTCACTGTGAGGAAATAGAGGCTCTGAGGAGCCCAGCGGCCTGCCCAGAGGTGCACCTAGAGGGGACGACACTGGGAGCCTGGGTCTCTTGCTCCTGGCCATGTGCTCTTCGTGTGACACAGGCTCTGCCTGGCTCGTGGGGGTGGGGACTTCTTCCAGACCCTGGCCCAGAGCATGACCTTGTTGGCCAAGGTCACAGAGCCAGTGGGTGCCGCGTGTGTCTGCTGCAGCCTGCACGATGCCCGGCACTGCCGGTGATGCCAGGCTGGCTGAGGGTAGCCTTTTCACATTAGGATGTTAACGTGGTTTCATAAGGTGTGTCTCACGAGGGACGAGCTCTTATGGAAGCCGAGACCTGGTTTGAAAGAGCACGCTGATGAAGGAATGGTGCCAGAGGGGTAGGTGCCCCGAGGCGCCCCGAAGGAGAGGTGGGAGCTCTTTGGCAGGCTCGTGGGTGAGGATGAGGCTGTCAGGAGGGAGGCCCGAGGGCAGCTCTGGATCAATCCCTCCTTAGTTCGCCGCTCAGCTTGTCTCTGAACCCTGTGTTGGTGGGACGTGGGCCTCCCACATGAGCTGGCTGGCCCGCTCTGTCTGAGCAGCTGGCCGGCGGCCCAGTTGACCTGCGGACGGTTTTGCCTCTGAGGAGGGGAAGCAGTGGCGGCGGCTCATGTAGGTCTGCAGCACGGGTTTGCCGAGAGGAGCCCGAGAACAAGTGGAGATGGGAGTGCCAGGCCTCCCAGCAGTGCCCTGGCCACCACCTGGTGTCCAAGGGAGTGGTAGCATCCAGAGAAGACCACATCCTCGGTGTGGAATACACAGGGCGTGGGCGTGAAGCTGACTCTGAGTCAAGTGCTCTCAACGTCATTGTAGGAACCAAAATGGGTTCACTGAAAAAATCCCAAGTGGATCTTGCTTTTTTTTTGGTACCGGGGATTGAACTCAGGGGCACTCGACCACGGGGCCACACCCCCAGCCCTTTTCTGTATTTTATCAGAGACAGGGTCTCACTGAGTTGCTAAGTGCCTCGCCATTGCTGAGGCTGGCTTTGAACTCGTGATCCTCCTGCCTCAGCCTCCCAAGTGCTGGGATGACAGGTGTGCGCCACCGCGTCCGGCTTCTGGATCTTGCTTTTTGTTTGTTAAGATTTACCAGTAAAGAAGGACCTGGGTGGTGTTCCCCCCCCCACTGACCTTCCAGGCTGGTGTGTGGTTGTGTGGGGAGAGCCCCAACGGAGGAGGGGCCACAGGGGACAAAGTAAGCTGGTGTGGTGTGGCCAGGTACCATGAGCTAGGGGGCTTCAAGCGTGGGAGGCCCAAAGCCTGGTCCAGGTATCAGCGGCTGTCCTTCCTGAGGCTCTGAGGGGCATCTGTCCACTCTCACGGTGCTCCTGGTGCTCATGGACACTCCTTAATGCACCCACGACACTAGAGCTATGTGTCTTCATGTGGCCTTTCTCTGTGTCCCGATCTTTTATAAGCAGGTCAGCGATCAGGTCCCACCCCCGCTCCCTGCCCCCATGCAGTGGGGCCGCTTCCTAGCTTGATCACATCTGGAGAGTTTCCAAACAAGGCCCCACGCACAGGCCACAGAGGGGTAGGATCAGAACGTGAGCTTAGGGCACCGTTCAACCCGCCCAGGGGGATGGGCTTCCTCCAGGCCCAGGCTTTTCCAAGACCTCGCTCGTCTCTCCAGCATTCCATGATGTTGTCTTCGGAATCAGGGTTTAACGAGCCAGTGAGGGACAGACTTTTGTCAGTTGCTCTTGGATTTCCATAGTGCAAAGGCAGTAGGTACTGAAGGGAAGTCCCTGAGTGTTGGGTAGCCACCTGGTGTTGCTGCCTGAAGCGATGGCCGCTTGGAGCAACGAAGCCGCGGGAAGAAGTTCAGAGGCAAACTGGAGACAAACAGCTTTTTATTCTGATAACTTTTCTCTCTGGCTCTAACAACGACTAACACGCGCCGCACACACCACCAAAATGGCGCTGACCCGATCAGCAATCTCGGTCAAGTCACTCGAGATCCCGGGCCAAGTCCCGTGAGACTACGGAAGGCGACAATGCCCAAATCTCCATGGCCCATAGTCAACTGCAATTCAAGCCATCTCCCCAAACAGGGCTCCTGCAACCTGGGACACTTCTGTCCATCACACCTTCACACAGGGTTTCGCATGACCCTGGCATCTTTCCTCTTTCCCCCTGGCCCTGTCTCAGTGCTGGGCTGGCTCTCCTGTGGAGCGAATCAGCACTGGGATCAGGTCTGGCTTCAGGTGAGGCTTTATCCAGGAGCCAGACGACCAGACCTGGTTGCTCTTCTAATCCTCAGCTATTTTCTGAGGTTAGGCCTCACACAGGCCTTGCCTTCAGTTCCCATGGTGACCGCTCACAGTTGCCCAGTATCCATGTGTCCACCTTCTCCCTGAAGCTGAGAACATTCTTATCCTAGTATTCCCAGCCTGATTGGACAGGCTCAGGGTTGTCCTTCTCCTGAGCCAGTAGCCCCAGGCTGGGATGCACTGATTGGTCAAACCAGAGTCATGTGATGGGAAGGGGCAAGAAAGGGATGGAGATGGAGGGCTCAGGGGTGAACTTGTGCCCATCTCCCTTGCTTCAGCCCCAGCCTGCTGTCTAACCAGGAGTCTGCTTTCCCTCCAGGAGTACATCGATGCCCACCCTGAGACCATTGTCCTGGACCCCCTTCCTGCCATCAGGACCCTGCTTGACCGCTCCAAGTCCTACGAACTTATCCGGAAGATCGAGGCCTACATGAAAGGTACAGACGCGTGTGCTCAGCATCCGTGGCAGCAGCCCTGCCTGTGGTCACAGGTGGCCCTCGCGTGGGAGGGGAAGGGTCGTGTCTTCTGGGGAGGTCCTTCCTCTCCCTGCTTTTACTCTGGGTGCTATTTGGGAGAGGCTCTGGCCACTGCGAGAGGGTTCTGTTGTGCTGTCCTGAATGCTTGGGCTTCACTTCGTGCTGTGACCAGGGCCAGTGGAGTTCTGCAACCCGACCAAGGATTTGAACAGAAATGAGGGGCCTTCATCAAATGTAGAGATGGCAGCAGGTGGCCAGACCTCGCAGGTGCACTCTGTGCTGGGGGTGGGAGCCTCCCTCCCGGGCGTGGAGCTTCTCCAGCTGCAGGCTCCTATCCCCAGAGACCCGTCTCCCCCTTCCTGCCACTCAGGGGCAGAGCAGCTCCGGGGAGCCCAGACAGCCTCCTAAAGCTGTGAGTGCAGGCAAGGGACTTTGTGGAGAGTTGTGTTCATAGCAACTTCCTAGTTCTCTCTTCTGGGCTGTGTTCCCTGCTGGGATTCTTGTTTCATTTTTAAGGAAAAGTGCTTTGCCTGGGCTTTGGGGCTATGTAAGGATTCATCCTGACATCAGGAGAGGCGGTCCTCTGTCCCCAGCCACACAGACCTCCGTTGTGCCTTGAACCCTGACCTGGTTGTTTCCCATAATGGTGGGACCAGTGGGCACAGTTTGGTTCGCAGGGCTGGAGACAGCCTGTCTGTATGGGGGCTGTCATGGAACTGTGGGGGTGGCATTTGCTGGATGTACCATGTGGTCTTGGGTCGAGCAGCCTCCTCTCGTTGTCTCTTTCAGTGCTCTTTGGTGTGCTCAGTGATCATCTTGCCCATTTCACACAAGTCATGGAGGCTGTAGCTTTTGGTTTACTGTAACAGAATACCGGAGACAGGCTACCTTTATAAAAGTAGTTTATTTAGCTCATAGTCTTGGAGGCTGAAAAGTCCAACCAGCATATTACAGATTCTGGCAAGGGCCAGCACTTGGCTGTGTCACTTTATGGTAGGTAACAATGGTGGGAGCAGGCAGAAACAAGCAGATGGTAACATCTTGAACCAGGAGCAGAAGAAGCTGAGTTGCGTCAGGCTTGCTCCTTTCATAATAACCCTGTCACAAGAATTACCCAGGGGTGACAGAAGAACCAGCTCACACACCAGTGACCTAAGGACCTCCTGCAGGCCCTACGTTTTACAGGTTATACTCCCTCTCAGAACTGCCACCCTGGGGACCAAGCCTCCAATCCCGTGAACCTTTGGTGGAAGTGGAGGGGACAAACCACAGCAGGGTCCTGACAGCTTAGCAGGTGCACTGATGTCACACAGCCTGGGCCAGCATCTAGCCAGGCTCTTCAGCTCCTGCCTCCTGTCTGAGGCCATAGGGGGCTAGTCCAGAGAGATGGTGAGCCTCAATTCTCCAAGGACAGGCTCTGGGAAAGGGCTAGGTGCCGGCCACGTGTCCTGGAAGGGGTCTGGAGGCTTTGTCCCTGGGTGCCCGACACTTACAGAAACTCCCTGGGGCCCCCAAGTGGGCAGGGTGCCTCAGCACGCCAGCAGCCTCGCTTCCCTGGGCCTGGAGTGGTTTACTTCCCTTTCCTGGATGGGTCTAGAAACCAAGATGGGGACTGGTCCTGGAGAGGAAATCGGCCTCTTCCTGGAAGACGTGCTTGTCGGACACTGGGTAAAGGGGCAAGAGAAGAGCATCTGACATGAAACAGCCAACTAGAGGAGGCAGATGGCAGGTCTGCAGTCACCTCTGATGTCCACAGACAGCCCATTAGAAATGGACAGTTCAGAGAAGTTCAGAGAAAGTTCCACAAGGGACTTTTCCAGAGTAAAACACAGGCTTTGGAGGGAGACGGACTGGAGCTGGGCCCCAGGCTGGGCTTCAGCTGGCTTTGTGGTCTTGGACAGGTCACTTGACCTGACCCTGCCCATGTTCTGGAAAATGTGGACAACAGGTGGTTCATCCTCAGGTCCCCGGGTTAGGATAAGTGGATGATGTCTGTGGAGACTTCTGTTGCTGTGTGGCCATGGGGTCACCTGGGAAAGCTTCGGTCTCTGCTTCTGCTACAGTGGCAGGGCCTAGGTACCTGGGTTGTGTCTCACAGCCTAGGACAGGTTTTCACCAGTTGAAAAGCAGGACTGGTGGGGGATGGGGGGTGGGAGGGCGAGCCGGGGCCTGGGGCCTGTGCGCAGGGGTCAGGTAGCAGGAGCCTGGCCGTCAGGCTGGACTGTGGCACACAGGAAAGTGTACCGGGTGGCAGCTGGGGAGGGTGGCAGCGGGGAGCCCCCGCCTGCTTGCCGGGCTCTGGAATTTGGTCTCTCCGGTGGCAGTAAGGAGTCACATTGGAATGTGGGAGCAGGGGAGTGTTCCAGTTCTGCCTGGGCTTTGGACAGCTCCCACTGGCTGCGGGGTGGAGTCTGGGTGTAGGTGGCAACGTCCCACAGTGACGTGGTGGAGACAGAAGAGGTCTGCTCAGGACGTGTCTCTGAGGGGAGCCACCTCAGCCTGTGTGATTGCCAAGGGAGATGGACCCAGACCAGGGTGGACACTGCCTCCCCTGGGCTCGGTGGTTGCTCCCTGGGCCTTCCCTGAGCCCCATGGGAAAGCTGACTCCAAAAAATCTTGGGGCCTGGGGCCACTCCCAGCAGGGCCCCAGAATGGCAGTTGTCCCCTGAACCCTCCGGGCATCTCGGAGGCCTGGGCAGCCTGCCTGCAGTTCCTCCCATGGTGAGCTGCTCTTCTTTCAACCCCACCCGTCCCAGTGCCTGCTTTGCTCACTGCCCTTGGCCCCCGTCTGAGACGGAGCGTGCACTTCTGTGTGAATTAGTTTGCCCAGCAGATGCTGAGCAAGGGCCCCAGTGACAAGAGGGCTCCCCAAGCCTGATCCCCCCTCAAGCCAATTGTTAGGACAGGCCTGTGGCCTTCTGGCACCCACACTCTGGGTGTGGGGTTCTTGGTTTCATGGGGTCAGAGATGGAGAGCTGACCCTGTCCCGGGAGTCTGCTCTGGGCTGGAGGAGAGACTGCAGCGTCGCGAGCTGTCTGCTGTCTTCTCGTGGCGAGGTTGCTCTTCTTTTAACCCTACCTGTGAGGTGAGACCCGGGCAACTTGAATCCAGATGGATCCAGATGGAATGGGGAACTTTCTCCCCAGGTGCTGATGATAGCTGGGACCTGGGTGGACAAGGACGGAGGCCATGGCGAGCTGGGCCTCCCGGCTGGGCAGTGTGATGAACAGTGTGACGGCGTGAGAAGAGCTGCCCCTGGGCCTCTTGTGGGGGACTGGAGAAGCTTGTAACGGCCATTTCCTGTGTTCTGTTGAGGGGTGACTGGATCCTGGACATTGGACAATGGCCCAGACCCAGCCTCAGGCTTGAGGGGTTGGTGACAGACGTCTGGAGGGAAGAGCACCAGACAGAGGCTGTTCTGCTGAACCCAGAGCCCTCCTCCCCGGACGCCATCTGCTCAGGAGCCCCCAGAGCAGCCGCTGTGAGGGCCGTCCCAGGAGGCTCATCCAGCAGGACCCCTGGGCCGGGGCTGTGCGGGCCGCGCCCTGGGTTTGCCTTACTGGGCGCGCTGAACCTGGCTCGTGTTCTTCCAGGAGGGCGGCCAGAGGCTGGGGCTTCCTCGAGCTTCCTCCTGCCTCCCAGGGACTGGCACTGCTGGGTGGGCTCTGCTGGGTGACCTCCCACCCCCGGCAGAGGCAGAGCCTTCCTGGGAGAGGCGTCCTGGCCCTCCTGTTCCCTGCTCCCTGCTGTTCCTGGAGGCATGTGGCCCTTGTAGTCATAATGTAATGGCCACAATTGCTCTTGAAGTTCCCTCAGATAATTATAGCGATCCCAGTGACACCACTTTTGTGTTGGGAGAGGGGCATGGCGAGCCCTTCCAAGCTGTCAGCACCCCAGGCTGAGGCGGCTCTCCCTGTCTGGAGCATCCAGGCTGCAGGGAAGGCAGAGCGTGGGTGCTGCAGGGCTGGTTGGCTCCTGCTGACTCCGGGAGGGAGGAGATTGAGGCCCTGGCTCTGCTGTGGCATGTGGGGCAGGTCCCCAGGGATAGCAGGCAGATGTCCCCATCTCCCTTCAGCATCCCTGGCCTCACCTGGCAGCCTGTGTGGGGTCAGTGCCATCCCAGGCACATATTCCCAGAGCTCTTCTATAACTCCACGCCAGGAGGGGAAGCAGGGCCCTCCCTCTGCCTCAGATCTGCCAGCCTCCAGCCACCCACTCAGCATGCAAGTGGCTGTAACAGCAGAGACCTCAAACACGGTGGCTTGAAGGAGGTAGAACTTCCTTCCTCTCTTACGTAAAGACCCAGGGGAAGCCTGTCCAGCAAGGGCATGCAAAAGGGGGACCCACGCTGCTTCCAGCTCACTGTTCTCTAATAGTCTGGCCCTTCTGGACCACAACAGTGGCTAAACCTCCAGCCATCATGTCCAAGATCTAGACGTGAGGATGAAGGGGAAGCAAAAGGGAGCAAGCCCTAGTTATCTCTTAAGGAAGGTTCTGGAAGCTGTAGCATGATGTTCATTTTTTGTTTCATTGCACAGAATTAGTCACTTGCTGAGTTGCAAGGGAGTTGGGAAATGTGATCCTGGTTCTGCATTTTCAGCTGAAATTTTGGGAATTTCACCATGGAAGACGAGCTAGATTGTATTTTGGGGATACAGTAGAGGCCTGCCACATAATTGTCCGAGATGTGGGTTCCTGCTTTGGGGGCCTACCTTTCCCACGGGTGAATGGCATTTGGAATGACCATTCCTCCTCTGGCCAGCCAGGAGTGTGGCCTTAGCCTGTGGCCTCAGCAGCAGTCCCTTCCAAGTAGCAGCTTGAGACCACGAGGTCAGGAGGCTTCCAGTGACCTGCCCAGAGCTCCCCCAGATGACTGCTGCTGGGAGGCAGCCACCCGGGGACACACCTGTGTCCACATCCGCAGCCTGTCAGCAGAGACACGGGCAGCGCTGAGCCTGAATGCAGTTCAGACCAGGGGAGGAGGCTAGTGACAAGCCATGGTTTGCCGGGCGTGTTTTGGAGCCCAGTTCGTGCAGGGCCAGCCCACTTGGCCACATGGGCCAGGATGCAGAGATAAAGGCCCTAAGGCTGAGGCTGGTCCTGCCATGCCAGGGCTGAGCAGTTGTGGGCAAGGTTCTAGCTGCCTGAAGTGACCAAAGCCGTGTGTGGGAAGGCATCCGGGCTCTGATTGATGACAGGGTCTGTGTCCTTGTCCCTAGGGATGGCAGATCTGAGGGTCTCAGGCCCTGGGCAGTGACTGGAGAGCTCCTCTGGACTCTGGTGACTTCAGGGTGAGGGGCGGCTCTCTTCTTCCAGAATCTCCCACACGTGAGCTCTGGAGGTGGCAGATGGCCTGTCCTGGATGCCAGTCCTCCCGGGGAGGGGGTGCACAGCACAGGTCAAGCTTCTTTGCCTGTAGTTTTATGAGAATTTAATCAGGGTTCATCTGGGAGCAGGTTTGGAAGCTGGATTGAAATTGAGTGATTTAGACACCAAAGAAAAGAACACATTTTAGAGCCCAGGAGAAATGATCCCGGAGAGCCCTGGCCTTGGGGTGGGCATTGTGGGCAGTGTCCAGGGCTCACACTGTGGGGCAGGGCTCGCTGTCCACCTTGGTGAGCTGCCGGGGGCAGGAGAGGAGAGGCTGGAGGGAAAAATAGGCCCCCACCTGTCCTCTGCCCCACGTCCCATGTCTCCCCTGAGCCACGCCTTTGCAGATCTTGGGCCACTGAGTGGGCAGGGCCATGCTGGCCTGGGTACTCCATGATGACCCGTGGGAAGGTGCCGCCTTTAGAGATGAGCTCTCGTGACCCCTTTTAGAGAAGAGCACTGGGGGGCATTGAGCTGCCACTGGGGCAGGGTCCACAATGGGAGCCTGCAGTCCCCAAGCACAGCTCGTCACCTGTGTGTGACTGTCTCCTGGGCCCCAGCAACTGACAGGCAGGGTCTGAGACAGAGAGGACACCGGGGGTGCTCTGCAGCCTGTGGATGAGTGACCCCCAGGCTCTTACGGCACAGGGCACTGCTGGCTGGCATTGCTCTTGTACCCAGGAAGTGACACTGAGCAGAGAAGGTCCCTGGTACCCACTAGCTGCTTTGCTTCAGACAGCCACGGGCCTCTACCCCACACGGTTATTGTAACAAAACCCCATCTGTTCCCCTGAGGGCAGCAGCACCTTGTGTGCAGACAGGCCTGGCTCCAGCCTCGGCCGCAGGCCCCGCCTGAGAGAATGGTGTGCCCCATCAGGGGTGTGGTGTGAGGGAAGATGAGGGGGGTCCAGGCCTGGACAGGCATCCAGAGCAGGTGGCTGTGGAAGTGGCACTGGAGCTTGAGGGATGTGTAGGAGGACACTGTCCTCATTTCCACATTGGCCGCCTTCCACCACCCCAGCGAGACCCCAGGCGCGGGCGGAGGCCTGGGTAAGCAGAGCAGGAGGGTGCCTGGGCGCCACGCTAAGCCCAGGAGCACTGCACCCAGGGCTGTCGCGTTCCTGCTGAGGCCAGGCTGGCGCCACACCAGCATTAGGAGGCATCTCAGCAAGCCCAGGGCCTCAGGGGCGGTCAGCGTCCTCTCTCCTAGAGCTGAGGGGAAGGTGAAGTAGGCCGTGAGCCCTGGGACCAGGACCAGTGCTGTCCAGTCCTCCAACACAGCAGGTGTCCCCCTTTCAGAGGAGAGCCCGGGCCCTCAGGGTGCCAGAGCTGCCCTGCTTTCCTCCTGTTAGCAGCTGCTTCTCTCCCCACCCGCTGCCAACCCCGGGGTGGGGCTGCTTCTGTCCCTGGCTCTGGGTCAAAGGCTGCACCTGCTGCCTGGGTCTGGAGCCAGGGGACACTCTGCTGCCACCCAGGCATCCTGCACTTGGGGAGTTCTCGCTGTCCTTCCCTGCCCTGCTGACCCACTCTCAGCCCTCAGAGGTCCTATGCTGAGGTGACCTGGGAGTCCCGAATGCACCCGCCCTGCTGGCCGCGCTCCAGCGAAGCAGCAGAGAGCAGGTGACCAGGGGAGCAGACCCTCAGCCCTGCCCCTGCCACCTGTCCATAGGCCCAGGACCATTCAGTCCCCACCAGGCCTACGGGTCTGCCCAGGGGCCTGGTCGTTGGTGCCCACCTGCCACGGCCTAGCTGAACAGGGAGACAAGGGCTTCCTAGAGGGAGATGGGTAGACCTCCTGCCCAGCTCCGGTGCCCTCCCTTCTGTGTCCCCTAGTGCTGGAGCCTGAGCTTGGCTTTTCCCGTACAGGCCGTTGGGTCTGGCCTCCCACTGGGCCCGGGCAGAGGTGAATGGACGCTGCCGGGCTCCTCGCCTCTGTAGCATGCCTGGCATGGAGTTTGGAGGCCCCCAGGAGATTCCCAGGAAGGACGTGAGCTCTCCTGGCCATCAGTTGGGAACTGCAGGGAACCACAGGTCCGTTCTCGGGAAGAGCATCCCATCTCTTTGTGGAAAGCGTAGGCTTGATGGGCCTTCCAAGCCCTCGGGACCATGGCAGAGACATACCCTCCAGCGTGGCGGGAGCCAGTCCTCCACCCACAGCCACCTCGCAGCCCTGCCCAGCTCAGCGGCTTCCTGATGAGATGCCCTCCTCCTCGGCCCCAGAGACCAGCCAGGCTCCCTGCCCACCTGCTGACCCCCAGAAGCTCCTGGGGCCTGCCCAACGCCGGCCCATCTTGGCCACAGACATGCCCAAGAGGCACTCCCCCAGTGGCCCCCCCAGGCTGCGGGCTGACGCTGGGCTGGTCAGTGAGCTGGGCTGCTTGGGTCCTCTAGCTCCCTCTCCCCGAGTTCCTTTCCCCTCATAGGACCAGCCCCTCCTGAGGGCCGTCCCCAGGGACCTGCTCCTCCTCCCTGCCTTGCACAGTCCCCCAGCTCCCGGGCGAGCACCTCCACGCCTCTCCCCGGGCGGGGTGAGTGAGGCAGGTGGACACTGAACGTGCCTGTCGGTGGGGCTGGCGAGAGCGTGTGGAGGCAGTTGTTTACCCTGCAGTGGGAGCGCGAGGCCTGGGCCTGCCGCTGAAGGGACCCCGGGCGCTCTTTTCCACATCTTTAAAGGAGAGGAAAGAGCCCAGGCAGGGCCGCTCAGCCTCCCAGCCTGGTCCAGCTCTCTCCAGGGACGGCTCCTCTGCAGGGCCTCGGAGGCGGGGCTGTCTGAGGGGGTCCACCCCTCAGGGGCTTTTGGGTAAGTCGTCTACCCGCACTGAGCCCAGCTCTTTGATCTGTCAACCAGGGAGGGATGAGGATGGTGGCCCTTCCTCATCGCCCCAAGGACTCCCCAGTGGATGGTCCCTCCTGGGCCACAGTGCACCAGAGTGCATCTTGGGTTTCTGAGGGCCTCTGGTTGTCTTTTGTGACCTTGACGCTTTGGAAGAACCCTAACCGTTTGTTTTAGAGAACGCCCCTCCATTTGGGTTTCTCCGGGGCTTTCAAGGGTCCGGGCGAGGTCATGCATGTGGAGCAGGAGCGGCCTCCCAGAGGTGCCGAGCCCTCTGACCACCCATGGGGCAACAGCTGTTATTTGGCTACAGTCTACGGGTTCCGACTGCAAGTTTCTTATTTCCCTCATAGCTGGCAAGTACCTTATAGGAGCCGTTTTGTGGACACCGTGCCTGCAGTTTCAGCACCTATCCAGGGTTCTGGCCAATGGCATTGGCTGCCATGGTGTGTGCCAAATGGTTATGACACAGAATTCTAAACACTGTGCCCTCTCCAGTTACACCGGAAAGCAACAGGAACTCTTGCAACTCCACAGCCATCCCTAGGTCACCGGGTGACACCACAACGAGCCCCAGCATGATCTCATAAACAAAGGGAAACCAAAAATAAGTGTGCAGTGAGGGTGTGTTGGAGAGTGTGGGGCCACGCGCTTCCTTGCTGCAGGGCTTCTCCGCGTGTGGAGCAGCAGGGCGGGCGTGTACTGGGTCCTACCACCAGTCATAGGATGCACTGAGGCTTCATATTCCAGTAGAAGGAAAAATGGTCAGCCAATGGTGACCTGCCACAGATGCTGAGACTTCTCAGATGACAGCTGGAAAAACATGAAGGACATGCCTTAGAACCAGCGAAACGGGGCTGGGCTGGGGCTCAGCGGCAGAGTGCCTGCCTAGCACGCATGGGGCACTGAGTTCAATCCTCAGCACAGCATGAAAATGAATAAATAAAGTCATTTAAACAAAATAATCAGTGAAACGCAGCAGTCCCCAGCCTTCCCACCCCATCTGCCACGGGGTCCCCCTCCCACTTTCGCAGTGCTTCTGGTGAGAGGCCGCCGGCTCAGGTGCCTCCTGAGGGCTACGCACCCCAACAATGGACAGACACATCTTCCCTTGGATCTCCTCCCCCTTCGCCTCGGGGACCCTCACTGTTGGGGACTCTCAGATCTTCAGAGGCAGCTGCTGTTCAGTTTGGTAATCCATCCTTCTGGTGCCTTCTCACACTTGGCAGAAATATGTGTGCATTTAAAAACGTAAATAGAGCCGGGCGTGGTGGCGCACTCCTGTAATCCCAGCACTTTGGGAGGCTGAGGCAGGAGGATCGCAAGTTCAAAGCCAGCCTCAGCAATGGCGAGGCACTCAGCAACTCAGTGAGACCCTGTCTCTAAATAAAATAAAAAAGGGCTGGGAGTTGGGCGCAGTGGCGCACGCCTGTAATCCCAGCACTTTGGGAGGCTGAGGCAGGAGGATCGCGAGTTCAAAGCCAGCCTCAGCAATGGCGAGGCACTCAGCAACTCAGTGAGACCCTGTCTCTAATAAAATACAAAAAAGGGCTGGGGATGTGGCCCAGTGGTCGAGTGCCCCTGAGTTCAATCCCTGGTACCACCAAAAAAAAAACTTAAATAGAAGCAGGGTCAGTTCCCATGTTTCCTGGTGTGACTTGTGTCCCCCTCGACTTCCTTCCATGTCGGGAGATGAGGCCTGCCCCTTTTGATGGCAACATAATATTTCAGACTATGAATGAATGGATCATGATTTAGTCAATTATTTGGGCTCGCAACATTATTCCAGATTTGTTTTGATTTTTTTTTTCCCACAACAGACAAGGCTACAGTAAACAGCTTTCTGCATGTTTCTGGGGGAATTAATCCGTAGAAGTGGAATTTCTCATTCGAAAAGTCTAAACATTGCTCATGTTGGCAGATCTTGCTGGATTGACCTTCAAAAAGTTTGAACAAATTTTCCTCCTAATCATGCCAGTCACCTGTGGGGCAGGGTATCGAGCTCATTTGTCGTTACTGGCACGATCGCCTCTTCCTGTGTTTACTCACATTTCTTCTGCGAGTGAATGTTTGCATGGCGTTCGCCCATCTCCGCTGCATTGTTGGTTTTTTCTTATTGATTGATTAGAGCACTTTCTGGGTGAAGGAAATTGTCCCATTGTTTAAATTTAAAAAAACAAACAAACAACAACAACAACAAAAACAGGGGCCCTCGTCAGTGCAGCATCCTCCTCCTGCTGGGGCCACGCTGACATTCTCTGTCCTGCTTTTAGAACATGTTCTGTCAGAAGCACTCCAAATGTCATTTTTTAAATGTCTTGAAAACAAAAAGCCGGCAGCATTTTGGGAGCTGAAGCTGAGTGGGGTCGGTGAGCCTGGCCTGGGGTCCAGAGGGGGCTGTGAATCACTGGGAGCAGCTGCCAGGGAGCTAATCCGCACTCCAGCAGCCAGTCAGGGCTCAGGAATGTCTGTCTCTGCCTGGCCAGCGTCTGGCTCCTCCACTCCTGGGCTTGACATTCCAGGTGCAGTTGGCTGTCTGGCCTCACAAGACGAGATGGGTCACTAACTCGGTCAGTCGGGAGGAAACTGCTCACCCAGCCGACCATGGCAGAGATGCCCCGTGGTGGCATTTGTGTCCCTCTGTCCCTCTCCAGAAACATCCCACTCCCATTGCAGGCTGGTCCCCTGCCTCCAGTGTGTTTCCAGAAAGCTCACCTATAGGCAGCAGGGACTGAGGGCCATTCCCAAGCCCTCAGCGAGCAGGCAGGGGCTGTGCCGCAGGGAGATGCCTCCCCAGTGGCTTCAAGTAGCCCCATTTCTTTTCCCCCTTGAACATGTACAGTAACAGCTACGTTAGTTCCCTGTTGTTGCGTAACAAGCAAGGAGCTCAGCGGCTTGTTCCTCGTGGCACCGTTGGGGAGGTCAGAAGTCCTCTCCACACACTTGCGCTCTCGGGGAGTCGTGGGCGGCAACCAGGAGCCAGCCAGGCGGCGTGCTCATCTGGAGGCCTGGGGAGGAATCTGCCTGCAGCCACCTTCTTGTGGGCAGAATTCAGTGGTGTGGTTGTAGGACTGAGGTCCCCTCCTTGCTGGCTGTAGGCTTCTGCAGGCGCCCACACTCCTGCCTTCTCCCATAGCCCCTCCATGTTCAAGCCTGACCTGGTGGTCAGCAGAGTTTCTTCTTCAGAAAGGACAACATTCTGCTTCTAAAGACCCCCTGCAGCGACGCCAGGGCCCGGCTCATCTCCTAGCTCCTAGTCAGAGGGTGAAGTCCACCACCTGTGGATCCTGCCCATCATGCCAGCAGAGTAGCCCCGGGCTCTCCACTGTGACACTGGAGCGTTTTAAAAAAATTATTTAGTTGGTTATCATGCATAAGACTGCATGACTATGCAGATGCATTGGATTTTATGATTTCCTTTATGTAAATAATGGGTTAAAAACTGTTTTAGGGGTTTTTTGGAAGTTTTTTTTGGTACTGGGGATTAAACCCAGGGGTGCTTAACCACTGAACCACATCCCAGCCCTTTTTTATATTTTATTTGGGGACAGGCTCTTGCTGGGCTGCTGAGGGCCTCTCTAAGTTGCAGAGGCTGACTTTGAACTCACAATCCTCCCTGCCTCAGCCTCCTGAGCCCCTGGAATTACAGGCATGCACTGCTGTGCTTGGCTGGGTGTTTTGTTTGTTTTGTTTTTGTTTTTTGGGAAGATGTGGCAACCAGCACAGAAAAAAATAACCTGACCCCCATATAGTGTTTTAACCTCATGTTCCACATTCCTAACAGCAGTAGCTGCTGGAAAAAATCAACCTAGTCAGCTGCATGGAGTTGACCAATGAAAAGTAACTGTGGTGTTCTGCTGCGTTGTCTCCTAACCCAGTGACGATGGTGACTGACCCTGATGTGGGCTGGAGGAATCCCACAGGTCCTCTACTCCACGTTGGCTTCCACTGAACCCATCTGATCCTCAACAACCTGGGACCGCCCCTCCCATTCACAGAGTGGGAAACTGAGGCCTGGAGAGGTGAAGGAGGCTCCTCAGGGTGACCCTCACCCCAGCAGGGGGGAGCAGCCAGGTGCCAGGGGCCAGCAGCATGGCTGGCTGGACACCCCCGTCTCTGCGTCTCTGAGGCAGGAATGGGAGCCTCAGCTCCTTCCTGGCTCAGTGTTCTTCCTGGGAATGATCAGTGGGGAGGGGTGAGGCTCTCTTCCCAAACACTGCCACGCATTGGCATTGATCTTGAGGGCCTCGGCCTGCTCACGTGCCAAGTGGGGGTTATATAACATACCCTGGCTTGCTGTAAAGACCCCGGGAGCTGATGCCCTCCAGTGTTTGGCATGGTGCTGGCAGGGAACACGTTTCCTGTGCCCGTCTGGTCGTAGTTCCTGTCGAGCCCTGCCTGCGCTGGGTACCGTGCCCCACACATGTCCTTTCTGTAAGCCTCTGTGCTGCTTGTTTGTCACTGAGGAAGCCAAAACAATAGCTGTGACAACAACAGGTGTTTAGTTTGCTCGCAGACCTGGGGCTTGGCTGGGCTCAGCCAGGCAGCTCTGCACTGCAGTCCTGTAGGCCACTGCCCAGCAGGGCAGTGACTGAGCAGCCCGGTGGCTCAGGGGCCCAGGGCATGTGTCCCAGGAAAGAACCCCTCCCTGGCCCTGCCTCCTGAGGCAGTGTTCTGCTTCGCCCTGAGGCTCTCGGGCCAGCCGCCTCGAGGGGACAGGATTTGGAGGCCACCTTGCAATGGAAGGAATGGAAATTGGTTCTCGTGAGTATGGAGACCAGGAGCCCCAGCTGGAGAGTGGAGATCCAGGAGGGTAGGTCGTGAAGTTCCAGCCATGTCCAGATCCCTGGGGACTGGGAGGCCTGGGTCTTAGCTGGAAAGCAGAAGCCAAGAGGAATTCTCGTCCACCTACCTCACCTTCCAGCCAGGCCGTCAAATGGCTTGACGAGGCCCGGCATGCTGGGAGGGCAGGAGGCTCTACTCAGTCTACTGATTCCAATGCTGTCTCACCCGGCACACCAAACACACAGGCATCCTGTGGCCTGGTCAGTCTGGCCTGGGAGGTCACCATCCCACCACTGCAGGCCTGCTGTGTTCTGAGCTTGGTGCCTGGCCCAGGGCATACAGCAGTGAGCAAGGTGGACACAGCCCCTGCCCTCTCTGAGCCTCCCAGGGGTGTTGGAGAGACAGATGTCAAGTAAACATTTATGACAGGGTGACCAGGTGCCAGGGCACTGAGCCAGTGTCCAGAGGTGGGAACTTGACTGAGACCCTGAGTATAGCTCATGTGGTGCATTTGGGGATGGGTGACGGGTATGGAGGAGGGCTGGCGGTGCAGGTGGGTCCCTGTCCTGGGGCCTGAGGACTGGAGGAGCAGAACAGGTGGCTTAGCATCAGACTGGACTGGTGCCCCACCTGCCGCAGGGACGCTCGGGAATGCCGCTTCCTCCCCTCTGCCTGGGTGGGGTCTGAGGTGGGAACACAGGCCTGGCCTGGCCTTTGTGGCCCCAGGCCCGTGAGATCACCACTGGTCTACATGGTTGGCGACCTCTCAGAAGCAGCCCTGGCCTTCCCGACCCTCCAGTCCTCTGGGGGAACTAGGTGGTGAGCAATGCCCAGTCCCGCCTGGAGAATCGTTGCTCCTGCTGCTTCCGGTGGCCAGGTGCCCCAGGGGCCGTTTGCCTTTGGTCCTGAGAACCCACCAGCCCTGTGTGAGCTCCTCAGTGCCCAGGTGGCACAGTTAGGGCCCTTTCTCATCCCTACGCCATGGGGTCGCCTGAGAGAGAGTCTGCAGCCTTAGTTATTCCTGATGCTCATGGGGCAGTGCGGGGGCCTGAGGAGCTCCCGGGCCCTCATATGTCCTGCGGGGCTGCAGGGTGGGCCTCAGGAGCGCGGGAGGCAGGCCGAGCTCCAGATGGTCACAGCAGCATAGCCTTGCCGCGGACTTGCTGTGTGCCGCCCATGCCCAGTGTGGTGACTGCTGTGCACCCAGCCGTCCTCACAGCACCCCTGCAGGTGGGGGACAGGCCCAGCAGTTACGTGGCCACCCCAGGATGGGACAGCTGATGGAGGCTTGGGACCTGGCACTTAGCCCTTGACAGGGCTGTGGCACTAGCCGCGGGGGCCACGGGGCCACAAGGGTGGCAGTCTGTAGCTCCTGGAGCCAGCCCAGAGCAGCAGCAGATTTTCAGTGGTTTCTAAAGTCAGGCTCCTCCTCCCCACGTCCCCAGGGCATGCCAACTTCAGGGCCTGGAACTTTTAATGTCTTAATAAACAAAACAAAACATGTTATTTCCATTTCATCTCATCCAGGACTGTTCCTGGGCCTGTAGATACACAGGGTCATGCCTCTGCTATTCAGTTGTTCCTACTTTTTTGAAGGGACACATCCTGTTAAAATCCCAGTGTGCTGAGGGCCTGCTGGGCCCTGCCCGCATGGGGCCCTTGGGCTGCAGAGAGAGATGAGTCACCTGCCATAAACTGAGAGCAGAGGGGGGCAGAGTGCAGACAGGGCAGTGTCCTGGCCCACATGTCGGGATAAGCAGGAGTGTCCTAGGCCACGCAGAGGCCAGCAGAAAGCCTGCAGGGCGGAGGCACCAGCACATGCAGGCGCCAGGGCTGGGAAGGCAGGGCTGGTTGTGCTCCGCCTCTTGTTTCAGGGACTTGGTGAGAACCTGGATCCTGTTGCCTCCCCTGATCCCGCCACCCCCATTCCAGTGTCTGCTGCCCCCGGGGACCTCACTGCCCCCTTGTGAATAAGGCTGCTTCCTGCCATACAGAGCGGGCCCTGGGAATGGGGAGTGGCCCAAGAAAGCAGAACTGAGCCCGGCTCTGAGGGGCCGCGTCTGGGGCACACCGCCAGCTCGCCCTGCACCCCGTGGGAACCTGTGTGTTGGCGTGGCCCTCCTCAACCAGGAGACGGGGCGCAGGCTGGTGTCTGGGTTATTCATTTCTTCACCCGTTTGCTAGAAGAACAGCCGTGAACTTGATCGGTCAGGCCCCTGCCTTCATGGGTCTGCCTTCTGTTGGTCCTACCCAGTGGGTCAGCAGCTCCCTGGCCAAAGCTGGAGGGTTCCTGCAGATCCTGCGCCCTCACCAGGCCATTCAGGCGCCACCTCTGCAGCCCTGGTGCGTCTCCAGTGCAGGTGGAATGATGCCCGAGCCCTGGGCTGATTCTTCTGAGGGTGGGAAGCCTCCTGCCCTCTCCTGGTCCTGCAGGGAATCCTTCTGCTCCTGCTCTGGCCTCACTCCTGGTAGCACCTGGAAGTCGAGAGCCGCCCTTGCTGAGTCCTCGGGAAGGGTATGCACAGACAGCAGCACCGGGCTCTGCCTGCCCCCTGTTTTTTTATCTGGCGTTTCACAGATTCCACAACACTTCCGATCATGCCTGGTTAGCACTGCAGGTAGGCAGGACTGGCTTACCGCCACACCCGTCTGCCAGTCCGGAACCCAAAGGCTGCCAGGCATGCCCAGGACCAGGAAGCACAGGACGTGCACCTGGGTCTCTGGGCCTGAGTGCAGGACTTTGTTCGCTGTTAAGTCCTTGCCTACCCCGAGCTCCCTGCCTGGCCTGGGATCCCCTAGCTGGCCCCAGCTGACCATACATAGCGGGGTGGGCTCCCTCTGTAAAAGACCTTCTTAGATTTCTGAACATGGGACCAGCCAGGGCTGAGGAAGGCATGGGCTCGACAGTTGGTTACTGGCACCACAGCAAATCCCTTCCATCCTTTTGGGACACGGTGTGGCAAGAACCACTGAAGTGTTCATTCCCGTGAACCCTGGAACTCACTTCTGGGAACTCGGCTGTGGAAGTGATTCAGCACGAGCCCACAGCCTCATTGGAGCCCTGTGGTGGAGAAAGCTTGACTGTCGTTAGGGGGATGCATGGCCAGTCAAGTGGCCAGGAGATGCAGAGCCACCAGAGAGATGGGTGACAGTAAAAACAGAACTGAGAAGGAAAATTCACTTTGTTCAGAAAACCAGCAAGTCAGGATGAGGATGAAGCTCTCGAGGTGTGGCCCTCAGCACCTGGATGTGTGACAGGCCCAGGAAACCCGGGGTGGACGCTGTCCTGACTGCCTGCTGTCCCCGGCATCCCCAGCCACCACTCCACAGCAGGGAGCGCGAGGCTCAGCATCGTGGAGTCGTTTGCCAAAGCTTCGGTGGTGATTGGTTTGTCCCAGCGTCAGCGAGGCTGGCCGGCTTCAGAGCTACCCCTGTTGTCCTGCTGTGTCCAGATGTTGTCATTGGCCCTCTTGTTTTCTTACTAGTGCCATAGCAGCTGCCACCATCATGAGAAAAAGGTCATCTGCAGGGTGGGCAGGGCAGCAACGTGTGCCCGATGGCAGTGCTGGTCCCGGCCCCTGGGAACTCGAGGGTGGCCTTGAGCGCCTTTCTCTTCCCCTGGCTGGATTCGTGACGGTGTGTGGTCGGGCTTGCCCCTCTCCGAGGGCCCTGCAGCTTCACGGGCTCTGGTCTGAGGGGCAGAGAGAAGACAGGAGCGTTGCATTTTCGGGGGGGCTGGTGGTACAGCTCTTGGAAGAACGCAGCCCACCATCCAACCAAAATAGCCTCTTCCCTGCTCCCATCCAGAAATAAAGATGACAGATAAACAGGCAACGGCAGTGGCTTTCCAGGGACCAGAAATAGCCTCATGGGCTCCCAGTGCTCACTTACAAAAGCATCTACCCCATCTCCACATGGGTGAAGTGCTGCTGGCGGGGCTGCCCTGAGCTTTCTGTGCACGAGCTGAGGAGCTTTTGCTGTCCCGTCCCTCACGTGGGCAGTGCTGTGTGTCAGCTGGCACGAGGTGGTTGTGTTCCCCTGCCCCAGGCAGTGACTGCAGCCAAGGCCCCAGCCCGATGCTGCAGGGCCTGGTTCCCTCTCCAGCCTGTCCGAGTTGGGTGGCCACTGTGCCCACCTGCTGGACTGATGGCAGGGGCGGGGTCCAGGCTGCATGTGGTAGCGGAGGCCTGCTGGGCTCCGCGCTGGATGCTTCCCCAGACGTATGGTCTCTGGGCTCTCCCCCACCCCCTGCCCCTGCTCAGCGAGGCCTTGTGGGGTCACTCTCGTCCACGTTGCGCACCCCACCTCTGCCGCCCCAGGACTCCCCTCGTGCCCTTCATGTGTCCCTGATGGCCTGCCCAGCGCCATGTTCCACGTCTATCTGGTTTATTTTTCGGCCCCCTGGAATGGATGAGCTCCATGCAGGGAGGGGTGTCCGTGTTGACACACTGTCACAGCCCGGAGTTCAGGAGGGGCTCAGCACATTTTTGTTGCTGGTGGTGGTGAATGGTTGTTGAAACCAGATAAGAACAGTGGGTAGTTTCCAAGTCCCTAGTGATTTCACAGGCAGGGCAGGACGGCTTGGGCCACAGGTGGCCAGAAACTGGCTCAGGCAGCACAAATGTTGTTGGTACCAGCAGTTCCAAGTGGTCTACAGCCCAGTAAGGGACAGATCCTCCCCCACCCCAGCTCTTCAGGCTCTGGGCTGCCTTCACCTGAGATTGGTTCCCTGTGCCACAGCTGGGCACATGAGTCCCACGTGGCCGTGGGACTGGGCCAGTCTCAGCCCCAGCCCACCCCTTTCCAGAGTCAGTCAGGCATGCAGCTGGTGGTGTGGACAGCCAGCTGCAAATCAGGATAGACAAATAGGAATGTGACCGTGTGGTTGTGCCCCTCTGTCCTGGCCCTCTTGGCCCCTGCTACCACCAAGGCTGCCATCTTGTATACAATTTCAGAGAGCTGGACGTGTCTGAAGCATGAAAAACCTTTTGTGCTTCAAAGAGTACTCTACAGGAAGGGAAAAGACAACTTATAGGATGGGGGAGATATTTGCAAACCATGTCTACTAAGAGACTAGTGTGGCACCGCCTGTTCATTGGGAGTGTCTTGTCCTTGCAATGTCCTGCACCTGTCACCTCTTGGGGGAGCATCCCTCCATTGTCACCTCTGGGGGAAATTTACCTTCATCATCTCTGGGAGGAGTGTCCCTTCGCTGACTTCACCATGGACTCAACAGGAGTGGGGACAGGACTCTGCAGGTTTGCTGAAAGGTAAATCTTTTATTTAGCAACTTGTCTCTTGGAGAGCACTCAGTGAGTAGCACAATTGGCTTTTTTGTTTTTAAATGGCTAGGACTCACATTGCTAAGAGTAGAGTTGCTGGGTCTCTTGGCAACTGTTCAACTGCCCAAGGTCCTGCCAGACTGTTCCTGAAGTGGCTACATTGCTCACATTGTCACTGACAGTGCACGAGGGTTTGATTCTTCTACGTCCTCAGCACAGCAGTCCTCGATGGCGAATGATGTTGAGCGTCTTCATGGACTTGTTGTCCTTTTTCATGTCTTATTTTGAGAACTGTCGTATTCAAAACCTTTGCCCGGGGCTGGGATCATGGCTCAATGGTAGAGCGTTCACCTAGCATACATGAGGCACTGGGTTCGATCCTTGGTACCACATAAAAATAAAATAAAAGGTATTGTGTCCACCTACAACTGAAAAAGAAAAAATCCTTTTCCATTTTAAAATTGGGTTGTCTTTTTATTGTTTAATTTTAATTGTTCTTTATATATTTTGAATACTCGTCATATACCCAATATATGATTTGAGAATATTTCCCCCATTCTCCAGGTGTCTTTTCACTTTCTTTTCTTTTTTAAGTTTTCTTTTTTTATTTGTAATAGTAGTATGTATTACAATTCATAATGCATATATATAGCATCTTTTTATATACAACTGTTTGTATACAAAGTATATAAGTACCAGTCAGATCTTTAATCATGCATTTAGGATAATGATATCCATCTCATTCAACCACCAATTTTTTTTCCTCCCCCCCCCCCACCTTGCTCCCTCCCTTCCCCCTCCCTTTCCTTTGGCCACTCTAGTGTTGCTCTTACTTTATAGTACTCTTTGAATCATGAAAGTTTTTTATTTTGATGGTGTCCAATTGATCTATTTTGGCTTTGATTGTGCATTTAGTGCCATGTTTAAGAAGATCTTGCCTAATTCAAGGCCATGAAGATTCACACCGATGTTTTCTTCTAAGGGTTTTGTAGTCTTAGAAGTTAGTTCATGATAGTTAGTTAGTTCATGATCCACTTTGAATTAATCTTTAAAAATTATTTATTTGTTTTAGTTGTACACAATGCCGTTGCTTTTACATGGTGCTGAAGATCGAACCTGGGCCACACCCATGCTAGGCGAGCACTCTACCGCTGAGCCACAACCCCAGCCCCATTTTGAATTAATTTGTATGTGATGTGAAGTAGGATTGCAATTTCAGTCTTTTTTGCATATGGGTAACAAGTTATACTAGCACCATTTGTTGGAAAGAAAATTTTTCCCTCATTGAATTCTTTTGGCAATTGTATAGAAAACCAGCTGAGCACAGGTTGAATGCATTTACACCTGGATTCTTCATTCTGTTCCCTGGATCTGCATGTTGGCCTTACGCCTGTACCATATTGTCTCAGTGACTAGCTTTGTAGAAAGTTTCATTTATTTCTTTGTTTTTATGGTCTGGGGATTGAACCCCAGGCCTTGTGCCCACTAGGCACTTTACCACTGAGCTACACCCAGCCCCATGGTGAGTATTGGGGAAAAATAAAGTGTGAATCTTACAGCTTTGTTCTTTCTTAAGATGTTTGGATTATCCTGGGTCCCTTGCATTTAATGTGAATTTTAGGGTCAGCTTGTTAATTCCTGGGGGTGGGGGGGAGCTGATATTTCAATGGGTATTGTGTTAAGTTTATAGATCAAAAAATTGCGAACTTAATAATGTTGACTTTCCTATTCATGAACCTAGTGTCTTTTCATTTATTGAGGTGTTCTTTAATTTCCTTCAGTGCTATTTTGTAGTTTTCAGAGTTTGTTTTGTACTTATTAAATTATTCCCAAATATTCTATTCTTTGTGAAGTTTTTATAAATGGAATTATTTTCTTAATGTCACATTTAGAGTGTTCATTGTTGGGTATAGAAATGCTGTTGTTTTTCCTGTGTTGATCTCGTATCCTGCAGCCTTGGTGAACTTGGTTATTATTAGCTCCAGCAGCGTCGGGAGGGGGTGTGTGTGTGTTTGTGTTTCTTGGGATTTTCTATGTACCATATCATAATATCTGCAAACAGACGTAGTTTTACTTCTTTCTTTCTAATCTTGATGCTTTTTAGCTTTTCTTGTCTAGTGGCCCTGGCTAGAATCTGCAGCAAGGTGTTGACTAGAAGTGACCAGAACAAATATCCCTGTCTTGTTCCTAATCTTAGGGGGAAAATACCCAGGCTTTCACTGGTGGACTTGATGTTATCTTAAAGCATGGGTTTCTGAGGAGACTCTTTATTAGGATGATGAAGTCCCCTTCTTTTCTAGTTGTTGTGTGTTTATACTGTAAGAGGGCATTAGACTTTGTCAGATGCTTTTCTACATCACTGAGATGTGTGGTTTTCGTCCCTTATTACAGTGGTGGCCCCCTCATCCAAGACCCCCAGTGGAAGCCTGAAACTTCAGCTAGTGCCAAGCCCTACAGTCACTGTGTTTTCCCTGATAACATGTATGACAGAGTTTAATTTATGGGGGGAGGTGGCTTAGTGATAGAGCGCTTGCCTGGCCCGCCACGCATGAGGCCCTGGTCCATCCTCAGCACTGAAAAAAAAAAAAAAGTTAATAAATTAGGCAACAGTCTCATAACAAAATAGGACAATGCCAGCACCCATGCTCTTGCACTTTGGGGCCAATATTAAGCAAAACAAGGGTTACTTGAACACAAGCCTGTGTTCTAGGACAGCTGGTCTGGTAACCAAGGCAGTGATTGTAGCGTCATGCTGGACGCAGGAATGAGTTGGGCTGTGACCTGCGGGATGCAGGCTGGAGAGCCCCTCACCCTGCTCCTCACCCTGCTCGCAAGGTGTGGTTTAAAGCTCGGGTGCTCTTAAAGTCTTGGACTGTAGATGGCCGCAGGCAGTTGGACCTGTGGAAAGTGAGACTGTATGGTGGGCAGCTGGACTGTGGTGGTCACCTTCGTGTTTTCCACTGCTGAAGCTGCTGCCGTCTCAATACTGCCACCGAGCAGGAGATGCTGTTAGGGACACCCTGAGCCAGCAGTCATGGTCACTAGGCTGGACCTGGAGCCCTCAGGCCGTACCTCATGCTCACTGTTAGCTCCACACCGGGAGCGTCTCCACGGTGCCCGCTTCCTGCCTGGAAGGTGGGGTGATGGTGGTGCATCCTCAAAGGCTCTGTGAGGAAGAGCGGGTTGCAGTGAAGCCACGCGGAACGAGTGCAGTGGACCCCGGTTGGCGATCGACAGTGGTGTGTGAAAAGTTGGGTCACTGTGGGAGGCAGAGTGGGGGCAGCGGGGACATCCCAGAGGCCGGAATCCAAGAGCCAAGCTGATCCACCTGCTCAGAGACCCCGTGAGAGCGTCTGGAACCTCTTCCTGGAGTTGGCCCACAGACCTCGGCAGCTCCTGGGAGATGGAGGGGGGCCCCATCCTGGGCCGAGGGGGGCCCAGGCCCTGCCAGGCCTGAGGAGCTCCCGTCCCGTGCGTGCTCCTCGCGGATCCTGCAGTTTGCTGGGACCTGAGCATTACGCCCTGCAGCAGAGGAGCAGCAGCGGCTGCGTGGTTGTGGTCGTGAGCCTCCTGCCAGCCCCTCCCATCCTCCATGCTGGGTGGGATGCAGATGAGGGCCTCGTGTGGATCACGGCTTGCAGCAAGCACCAGGACCCTCATCTCCCCAACTTGATTTTCCTGACTTCTCTCTGCCAGGCTTCCAGGTGGACCTGGCTCCTTGTCCTGGCTCTTTGGTTGACTGTCCTATGACCTCGGGCAACAACCACCCTGGGCCTCTGTTCTGGACCCGTGCTCCACACGCCGTCACAGCACCTTGAGGATGGAATGAGCTCTGCGCGCTGCTCAGGGCTCACCACCCGTCCAGGGGCCTGGCAAAAGTGGACTCCCAGCTGCCCTCCCGGGGCCCCCAGAGGAGCTCCTGTCTGGAGCCCAGGCTTGGCCTGGTGGGGTGGAATGCCGAGGGAGGCGAGAAGCTCTTCTGAGCCACCCTGTGCAGCTCTTGCATCATTGCTGAGGTTGAGGAGGCTGGGTCTAGTGCCCCAGTGTGCTGACCTGGCCAGCCAGGGAGCGGGCAGCTCTGGGGACAGTGCTCGGCTGCTTTGCTCTGGGTTTGGGGGGTGGGGCGCCCGGCCCTGCCAACGCGCAGTCTTTCCCAGCCCCTGTGCCGGAGGTATGGGGTGGGCCCACCTCCTGGGGGCACATGGTCTTTTGAGGGAAGGGGACTATGACAGGGGTGGCAAAGGTGGTAGCGACGTGTGTTTTACTTTACTGTGCGCTTCAAATTTTCCAACTAGCATATAAGAATTTTATAATTACAGAATATTGTTGGGAAATGCAGTCGAATATGCTGTTGCACTTGTGTTACACACACACCACACAGGGGACCGTGGAGCATGGGGACCCTCAGGCTGGGGAGGCGGGGCAGGTCCAGGACGGCCCTGCAGGAGGCGCTGACCTCCCCCTGTGCCCTAGATGACAGGATCTGCTCGCCACCCTTCATGGAGCTCACCAGCCTGTGCGGGGACGACACCGTGAGGCAGCTGGAGAAGAATGGCCTGGCGTTCCCCTTCAGTACGTATCCACTGGGCTTGGCCGGCGCTGGCCATGGGTGGGGTGGGACTTCTAGGCCCCGCTGGGTTTGAATTGCCGAGGGCGGCCCAGGCCTTGCCTGCCGAGGGCACAGCCCCGGGGGCCTCCACCCTACCACCAAGCGGGCCCTGCCTGGGCTGTGGCATCTGTCCACGTTACCCCACCAGAGCACTGCTCCACCCCCCCACGTGGCTGCAGGAGTTTTGAGGGACCCTCTGGGGAGATGCCCTGTGTCTGCCAGGTCAGGACCAGGCCCACTGACCCCTCTCTGCTTTCCTCTTCCAACCCACAGTCTGCAAGACCAGAGTGGCTCATGGCACCAACTCCCACGAGGTGAGTGGAAGTCTTGGCTGTCCCTGTCCCTGCCTCCCCGCACCTACCAGCCCCCTGTCCTGTCACCCCAGCGGGTCTCGCGGGGACCCTGCCAAGCTCCTGGCCACAGCCTCTTGGTGTGCAGCTCCAGCCCCGGCCCCCCTGGACTTGAGCAGAGGAAACAAAACGTGGTGGCCTCTCCACCTGCTCCTGTCCCCACGGCAGGGAGGGTGCTGGGGCTGCCGTGACAGAATGCCACACAGGCTGGTGGCTTGGACAGTAGACGCTAACTCTCACAGTTCTGGAGCTGTAGGTCCCAGATGAGGGTGGCACAGGACTGGGTTCTGGTGTCACACGTGGCCTGTATGTAGTGCGTGTGCAGTCCTGTGTGGACAGGGCGCCCCCAGAGGGTGCTAGTCCCAGGGCGAGGCCCCACCCAGACCCCACCCAGACCTGACTGCCTCCAGACACCCTCATGCTGGCGCTCAGGGCTTCAATTCATGGATGGAGGGGCATGTGGTCCCTAGGGGAGCCCAGAGAAGTCACACCCAGCCTGACCTGTCCCTGGCTGCATGTCATCTGGTCCAGAGTGCCAGGCACTGGGCGGGAAGGCTATCTCTGCCCACCAGGGTCTGCTGGACGGAGGGGGCACTGAGGAGGAGGGCCTTGTCCTCTGGCGAGCTGTGCCCTGCCCACCCACCCGTCCTTCCTTCCCTGTGCACTTGTGCCCGACCTCCTGCAGGTGCCAGGGAACAGGTGCACAGCCTACCACCCTCGCCCCTGTGGGAGACAGTGAGTCCCTAGGGAGAGGGCACCTGGGGGTGTGCCTGGCTGTGAGCTGTGAGCACGTGGGGGTGAGAGGAGCAGGCGGTGGGCAGGGCCCCGAGGTTTCTGCTGCCCTCCCTGCCCTTGGGAACCACGGGAATGTCATCTTCAGGCCCTGGGCACAACCCAGCCTGGGAATCCCATTAGGCAGCTGCCCTGGCATGCAGAGTGGGCCCTGCAGGGAAGACCTGTCCCCACAGTCCCCATCAGTACGTTCCCCACCAGTGGTGACTAAACACAGAAGCCTGGCAGCAGCGACCTTTCCTAGATTTATATCGTGCTCCTTGTGCCCAGGAGATATTCATGGGGAAACGTCTATAAACAGTGTCAGCGGGGGTGGGGGGAGGTCTTCGCCTGCTGCAGAGGTGAGCAGGAGCCTCCTGCGGCCACCGCCTTCCCGTGTGCGGCCTGCCTTGGCATCTGCATGGCTGCAGCCTGGGAGAGGGCAGCCAGAGGATGCCCCTGTGCCTGCTTCCCTCACCGCCAGGGCAGCTTCCTGCCCACCATCTGCCCGCTGTCACCAAGGAGGCCCTCTGTTGGCAGGTCCTCAGGCCTCTGCACCCCCGAGTGCCCATGGTGTGGGTAGACCAGCCCACGCCAGGACAGGTCCCTGGGCGGGGAGCAGCATCCAGGCCACGGGGGCTCCCAAGCTCCAGCCGTGAGGTCGCAGGGAACCCCCACCACTGCTGGCTGCACTGCCAGCCGCGAGATGCTGGGCCAATGACCCTGCCTCTGAGTGTCTGTCCTACGTTTACACATGGGACTCCCCAGCGACGGTGAAGGCGTGGGTCACTGCAGGGCCTGCTGTGGCCTGGCCCATGGGTTCTCTTGAAGGCTGGTGGGGAACCAGCGCCCGGGGGAGGTCTGCGTCCAGGTGGGCTCCTTGGCAGCCCCTGAGGGGTTGGGCAGGTCTTGCCCCCAGGTGTGGGTCCTCGTCCCCAGGGAAGCTCATGCAACCCACTGCCCCTGCCCCCATCCTGGGTGCCCTCCCGATCCACGGCAGTAGTGTCCACTTGTTGTCAGCATTTGAAGACCTGTGTGTGCCGTGGGACTTGGTGCCTAGGGCCTGTTGGCCTCAGAGGGTCGCTCCCTTGGGCATGGATGCCCTCCACAGGGTGGGTGGGGTGGGCACACCCCTCCCATGGGTCAGGGGTGCCGGGCTGGTTTGGTCAAAGCACTGTGTTGCGTCTGTGTTCACAGGATTTCTGGGTGTTTGCTTACAGAGGGCGAAGGCCCTGCCTACGCCCACCTGGGAAGTGCCGGGGGCCTCGGGCCCAGCTGGCTAAGGAGGCTAAGGAGACGTCCTCGCCCACCCGGCACGCACGTGCGCGGTTTCCCCGGTGGCCTGAGTGTCTGCTTCGTCCTGCCCAGCTGAGCACCAGGCGTGCAGGGACGGCAGTTGCTGAGGTGGCCGGCCACCCAGGCCCTGTGCTCCTGGCCAGCAGCCCCCGCAGGCTCCTCCTGGGGCCTGTGGGCAAAGGGATTAGCCTTGACCCCGCTGGCTCCAGTGGCCCATGGTCCTTAGAGCAGGGAGACCCCGTGGCCCTGCAGACCCTGCCTCCGTCACAGCCGGCAGGATGTCTGCAGCCCCTGTGCCCTGGATACCACCCCATGCCCTCCACCAGGCACGATCGCCCTGGAGCAGCTGGGCACCGGGAGCCAGCCGCACCCATCTGTGGAGCCCTGTGTGGCCCCTGCGTAAGAAGCGAGGCCTGTGCTGGGCTCACCTGATTCTACTCCAGGCTGTCACCCTCCAGCAGGTCACAGACCCTGCTGCCTTATCACTCACAGGGGTGGTGACATGAGGGTGACACCAGGTGACTCACATGGGTATTGGAATAGGGGCTTGCCGGGAGTGCTCAGCAGGGGCATCTTGGACCAAGTCCCAGCTCCTCATCCACAGCAGGTGTCCCGCCTCCCCATCCTGGGTCTTGAGGAAGAGCCTCCAGGATGTCAGAAGGGTTGAGGAGCATAAGACCCAGGGTCCCACTGTGCAATGCACCAGCCGTTCACCCCTATGGGGCGGCCCAGTGCATGCCAGATTCCGACTCGTGCAGCAGAGGTGAACTGATGTGCAGGCATTCTTCCGCAGCCCTTTCCGCTCACCTGTGTCCCTGGCTCGGGGTAGGGAGCCCTGCCGGTGACGTGCTGCTGTGTTGAAGGCAGGAGGGTGGTGGGCTCTGATGCAGCCTGTGTCCCCTGTCTCCCCAGATGGCCATCGTGTTCAACCAGGAGGGCCTGAGCGCCATCCAGCCGCCCTGCGTGGTGCAGAACTTCATCAACCACAATGCTGTGCTGTACAAGGTGTTTGTGGTGGGCGAGTCCTACACGGTGGTCCAGAGACCCTCGCTTAAGAACTTCTCTGCGGGCACATCAGGTAACTGCCTCGCGCACTGTCATGGGCACTGGGATGGTACCAGCTGACTGTCTGCCACTTCCCCTGCCCGCCATGTGACCTCTGGAGGCTGGAGACGGGTGAGGCTGAGAGCTGTGTGTGGCAGGTGGATAAAGGGGTCTTGGAGCGCCAACAGGGAACCCTGTTCCAGCAGGCCACTGCGGGGCCCCCAGAGCCACCACTAGCCCCAGGAAGCCCCTGGAAGCTGCCTGTGCCCAAGACAGTTCCCGGGACCCACAGTGATGAGACAGGGAGGGAGGTGCTGTGGTGGGCGGGGCCAGCTGACTCTGCAGCCCCTCAGGAAGCTGGCTGGTCCTCCGCCTCCCCTACCCCTTCTCCACTGTCCCCAGTCCCCAGCTGTTTCTGCAGCCGCCCAGGTGCATCAGGTCTCTATAGCAGGCAACACTGCAGTCGTGAGGATCCTGTGCAGGACCTCAGGTCCTAGGCAGTCACACACACACCCCACCTGGCACCAGGCTTCCTGGGTGCACACCTGGTCAGCTAGCGTGCTTTGAACCATGGCTGGGGGTCCTCAGTGTCCCTGGGCAGTGATGTCACATGCTGCTGCTGTCCTTCAGGGCTCTGGAAGTGGCCCTCCAGGAACAGCCTCAGGACCCCACTGAGGCTTTGCTCAACCCTCACCTCCTTCTAGGCCTGGCACCAGCCATTAAAAAGAGACAGGGTTAGCCGGGCGCGGTGGCTCACGCCTGAAATCCCAGCACTTTGGGAGGCTGAGGCAGGAGAATTGCGAGTTCAAAGCCAGCCTCAGCAGTGGTGAGACACTTAGCAACTCAGCGAGACCCTGTCTCTAAATAAAATACAAAAAAGGGGCTGGGGATGTGACCCAGTGGACGAGTGCCCCTGAGTTCAATCCCCGGTACCACAAAAAAAAAAAAAAAAAAAAAAAAAAAGAGACAGGGTTAAAAACCTGCTCAATGGGGCTGCTGTGGGAATGTCCTGTGGGTCCTGAGGCTCTCTAAGGCAGGTGCCAGAGATCTCGGGCGTTATAGCAGTGCCGTCAGAGTGAGCTGCGCCTTCCGGGGGCTCCCGGGAGGACTGTGCTTGCCCGGTGCAGCTCGTTCAAGTCTCTCTCTCTCAAGGGAGATGCCCTCCTGCGGACCCTGCCCGCTGGCCTGTCCGAGCAGCTACCCGTTGTTCCTTCCAGCTCTTCTTCCCCTGGGTCACTTTCCCTTTCCTTAACGGAGTGGACACTGGGGCAGTGTGAATCTGTCCTCCTCTCCCTGCTGAGTCCCAGCAGTCTTCCCAGCCAGGGTTCGGGACAGCCCCTCCTGACCCAGTCCAGCACCCGCCCTGGGGCAAGCAGATGGTGTGGGCTGGGTCAGTGGACCCAAAAGTGTCCACTAAGGGACATTCTTCCACATGTGGCCTGAAGAGGCTGACATTTCACACAGTGTCTTTATTATTTTCCTCATTTTAAAAAATACGCCCTTTAATAAATCTGTGAAGAATATGTAACTATTAAGAGTAGCTGGGCTGGGACTGCAGCTCAGTGGGAGAGCACGTGTCAGCATGCATGTGGCCTGGGCTCGTCCCCAGAGCCTTTTTTACCCAAATCACTTCATATCTAAGAGAAATTTACTGCCAGATCTCCTTTCTCATCCACACAAAAGTGTGTTTGTTTGCTCTTTCCTTCCTGGTTGTAAAATGCTGGCCCAGTTCCCTTCTCAGTGCGTGGGGAGCCCTGAGGCCGAGGGCTGTCCCCCTCTCCACATGTCCCTCGTGGCTGTGTCTCGGCTCTGAATGCTGTTCGCCATGAAATGCAGACCTGGGCCAAACAGTAAAGACACACGGGAAAACCGAGTGACTTCCAGTGTTCTCCGACTCTACCGCTGTCTTGGGGTGCCAGGGACATGGCACAGGGCTCGGCGCTCAATTCAGGCCTTTTTGGGGACATAAGGCCTAAGTGGCTGAAACTCTATATGATGCACTGGTTAAAGGGGGTTGGAGGGCTCTGGCCTCTTTCTGGCGCCCACCCAGTCTTCTGGTTCCCACTGCCCAGGGTGGTGGGTCCCACAGCTTCCTGCGTGCAGGCTGGGAGGTGGGCTCCTTGTTAGGGTTGCTCTTGACCTGGGGGTAGAGGCAAGAACTCGTCTCTGCAGCTGCCATTTGGTTTTGATTCTCAGGAACGCTTTTATTTTTACATGTCAACATCTCCAAAATCAGGTGTGTACTTACATGGCCCATGGCATCCCGCAGATACCTTGCCTGGAACCAAAGTAAGCTCCTAGGGAGAGTTGACATTGGCCACCAAGAACACGAGGAAGTCACCATGTTCCTTGCCCGGGGTTCATGTTCTGTCTTCACCACGTTGGGGTGCGAGGGGCAGCTCTCTTTTTTCCCTCTCTTTGTGCACTGGGCCTACCTTGTCCCTGAGGATGGCGGGCCTGGGGGTCCCAGCCCTGTGCGGGGGCCCTCTTACACTCTCCATCCTGGGCCTTTTCCACTCAGGGAAGAAGAGTGATACCTCCTACCATGTACAGCTGGGTCTCCAAACTTTTTCTGCAGGAGTGCACAGGGTGGGTAGCTCCAGTGCCTTCCCCATTACTAAATGCTGCTGCCGCCAGGTGGGAGCAGCTGTAGAGCTATGTAAATGAGTGGGCGGGGCTGTGCCCAGGGAACCATCAGGTACAGGTAGATGCAGGTGGCCTGGCCGCCACTCCAGAGCCTCTGGAGAGTCGGTGAGGTGCTGCGTTTATTGAGCCTGCCGAGGGCCAGCCTGTGCAGTCGTTGGGGGTCCAGCCAGGGGCCAGTCAGCCAGGCGTCCTGCCTTCGTGTGTAGACATTCCAGTGGGGAGAGGACACGCCGGAGAGAGACCGGAGCCCGTTGCCCCAGGATGAGGGGCTCCAGGGAAGACAGCACGGCTCTGGGACACCCCCAGTGAGGGGAGTGACTTAGAAAAGGCGCAGCAGACGCAGGCACCTCCACAGAGGTGGCATTTAATGGCAACTAGAAGTTGACTTGGGTTGCCACCCACAGCGACGTGACACACACCTCCTGGGAAAGACCGGAAACGGAAAAGGAGCAGAAGACTGGCTGCAGCTCGGGGCTGCCCGCCCGGTGCCGGGGTCCAGGCGCTGCGCTGCTCACTTACTCTTCCTCTTTTCCTGTTGGCTCCTGGCCCTGCCTGCCCTGCGGGAGCTGAGGTGGCCCTTCACCCGGGCTCTGTGTCCGCAGGACTCGTCCGCAAACAGGGACTGGCTGGAGCCTCTAAATTCAAAAAACGTTCTGGCAGCAAGGCCCTGGCCTTGTCCCTCTAACACAGGGGACAAGGAACTGGGTGTCAGGGCTCTGTTCTGGGGTCCAGACTCCTTATGACCCACCCAAGCTCCCCACAGGTGCCCATAATCTCTTGGTGACAGGTAGTGGCTAGAAGCTGCTCTCCCTCCCTCCCTCTGAAGGAGCATGCAGGGGCCCCCTTTGAGATCCTGTGCGTTTGGTCTTGCCGTAGGGAGCCACTGGGGGACACAGTTTGTCCGGTTCCGTGGGCATGGCAGGCCCCTGGTGTAGCTCCGTCCCTTCCCTCTGTTCTCCTCGCAGCTTCTAGAGGTTTCCCAGCCTCCCTGGACTTTGCTGTGTCCACCTGTGCATGGTGGCCCTTTCTCCCTCCTAGGCCTGCCCTGCCACCCTGGTCATTGTCCTTGGGGACCTGCAGGGGGAAGGTACCCTGAGCTTGGGGACTGTAGGACGAGGAGATAGGCAGTGCCTCCAGGAGGCCACACCTCTGGCGTGGACAGCTGGCACCTGCTCCAGCCTCTGGCCCACTGGGCTTTGCCACCTCGAAGGCTCCCTGTGCCGGGAGTGGATTGGTGGGACTGCGTGGGCAGAGTCCCGCAGGGTGTTTATTTTCCTCAGGCTCCTCCCCAGGACCGTCTCTCGTGCCCCCTGTCTGGACTGGCTCTGGTCGGAGCAGCGGGAGGACTGTCGGGCACACCGGGGTGGCCAGGGGCCTCTGTGCCCCGCTAGCGGGAAGGATGCCAGGTACCTCTCAGCGCCTGCCTGCTTGGCTCTGCCCCAATCACTTCCTCTGCATGATCGCTGTGGCGCCGCAGAGTCCCGGAGCTGGTGGGGTCGTGGCACCAGGGCAGGCCCCCCGCCCTGGCACACAGGCCCTTAGCTGCTCCCTTCCCGTCCTTCAGCTTGGGTCCTGGGTCCCAGGGCCTGTCATTGTGTCCTGGGGAACGGGATCCACAGTGCCCCACCCTGGAAGGACTCAAGCAGGGCTAGGTGCCTTGGGGGCTCCTAGCCCAGGGGGTCCTGGCCATTCTTGGGGTGGGGAGGCCACGAGGTAGTGACAGCTCTGCCAGAACCCAGCCCTGGGCTCCAGGTTTTTTGATTCTTGCCTTGACGTGCCTGTGCTTCCAAGTGCCTGAGAACGTGTTTCTGGCTGACCAGCCGACCTTGCAGCTCCTCGGGTGACCTTGGTTACTCCCGGGGACATTTATAAGTGGGGTGAACGATTGCACCATCAGCCTGTCGTGCTCAGTGTCCCCGAGACTGGGCTGCTGCTGGGTCCTGGTGGGAGTTAGGGGCAGACGTGATGGTGGCACACAGGCAGGGACTTGCGAGCCGGGTGCGGTGGGGGGTGTCGTGGTGAGCAGGTCATTCCGAGCAGCTTCTTGGATGGGCCCGTGGAAGCCCATGTTCTGGTTTTCTGTTTTTGCCCTAAATAGTTGAAAAACAGCAGAACCTTTGTATTTCAAGCTTTCAAGCTGTCACGTGGCAGTGGCAGCCTGGCCATGTCTCCGGAAGCGTTGCGCGGGTGGGAGGGGCCTTCGACATGGGGTGCATGGCTTGTCCCGCCTACTCACCCTCTTTGCTCCTGGCGCCCTCTTGGTGGTTCCTCAGGCTGGACCTTAGGCGTTAGGGAAGCCAGGCAGGATATCACGAGATGGTCGTGGCGGTGGCCCGGCGAACAGTCATTTTCGTGTGGGAAATGAAATCGAGGCCCTGAGTGGACCACTCCATCCCTGGTGCAGCTCCTTGCGGTGGGGAGCCCAGCTCGTGGAGCCCCAGGCCCTGCTGCTGGACCTGGAGCCCAAGGCGCCCAGGCTTGTGGCTGAGGTTGTGCTGCCCTCTGGTGTTGGGTGGCGGAATCACACCCCGGCCCAGAGGCTCTGACCCGCGCTCCTGTCTGCTCTTTCAGACCGAGAGTCCATCTTCTTCAACAGCCACAATGTGTCGAAGCCGGAGTCCTCATCCGTTCTCACGGAGGTATGTACCACCTCCACAGTGGCCGGGCATGAAGCTGCCCTCACCCAGGACTGGACATTGTGGGAGGCCCTTGTCCCCACGCCAGGGCCCAGGCCCCGTCCCCAGCCCCTCCTGCCCTGCTTTCCTTCAGCTTGTACTGGTGGCATCACAGCTGTGCACCCGTTGCCATGAGCACGTGGGGGCCTGGGTGGGAGGACCACAGGCAGCCCCCCCCACGAGCTCAGAGTAGCTTGCTCGCGGCCATCCCTCACTCTGTGAGTGCTTCTGCAGCGCTAGGGTGGCGTGTGACCCCCGCGCCTGAAGCTGTGGCAGCGGGCATCGTGGCGGGTACTCAGCGAATGTCACCATGTCAGTTTCCATCTGGGTGCCCAGCAGCTCCCTGCAGCCTCGCGGGGGAGACACGGGCTCAGTACTTCCCAGGTTCACAGACTGGTTCACGCTGGGCGAGCTGGGATTGGACCCCAGCCCACTTCCAAAGCTGGGTCTTCCAGGAAGCCAGGACTTCCTACCACTCTAATGACAGCTGAGCAGTGTCCCAAAGCAGACAGGAGTCGCCACAGGGACAGCCTGCTGTCCCTCGTGGGCCTAGTGGGCCAGAGGCTTTGCCCTCACACCACCTGCACTCAGGCCTTGCTGGGGTCCTGTTCCCCTGAGAGCACGTCCATCCTGGTGTCCTGGGAGCCTTTGCTTTCTCGTGGCCTCCTCCCTTTTCAGGGCTGGGCACAGCTGACCCTGGGGACCTGCCCTGGCCTTGTACTCCTGGCCTCCAAACTTAGGCAGCTTGTCCAGCTCTTGTTTGTTTCTGGTGTGGTCAAGGACCTAGACCTCAGGACCTCGTAGCTGTCCCCAGGAACAAGTCAGAGACGCCGGGCTTGGCTGTGTCGCCGTGAGGTGTAAGCAGGTGCTGTGCAGGGAGGCCTGGCTTGCTCCAGGTCTCAGCATCTCTGGGCTTCCTCCTGCCACCTCGCAGAGCTTTGGCCAGCCTGGGCCACAGAGGATTGGCACAGAGCAGACTTCCTTAGAGACTGTCCCTGCCAGTGCCCTCACACAGCACAGGGCTGGCGCCCACTGGGGCTACTTACCAGTGTGGGAACACTGAGGGCTGTGTGCAGGGTGGCCCACTGGGAGTCACCCTCTTGGATAGACCCCTGTTGACCATGGGCCTCAGTTTCCTCATCTGAGAAATGGGAGGGGTCAGCCTTGAGTCACAGCAGGGCTCTTCCTGTGTCTCTGAGGCCTGCGGTGGTCCCCGCCTTCGCCTTAGCATGTGACTGCTAGTCAGGAATCTGCCAGGACCAACGCTTAGAAGAAAAGAAGAGGCAGTGCCAGCAACATGGCCTCCCTGCAGGGCCTCCCGCAGGCTGTCCATGTCAGCTCCGTTAAGAACTAATGTCCAAAATACACTTTACCAGTCCTCCTGCCCCATGCCACCTGGGGCTCTGCCAGCCCTGTCTCAGCCCCTGGAGCACCCTCAGGACCCACGCTGGCCTCGAAGCCCCACCTCCTTCCCCAGGATGCCCTCCACGTGGTCGCTCCACCCACCCTGCAGGCCTCAGGGACCTTCTCCCTTCCAGAGCCCTCACAGGGTGTCCTTAGGAGCATGGGCCTCTGGGGGCGCAGCTCAGTGGTGGGGCGCTTGTCCAGCACGCACAAGGCCCAAAGTTCCAGCTCCAGCACCTCAGGAGGAAGAAAAGAACATTTGCTTTGCTGGGAATGCCTGGGTCTGACCCAAGCTCGGCGAGCCGTGTCATCTCTTTTGAGCCTCGGTGTCCCCATCCTGCCCCAGAGGGAATCTAGGGGTTCCTTGAGTTGCTGGCCAGAGGTGCCCACTGCCCATGTGCAGGAAGTTCTCAGTGCACCCACAGAGCACCTTCCTGACTCCCCGCCTCGGGGTAGCAGAGTACCTTGGGTGGTTGGTGAGTTCCCGGGTGGGAGTTCCACCCGTGTCTTGTCCCGGGCTGGCTGTTTGGGTTTGGATAATCAAGTGGCTTCAGGAGGATTTCTGAGATTCCTTAGCTGAGCTGGGAAAGTGTTTTTTATAAACCCTCGTCAGGAGACGGGCCGCCTGCCCCGGCCGCCTCTGTGCCAGCCCCAGTCCTCACCGAAATCTCAGGGCAGAGGCGTCTTCATTACCCACTTACGGGGCGAGGAAACAGGGTGCAGAGGCTTGCTACAGCTAGGGGCAGGCCCAGGGCAGGGCAGGCCCAGGTCCACCGGGTCTCTGACTTGGGGAGGGCGCTGGGCTGTGGACCAGCAGCGAGCTCCTCAGTGGACTTGGCCGCTGACCCTGAGTGTCCCGGGAGCTCAGCTGAGCGCCTCTTCAGCCTGTCCACGCCCTGGAGAGCCCCCCAGGGGGGACACCAGGGCGTGGGCAGGAGTGGCATGACCTTAAACGGGACGGTGCCATCCTTGGTCCCTGCTCCGTGCACTCCGGGAGTTCCCTTACTGTCCACCTCAGGGCCAAAGGCCATTTGTCTTGGTGACCAGGGCTCAACACTCAACCCTTCTAATCCAACCTTGCTTTTTTAAAAAATTGAGATGAAGTCCACATAGATAAAACTAACTGTTTCAAAGTGAGTGATCCAGCGCGACCAGTGCGTTCACACCGGGGCACGCCACGCCACGCCTCTGCTGCCTTCCAGAACATTTCCGTCCCCCAGGACCATGAGCTCCCATTCCCCATCCCTCTACCACCGCTCTGATTCCTGTCTCCACAAATTCGCCCCCTCTGGACATTTTATATGGATGGAATCATACAGCATGAAGCTTTCTGTGACTGCCCTGTCACGAACACTTGTGACGTTTTCAAAGTTCGTCTGTATCGTAGGGAGTCAGAATTTTATCCCTTTCTACAGACGAATGGCACAACACCCTGTGGTTCATTTACCACCCCCTGCCGATGCTGGCGGGTGGCTTCCACCTCGCAGACTGGGGAGTGAAGCTCTAGGGGACGTTGGAGCCTGAGGCGACCCTCGGGTGGGAACCCAGGAGAGCAGCTGCCGGGCCCCCTGCTAGTTCTACCGTTTGCTCTCGGTCGGACGCGGCTGTGTGCACCTGCTCCCCTTCCTCCTTGGCCTCTGAGCCCGCAGCCCCAGAACTCCAGCAGTTCACAGGCACCTAGCTGAGCCCTGTTCGGGCTGACTGAGGTCACCTGAGGCAATCCCTGCCCTGGAATGCAGATGCTGCCCTTCCGGCCAGCCAGGCCTGTGGTGTCCACACCCATCACCCACCTCCTCCCTCCCAGCAAGTCTAGGATGGAGGCTCCGTCGGCCCCATTTTACAGAAGAGTAACCTGAGGCAGAGAGGCCACGAACTTTTCTCTGAGTTCCAGAGCCAGCTAGTCACTAGGATTCACACGCGGTCCCTGGTTCTGAGTCCTGGCTCCACAGGCCTCCGGTGCAACCTTCTGCGCACTGGGCCCTCGTGCCTGTCCCAGGCCGCTTGGAGCAGAGCAGAGCACGGGCAGCGCGGGGGCAGGTCCAGGGCAGGGTGGAGACCACCCGGACAGCCCCTCGCCCCGGAAGCTCTGCTGACCACTGCACTTGGACCCCAGCAAGCTCTGCCTTGACCACCCCTTGGGAAGGGAAAGGGGGAGGGTGGAAACGCCCCGTTAGCCGCAGGCTGGAAGCCAAGACCCACCCCCTGGAGCCCTTCAGAACAAGCCCCAGCCCCAGAACCCTCAGCTTCAGGCCCTGAGTCTATGCAAAGGAGGGCGCGGGTGCCGAGGAGGACTCCCCATGGCCTCAGCCCTGACCGCGTGCCAGCGTTCCCTGCGCTCCTGCAGCTTCTCACACCCACCTCTGCCCTCCCAGGCCTCTCTCCCCTTCCCACCCTGCCCAGACCCTCCCTGCCTTCAAGGTCAGGCTCCAGTGATCTCTGCACCCTGACGTCCTTGGCCCACAGTGACTCTCCACCACCTTCCTCCCTGCTAAGGAAAGTGGGGTTTAGAGCCTGAAACCAAGGCCCAAATCCTGCCCTGGGCTTTCAAGCTGTGTGACCATGGACCAGCCCTGACCCTCTCTGAGCCCAGTTCCTTGTGTGTAAAATGCCGGCACTGACACCAGTCTCTGGGTGGTAAATGGCAAGGCAGTGGGCAGCGCACACCCCAGTGCCCGCCCCGCTCGCAGCAGGACAGACGGTGGTGGGTCTGCCCTGCCTCCTGTCCTGAAGGATGGCAGGGCCCTGTGGCACCCGCTCACCCCGCCTGACCCCCGTGTGTCGCAGCTGGACAAGATTGAAGGCGTGTTCGAGCGGCCCAGCGACGAGGTCATCCGGGAGCTCTCCCGGGCCCTGCGGCAGGCCCTGGGCGTGTCTCTCTTTGGGATCGACATCATCATCAACAACCAGACGGGGCAGCACGCGGTCATCGACATCAACGCCTTCCCAGGTGAGCAGCAGGGCGGTGGCCCTGAGGCTGCGGCCAGCAGTCTAGTCCAGCATCCCCGGGGAAAAGCGGCCTAGTGACCCTGGCCGGGGCCGGGGCAGCTGCTGCCCTGCCTGTGACACCTCTGCCTCTCCTGGGAGTGGGCTCCCGGGGCGGGAGGGGGAAGGAGCCCAGTACCGGGCATCCTGCACCAGGCAGGACCAGGCGCAGGCGGCCGTGGTTCACGCGCCCTCTCACCTCGGGACCTGAGCCGCCAGCGTAGCCTCCGTGTCCAAGGCAGTCTGTCCCTTGAGCCCTGCCAGACTCAGAGCTGGAGGGACTCTGGAGGGGCACCGCCCCCTGCAGTTTACATGGAGGGATCCGCGGCCCAGGAGGTCACCCAGCACGTTGGTGGCAGGGCAGCTGCTCCAGGACTGTGCTGCGCCCAGACCCTGAGCCACGTGGCCTGTGTGCCCTCCAGAGCTGGGGTGGAGCCCCCGTTCCAGGGCCCGCAGCAGGTGCTCACCCGCCCCGGGCGCAGGCTCCTGGGCTGCCGCTGTCCTGCCTCCGCCTGCCCCGCAGCTGGGGCCGCAGGCCTGAGCCCTGCTGTCCCTTCTCTCCTCTCTGGTGCCCCTTTAGGCGCCTCGCAGGAGGAGGACCCGCCTCCCTTTGTCGCCCTTGGGTCCCCTGGGCCTGCACCTCCCGGCTCTGGGGCTGCGGGTGCCGGGCACAGCTGGGTGACCGGTGGGGGCCGGTGCTGCCTCCGCTCCTGGGCGCACACGAGCTGCCCCGGGCAGCAGCCCTGTTCCCAGCTGGGAAAGCGGGGGCTCCGCAGGCCACTGGCTCCTTCTGTCCTCCAGCTGTCGCTGACCAGGTGCCGTGGGTCCCCGCTGGTCCAGACGCCACTACGGAAGTGAGCTGGACTGCCAGGCCCCACCCTTAGGCCCAGCCGTAATTGGGAGGGAGCAGGGGACAGAGGTTTGGGGATGTCTGGTGGCTCCTCAGTGAAGCTGTGACACTGGAGCAGATCCTGGCAAGAAGGAACGAGCCGCCCACCAGCGGTGGGGAGTGGTCCTGGGCTGTGGCACGTGGAGCCCGCGTCGGAGGGCAGCCCGTGCGGCGTGGCCGGGACGCTGGTCTCACTGTGAGAGCAGCAGCTGAGGTCTGCGTCGGTCACCTGGGTGGAGTCTTGGGGCCAACTGAAGCAAGAGGGAGAGAGCTGGGGACCTGGGGGTGCGGCAGAAGGGCCCTAGGAATGAAGGGCGAGGCAGGGGTGCAGGTGGCCCAGTGGGGGTGCAGAGCCACGGACTGGGGGGCCACGTGGAAGTTCTAGGAGGAAGAGTGGGAGGCTTCCCCGCGAGCCCACTGTGTCATGGACCCAGGGTGGCCTGCGTCCAGGGGACAGTCACTGAGCCAGTGTGGACAGGGAGTTTTCATCCAGGGGAGCCAAGAGAAGGGCCATCCCCGCAGGGCTGGGCGTTGGGGTGCTGTGGCTGCAGGAGGGTCGCGGCTGCGCCCAGCGGAGACTGGTGGGGCGTCTGCTGCTGAGGGCAGCCCAGAGCACGAGGTGCCCGAGACCGGGGCTCGGGAGCGGGTGCCTGGGAGACGGCCCTGGGCCAGCCCCGCACAGCACCTGGGAGACGGCCCTGGGCCAGCCCCGCACAGCACCTGGGAGACGGCCCTGGGCCAGCCCCGCACAGCACTCTTGGGCCAGCAGAGGGTGGGCCCAGCGCGTGCTGCGCCCCAGGGGAGGCGACCTCGGGCCTCAGGTGTGGTGGCAGCCCTGTCAGAGAGGCCACCCACTGGCCCCGGTGGTGCTGACCCCACTGTGTGCCAGGCCTGTGTGGAGACGGACGGCAGCTGTCTGCCACTGCAGACACTGCTGTGATCACCACTTGCCAAGAGGACGAGGCCAGGCACTGAGGGACCTGTCCTAGGTCACGGGGTCCCTGTGTGGTGGAGCCAGGGCTGGCCTGGCAGCCCTGAGCTGCACTCTGACCACGAGACTTGCTGCGTCTCGGAGCCCAGTGCTGGGTTCGAGTCCAGGCTATGCCTTCACAGTCTGCGACAGCTGAGGCCACCTGACCTCGGCCCGTTTGCCCCTGTGCAGGTGGGAACAGGAGGTGGCGCGTGTGCGCAGGGCCCAGCGTGGAGCTGGCTCCCGTCCTGGTTCCCACCCGTCCACTCCTGCTGGTGTCAGCCCTCCCCGCCTCCTGCTCCTCCACGGGCCTCCGAGGAGGCAGCGGCCTCTGCACACGTGCCTCTCCTGGGCCTCTGGGCCTAGTCTAGGGATGAAAGCAGAGCGGTTGCTGAGGAACTGCCTCCCGGATTCCCTGGAGACCTGACGAGGGTCTCCAGTGTCCCTTCCGGGCTCCCAGCAGCCACTCCCACAAGCTGGCACCTCAGACCCGGTCTGCCCTGCCCTTCACCCCTAGCCGCAGGGCCAACCAGGCACCCCGTCCTCGGGGGGCCCCCAGCACCAGGCGGTGTACTAAGACACAGACGGGCCCAGAGGGCCTGGACCAGAACTCAGCTGTGCCACTCAGGAGCTCTGTGACACTGGGTGTCTTCCTCTGTAAAATGGGGGCTGCAAGGACGCAGCGCGCAGAGGAACAGGAGTCGCACCGTCCTGTGGCCGCACCGCGAGCGTGCTCTGTGGACACGGCGTGGGTTCCTCGCCATCCTCTCTGTGGCTAACAGCCCCACGTTTTCATCTGTGAAGTGGGGGCAGGTCTGTGAAGGTGGTGTCCACCCAGTGCTGGACACGGAGGCCCTGCCCGCCTGCCACGTGGCCCTTTCTGTTTCTGCCATGGGCCTCCCGCTCCCCACTGCTGCGGTCCCCGCTGCTATGGTCCCCGTGCTGCGGTCCCCTCCACGGCGCAGCAGTCGTCTGCTGAGTGAATGAGGTGGGCGCAGAGGAGCCCCAGCCGGTGGCCCACACACTGCCGTGGAGTTTCTGAGAGGTTGCACAGTGCCACGTCCCAGCCTTTGCCACCCAGCTCGTGCAAGTGCTGGGAATGTCATCCAGGGCACGTGCCAGTGTTCAGTGACTCTTGGCACAGGGTGCAGCATCGATGGTGGTGGCGGCTCCAGCGGGGTGGGCAGTGCCCAGAGCCCCCAGGCTGGACGCTGCAGCTCCTGCTCAAGGCCTCCTGCGCGGCTCCTCCTTCCCGGCCTTCCAGAGCCCTGGGGCGGGCGAGTCCGCAGAGCCTCCCCTACATCTGAAACCTGCTCTGAAGCTCGAGGACCTTGCGTCACCTCTGCACTGGGAGACGTCGCCCCAGGCGGACGCTGGAGTTCATGCTCCAGAGACACGGGCCGTGGCCTGGTGGGTGGCTGTCCCTGAGTGCCGAGTCTCAGAGCAGGGCGCAGAGGGTCTCCCCTGTGTTTTAGGGTGAAAAAGGAACAGTTTGAATTTGGGCTGTGGCTGCTCTGGGTCAGCCACCACCAGCATTCCAGCCCCTCTGAGTGATGCCCATAGAAGCCTCCACCATGAGATGGGGTGTCCTCTCAGTGGACAGCTGAGGCTCAGGATAGATGCAGTGGCCAGGAATCCAGCTTGAGGCCAGGTTCAGGCAGACCCCGTGGAGTCTGTGTGTCATTCAGAGAAGTGGGCGGTGGTCCTGCCTCCTCCAGCCATTCATCTTACCACCTCAGGTGGGTGTGTTCACGACCTTTCCATTACTGTAACAAAATACCCGAGATGATAAACTTAAAAAGAGGAAAGCTACTGGGCACGCACAGTGGCTCATACCTGTACCCCACTACTTGAGAGACTGAGGCAGGAGGATCACAAGTTCCAGGACAGCTGCACCATTTTTGTTTATACTGTGGGCATCCCTGTCTCAAATTAAAAACTACAAAGGCCTAGGAATGTAGCTTGGTGGTAGAGTGCCCCTGGGTTCAGTCCCCAGTATCACCCGAGAAAAGGAAAGGTTATTTTCAGCTCACAGTTTTGAAGGTTTCCGTTTGTGTCCTGTGGCCCTGTGGCTTTGGGCCTGTGGCAGAGCAACGTGTCATGGGGTGGGGCACGTGGCGGAGGAAGCCCATTCTCCTCATGTCTGGGGGAGAGGGAGGGGAGTGGAGGGCGCCAGGTCCCCAAACCCCTTTCCAGGCCCCCCATGACCAAAAGATCTGCCGCTGGGCACCGCCCTCAGAGTCCTACCACCTCCTAGCAGGGGCCAGGCTCCAGCACACGGGCCTTCGGGGACCCCTGGCACACCATGGCAGTGGGTGGACAGGTGGCGCTCACGGGTTCCCGGGTTCAGGGCCAGCCCCAGGCCCTGGGGGAGTGACCCTGGCCGCTGCTCGGCCTGTGGCCGCGCCCCAGGACGACCCTGCTGACCCCGCGCTATCTGTCTCCACCCCAGGCTACGAGGGCGTGAGCGAGTTCTTCTCAGACCTCCTGAACCACATCGCCACCGTCCTGCAGGGCCAGAGCACGGACGCAGCCGCCTCGGGGGACGCGGCCCCGCTGAGACACAGCAGGCTCCTGGCCGAGCAGGCGGGCGGCCTGGCGGGCGAGCGGACGTGCAGCGCCGGCCCGGGCTGCCGCGTGCTGGGCCCAGGACGCGCCCTGGAAGGCCGAGGCCGAGGCAGGCGCGGGCAGCGCTGCCAAGCTGCCACACCAGAGACTCGGCTGCACCGCGGGCGTGTCACCCAGCTTCCAGCAGCACTGCGTGGCCTCCCTGACCACCAAGGCCTCCTCGCAGTAGCCACGGAGCCAGGACCAGAGGGGCGGCACCGGGCACGGAGCACACCCTGGGCCGTCGGCCCCACGGACGCTGCTCAGAATTCCCGATGATCTGATGCTTCTGTTTTAATTTTTAACCTGATTTTCTGACGTCATGGTCTACGTGAGGGGTGGGAGATGAGGGGAGCGGTGGTCCAGCCTCGGGGCGGGGGCCGCCCGCTGCTGCCTGTGGGTCTCTTCGGAGTCGACGCGGCTCGTGTTTCAACACTAGGTCTGAGTGTGGGTGTGTGTGCGTGTGTGTGGGTGGTGCCACGAGTGTGCACGTCCCTCTGTCCCACGGCTGCCGTGGACCAGGCTCTGGGACCCTGGAGGCAGCCGCTCCTCCTGGGCTGTCCATGGCCGAGCAGAGCGTCCAGAACGGTTCCCCTTCTTCCAAGTCCACCCAGGCCCCAGACCTGACCCTCCCTGTCCACCTGTCCACCTTCCAAGCCGACCCCCCAGGGGTGCTGCTGGCCCCTCCCTCCCCAGAGCCAAGGGACGACAGGCCCCTTGGGGGAGCTGTGTGAGGCCCTGGCCCTGCCCACAGGAGAGGAGAGAGGAGGTTTCCTGGGGGCCAAGGCCCAGGCCCTTGGTCGCTGCCACTCTTCACTTGTTCCCTGGGGGCCACCAGCCCCCTCCCCGGGCCCCATCTGGCACTGCCGTTCCCTGGGCCCAGAGGAGGCTGCTGGCTTGCCCAGGACCACTCCCCCATCTCCTCCCAGACTCTCCTCTCTAGAGGGCAGTCGGGTCCGGAGAAGGGCGAGGCAGCTGGTGCTCAGTGCCCTGCCTGTGGGCAGCCTGCTTCTCCCCAGCACCCCGGAGGACGGCCAGGCCTCCGCCGGGAATCATGACCAGCAGGGTCCCTCTTCCCAGGCAGGAGGAGGCTGTCCTGCGGTTCACTCTGCACACAGCAGGCACCAAGCCAGCCTGCAAGCCAGCCACACCGCCAGACCCCTCGCCACAGCAGCTGGCCACGGGCTGACCCAAGTCCGCAGGAGGGGTGCTGAGGGTGCAGCCCGGGTGAGGGGCCTGGGCCCAGCATGATCTTGTGTCGTGAAGTGCAGTTCACTTGGAAAGAGAAGGGCCGCCGAGCTGTCCTGCGTGGTCCAGTGGGACAGAGGACACTGGAGGGAGTGCCGAGAGGCCTGGGGAGCCGCTGAGCCGGTCTCTCGGGGCGGGGCCTCCTTTGGGCAAGGAGGGACTGGGCCAGCGGCAGGGCTGGAGCCTGCGGAACTGCTGGCCTCCTTGGAGAGAACGGCCCAGGACCGTCCACGTTTACAGGACCTGAGTGTCGAACCTGGTGGGTTTCTGCTCGTCACCTGTCCTGGGCCTGCCCCCGAGCCCAGGACGCGGGCGCGCGGCAGCCTCTTGCACTGCTTTGTCTCCAAAATAAACTACTGAAATCAACCTGCACCCCCCGTCTCCGGGTGTGGCTCCTGTTCGTCACCCTCCCCAGCGCTGCCCACACTCCTGCCCTGCCAGTGTGCTGTGGCCAAGGCTTGTCCCTCAGGTCCTCCCTCACAGAAGGGGTCTGTGCCTCAGCTTCTCCCCACACAGCCGTTGCCAGCATGGACGTGGGGCGACCTCCCCACGTTCCGCACGGAGGAGAGCTGGTGCCCACGGGCAGCATGGCCTCTGCTGCTTGGCTCCTCTTCCTCTGGCTGTGTCCAGCTGTGGCCTTTTCCAGAAACGGTTGCATTTTTCTCTTTACTGGCCAAGTCATCCGAAACCTGGCCTCACGAGGGGGCTGACCCCTCCTGCAGGGGGTGTGAGGTCACGGCTCCCTGAGGAGCATCTGGACAAGCTGCTCAGACTGGGTTTTCACCAGGTGTTGCTGGTAGTGCCCACCCCTGTGCTGTGTGACCGCTGCTTTGGCTCCACCAACCCTGTTCACAGGCAGCTCGACCAGAGTCCCACGCTGGTCTGTGCTTAGTCTTTGTACGTCCAGACCCAGAGTTACACGTATCACTCTCCAAAAAATCACGCTTCTGCCTCCTGGCTCTTGTGCAGGTGGCTTGTCTTTGGGATGGGTTATTCTGGGGACAAGGAGACCCTGTGTTATCGCCTTACCAGCTAACCCTGGCAGTGGGCGTTTTGATTGCTGATGGCCTAGAAATGCAGCTGCTGTTGTGCTCGTTATTCTATAATCGCTGCCACGGGGGAAGCTGTGAACCTGTCTGCAACATGTGCAGAAATAAACACCGGATAGCAGCAGCCTTGCAGAGGGGGTGCCTCTGTGCCCCAGGGGTGGGCAGCAGCAGCAGCGGGCAGCCTGGCTTCCTGCCCCCCAGACAGCTCATGCCACCATAGTCCTGGTTTCTGGTTCACTGTGTCCATCTCCAGCCTTTAGTCCTGTCTGGTAAGGAGATGACAAGTATTATCCCCATTTTACAGATGAGGAGATGGAGGCTCTGAGAGGCCAGGAAGGCCCGCTGAGCTCTTTAGCTGGTTGATGGTTGGCCGGAGGATGCTCCCTGGAACCTAAGGCCAAAACCGGAGTTCTTGCCAGCAAATCTTGCCTGTTCCAACTGACCTGACAGAGAACTAGACTCCCACACGTCACCTAGGACTGGGCACAGTGCTGCACACCTGTAATTCCAGTGGCTCAGGAGACTGAGGCAGGAGGATCGCAAGTTCAAGGCCAGCCTTAGCGATTTAGCAAGACCTCGTCTTGAGAATAAAAAAGACTAGGGGTGTAGTTCAGGGGGAAAGTAGCCCTGGGCTCAATTCCAGTACCAAGGAAAGACACCCAGCTGGCCCTCTGGACTTGGGTGCGCAGCCGTCCTGGCCCCCAGCAGAAAGCACCAGGCAGGCCCTGTGCCAAGGTCGCCGTCCTGCAGGGCCTCACCACCTGCCTGCACATTAGCCTCACTGGCCTTGGTCTCACCCTAGGTGCACAGACCAGGGAGGGACCTTAGCCCCAGAACTGCCACCTGGAGAGGTGACATGCCTGTCTAAGACCAGTGCCAGTCCAGGAGAGCCATGCTCAAACCCGGCCTCCTCTGCGTCCTTCAGGGCTGGTCCAGCATGGGGACGTGGGCTTGTGCTCCCTCCTGCTGACCACTGCTGTCCCAGTGGGTGGCACTGGCTGTGGACAGGTCCTGCTTTCCCCACTGGGCAGTAGGCTTCTCAAAGCCAGGGTTTGCGCCAGTCCTCATGCCAGGCCCTTTAGGCCCAGCGCCGCTGTGCGCAAACGTTTGACAGACGACTGAGTGATTGTCCCTCTGGTCAGCTGGGGCCAGCCCCGGGCGGCCCGGCCTGATGGCGTCGTCCTGCACAGCCGTGCTTGGTGCTGGGAGCGCCCTTCCGGCCTGTGACTCGGCACGTCCCCCTCTCCGCCTCGGTTTCCTCGTTCCTGAAGCAAAGCAGGACCTGCTGTGCTCTTGTGAACTGCTACGTGCACGAGAGCTTCCGTCCCCGGTCCTATGTACGTGACAGGCGAGCAGTCGCGGCAGGCAGAGTCTGGATTCGGCCAAGAGCAGCCCTCAGCTCAGAAGCTGATGTCGGGGAAGTCCAAAGCTGGCCCGGTGCCTGTGGCTTGTGGCAGGCCCCATCCTGGGACTGTCAGGGTCTCCACCCAGCCCCACAGGTGGCCAGGGACTAGCTCAGGAAGCAGAGGCTGTGTCCCAGCCCGGCCTCACCTCCACATGGCCCAGCTCAGGTGCGGTTAAGACAGGAGTGACAGATGCCACTTCATCCACACACCCCCTTTTAGGCAGATCAGGATCCCCATTTTACAGATGGGGAAACTGGGGCTTAGGGGGTACAAAGCCACCTGCCTAAGATCCCACAGCTAAAAAGTGGCCCAGAAAGGCCCAGACAGGCTGAAACTCTCCTGTCCCTTTGCTCAAATCCAGTGTGTCCACTGGGAGTTGAGAAGGAAAAATTTTTTAAAGAAAAAGGAAAGAGCCCAGAGCAGATTTTATTTTTCCTTAGATAAATTTTATACAGAATATATTATAGTCAGGAGTCCTCAGCTTTCACCGAAGGTCAGAAGTTATTGCAGCTGTGCCCAGGGGGTGTGACGTGGAAGGGGACCTCTAGAAAGCTGCCCGTGTTCAGAGAGAGATGCTCCGTGTGTGTGGGGGGGGGGGCGCCCCAGCAGGAGTCCAGGGCGGGGCTGGAGGGAGGGGAAGGGGCGTGGGGCGGCAGGGTGGCCTGCGCCTGGGCTGCTGGAGGCCGCCTCCCTACCGGAAGCAGCGCCCAGGCCGTCTGGGCAGGACCTGCAGAGGGGACGAGAGAGCCAGGACCAGGGGGTGCCCGGGGGCCTGGCAGGGCGGCGCCTCAGCCTCGCCGCAGCGCCTGGAGCTGGTGCGCCACCTTCTCCAGCTCCGCCTCGATGGCCGAGAGGCTCTCCAGCTCCTGGTCCTAGGAGAGAACATCAAGGGTCACTTGGGAGCTGACCTGTGCTGGTGGCATCAACGGGACGGTCAGCAGGACTGGCCGGGCTGCTGGTTGGCTGCGTGGCCTTGGACAGGTGGCTCTGCCCGGGAGCCTCATCATTCCATGGGGACGTGGTGGCATGCTGGGGGCTCATCTGAGGACCAGCAGGCAGGCGGGAAGCGGAGGCCTGACCGCACCTGCCCCGGCCTCCCACCCAGCCCTGCTCCTCCACGTGGCCCAGGCAGGCGGAGTCCATTATTTCAGGGCACGTGGGCCATGAAGCCCCTGGTGCCCTTAAGGGACCCTCCTTTGGCCCAGACCATGGGCGACGGCTCTCGGGGTGGCCAGGCTGGGCGTGGGTCTGTCCTCCACAGCCTCCGTACCTGAGGGGGCCGTGGGGACTGCAGCAGGGGCTGGGCACTGACAGATGCCCGTCCACCTGCTAGCTGGGCCCGTTCCTGACCTCAGGGGGACCCTGAGCTCTGGTGGTTCAGGGGAGCAAGGCACCCTCCTCTGAGCCCTGCTCTGGGGCCCGTCTCCCAGAGCTGCCAGGCCCCCAGAGCAGGACACCCCACACTCAGGGGAGCCCCTCTCTGCCCCTGCCCTGGGAGTGGGCTTCTAAGGTCCCTGCTGATTCAGGGATGCCGTGGGCAGCCCCAGCTTGACAGTCACACTGCGGCCCCACCTGGGCCCGGTTCATGGGATACCGTTGCCTTGGAAATGGGGACCTAGAGCCCCCTTGACCTTGAGGGGCTCCAGGGGCAGGTGAGTTCTGTGATGCTGAGGTCTTTCTTCTTTGGGGGGGTTTCTTTCTGGCTGGGGTGGAACCCAGGGCCACCCTGTGTTGGGCCAGTGCTTACCCCTGAGCTACACCCAGCCCCCCTACACCTTTTTTAAAAATTTTATTTTAGTGAGAGCCAAGGCTGGTGTCAAACTTGTGATCCTCCTGCCTCAGTCCGCACCCCCGCTGAGTCACTGGGTTGACAGGCAGCCAATGCCAAGGTTTCTAAGACCCTTGGATGGGGATGAGCCCCCCTCCCGCCCGCCACGCCTTGACCACAAGACTCGGGGGACCCACTGCCCCACCCTGCCACCTCGGGCTCCCTGTCCGTGGAGAAGGGAAGCTGGCAGGAGCCTCAGGCACCTCGTTACTCTGCAGCTTCTGGGGGCTGCTCTCCTCGTCCTGGAGGTGGGCGTAGCTGCTGTTCCTGGGGCCCTTGGCCCCATCCCGGGGACATGGGGACATGTCCCTCCAGCCCCAGCTGCCAAGGAGTCTTCTTCCTCTCAGACCAGACCCCAGGCCCAGAGAGAAGTCAGGACCGAGAAGGGGCCCCTACTTTTCTGGGTGGGCTGAGAACAAACTTGGGCTGTGCTCCCTGGTGGTCCCCAGAGCACTGAGGCTTGCGTCAAGTACCAGCAGGGTCTCCTCCAGCCACGGTGGCACTGCCTGCCCGCCAGGAGCCCAGCTCCCACCTCCTGGGCGGCTGTGGCCCTGAGCCACCTGCTCAGCATCCCAGTGACCCTGGGAAGGCCCGATCCCCGAGCACGCACGTATCTAGTCGTGATGCTGAGGTGAGCGGCGGGGGGTGGGGACAGTGAGGCTCAGGGACGGCAGTCACCTGCCCAAGGTCAGCAGTCAGGAAGAGGCTGAGCCCAGGCCTGCGGGCACAGCTCCGCGGCTCCCTCCTGTCCATACAGGCCCAGGGACCAGCTGGCTCTACCCGCCCCTCTGCTGTCACAGGAAGAGGGTGTGCCCCGGCCTCCTGGGAGCCCAGACATGGCCAGACCAACGGCACTGTCTTCCCAGGGCAAACCTGACCCTCAGTGTCCCCTCACCCTGCCCTCCCAAGCTCTCAGGGCTGAGGTGCCCTGGGCCTGGAGCCCTAGGACCTGCCAGGCCTTCTGTCCCCAAGCTCTCCATCCAAAGCCCCGGCCTGCCCCGCCACTGCCCGGCCTGCTCGCAGACATCCCCGCGGGGCCCAGCAGCTCCCCTGGGCTGAGGCCTCCTGCCCGCTGCGGGCAGCTTCCTGGGGTGCCCACTGGGAGCCAGGGCGCCCCCCAGCCCCGAGAGTCCCTGGCTGAGCACGCCCTGGGTCTAGATTCAAGGGGTCTGTGTCCCCCGGGGCAGGGGCAGTGATGGCCAGTGTGGCTGTCCCCAGGCCTGGCCAGGGCCGGCTCCCTGCCTGTACCGACCTCTGCCCTGCGGTTGGCGCTGCCCTCCTCCTCCTTCTTCTCCTCGGGGTAGCCTCGGGCCTGCAGGGGCAAGCCGGCCTCCACACTGTCCTCCCGGGAGGACGGCCTCCAGCCTCGGCGCAGCTGCAGGCCAGGCCCTCTGGGGCCAAAGGCCCGGGCCCGGAAGGAGAGCCTCATGGAGCGGTCGGGGTCGGGGTCGGGGTCGGGCTCGTCCTCCTCGTCCTCCCCGTCCAGCCGCTTCCCGGCCGCCAGCTCCTTGGCCAGCTGGTCCATCTTGCTCCACCGCGGCGCCTCCTCCCACTCCCGGGACAGCCGCGGCTCCTGCTCCTGCTGCCCACTCTTCCCGCCCGGGGACAGGCCTCGGGGGGCCCCTGCCACGTCCTCCTCCTCCTGCTGCTGCTCCTGCCGGGGCCCGGCCTCCTCAGCCCCCGGCTTCGGGGCTCCATCCACCACCAGAGCCGCAGACGCACCTGGAGCCGGTGGACAGCGGGTGAGCGGGGCCAGCAGGCTTCCTGTGGGTCACTGCCCCCCAGCGGCCTCTGTGGGGCCACGGTCGGGCCGCGTGCGTGGCTCTCAGGGTCCTCGGCCTCTCCAGCGTCCGCGTGGAGGGCAGGGCCACCTGATGCCACGCCTGTCAAGACCCTCTCAGAGCTCCAGGGTGGTTGGCCAGAGCCGCTGCTCTCTAGCCCAGAGGTCCAGAAGCCCCTGGCCCGGCAGCTGCCCACTGGACAGCAGCTGAACCATCACTGAAGACACGCTGTCCCCAGCTCAGCCTGCGCCCACCTGTCATTCTGTCTCTGTTCCCAGAGCCTGCCCACCCCCACCTCCTGGGCCAGGGGTGCTGTGTGGAACGGGGGAGAGGAACAGTCTGGAAGTCAAACTGGGGTTGGAATTTCAACTTCTACAAATGAGCTGCGTGACTTTGGGAAAATTACTTAATCTCTCTGAGCTTCACTTGCCATCTGGAAAATGGACGTAATACCTACCCTTCAAGGTTATGATGAAGATGGGACAAGACCAAGGATGCGGTCCCCTCCCACCCCATCCCAGACACGCTGGTTCAGGTCCCCATCATACATACTCTCGCCTTTCCGGGTCTCCTTGTAGCTGAGGCTCTGTTGGGAGTCAGATGCCGTGGTGGGGCCTCCCTCCTCGGGGGCAGCCTCCTCTGCAGCCTCCGCCTCCGCCGCCTCCCCTTCTCTCTCTGTCTGCAGCCCTTGTTCTGCACTCAGGCCCTGGGAGGGGCCCTCACTGTCCCCCCCAGCCTGCGGGACCAGGGGCCTGTGGCCGGTGGGGCTGGCTGGTGGCTGGGGGCTGGGGGCCTCCTGCCCTGGGGCCTGGCTGTCCCCCTGCCTGGGCCCAGGGAGGGCCTGGGGCCTGGTTGCCTCTGTGGCCTCGGGGCTCCTCTCTGCCTCCTGGGCGTCTCTTCTGCTCTCTGCAGCACCTTTGGAGGATGGTTCTGCTGTCACCTCTGCAGAAACAACAGGGCGAAGTCGGGCCCTGAGGACGGCTGCACCTGGGGCCTCCCCGGAGGCCACCCGAAGGTCTTAGTCATCCCGTGTCTTGGCTTCGAGGAAGCTCAGCCCGAGACTAGGAAGGAGGGTTCTCCATGTCTGGGCTCGGTCTGAGCACAACTGGGATTGCGCTTTTTATTTCTGCCTCTTAAAACAGGATGTGACTTTAAAAACTAAAAATAAAACCCCAAACTGAAAGCAACAGACCTTGAAAATGACCCCAGAAGACAAACCCTGAAATGAAAATGAGGACATTGGCTGAACTGCTGTGCGATCTTGGGCAAATCACTTAACGTCTCTGTGTAAGAGGCGCCATGACTGCAACTTCATTTTCCCTTCCGTGTGGGGCTCCCCTGTCTCCTGCGCCCTGTGAACGTGCTCAGTTCCTCAGCATTTCTGCAAGGTGTTTTCTCAGGGACAAAACACCCGCGTCGTTGCCAGATGGGCGCCACTGAGCCAGGCAGACCCGGGCACCATCTGAGCCCGGCGGGCCCGGGGGGCGGGGCGCTGTGCGCTCACACCGCAGACCACGCTGAGCGGCAGGGCGGGAGGCGGCTGTCCCTGCTCCTGCCCCTCCAAAGGCCAAGCTCAGGCTCCCTCACATTGAGCTCTGGGCAGGCGGGCATGGCGACCCGGACTTGTTCCCGTGAGGCCAGGAGGGGCACCAGCAGCACCAGCGGCACCAGGTGGGCAGTGCGGGCCGGGCTCTGGGTGGCTGGGCTGACCCTGCTGCCCCAGACACAGGGCCGCTGGGACCCCCACTCCAGAACTGGCCTCATCTACCCCATGGAAGAGGGGGGCTTGCAGGGGTCTGTGGCCCCCCCAGGTGGGAGGACGGCACCGCCCAGGCCACGGCGTCCCCTCCCACCAGCCGCTCCTCCTACGACTTGGCTCTTCTAAGGAGCCACCAAACCGGGGGAGGGGGGGGCTGGGCCAGCTCTGCTGCAGGGGCTCCTGGGTGGACCCGAGTTGACCCTGCCCACCTGCCAGGCCACAGAACTCCCACCAGGGCCCCAGCACCTGTGACAGACAGAGGGGCCACCGCGGCCAGGACCCGAGGCTGTGCGGTGGGTGTCTGGGGAGGGGACACTCCGCCCAGGGCTCACAGGAGGGGCTCCCATGCCCACTGTCGGCCCCTCCCCTCCTGCCCCTGGCCAGCAGGGTGGGCACTGACCTTGGGGCTTGGCCTGGCCGCTCTGGTCCTCGAGGACCTCCGAGAGCTCCTCCTCGAAGCCGCGGTGCTTCTTGTGCTGCTGCGCCCTCTCCTTGGCCCCTGGCGTGAGGAGGAGGGAGAGGCCCGTGGGTCCCACCTCGGCATGCTGGTCCAGGAGGCCGCAGGTCCCCGCTCCCCGGGGGAATGGGCGGGTCATGCTCCAGGCCTGCCCAGTGAGACCTCGAGGGGCCCCAGGGAGGCGTGACGGGCTGGTCCCCTCCCGCCTCGTCCAGGGCCCATCGGCGGCCACACCACCTCTGCAGCCTCAGCTGCTGCACTGGGAAAGGGCAGCGAGCCCTGCCTGGGCCTCACAGGACCATCAAGGCCCTGATGGGACAGAGGGCTGCGGGGACAGGAGTGAGGAGTGAGGGCCCTCGGGATCTGGTAGCTCAGGGACCTGGCAGCAGGAGCAACAGTGACCGCTCCTCTGCTCCTGGGTGCTCGAGGTCCCGGCCCTGGGAGAAGCCAGCACTGCCTGCCCTGAGCCCAGGGTCAGCAGCTGTGGCCACGACCAGGCCGGCACTCCCTGCCCTAGCTGCTGCAGCCTCCCTGGCTGTCCCCACATCTGTGCCTCACTCTGGGCACTGCCCCTCTGCTGGGCCAGCTCTGCAGCTGGAGATGGCTCTTTCCCTCTCGTGGGGACTTCTGTGGCAGCTGTGACCCAGAGAGCAGTCCTGGGCCCAGAAGGGTGCGAGTCCCAGTCCTCTCGGGCCATTTCCTCTCTTGGTCATCTATAAGCAGGGGCACCGCACGGAAGGTGCCAAGACAGAGGCAGGACCACAAGACCAGGACCGCACAGGGCCTGGAGGAGCGGAGGGAGGACGGGCAGCGGCTGCACCCGGGGTCGGTGGCAGCGATCGCGGGCGTGCCCCGTGCCCGGGTGCAGGTACTTCAGGACCCATGTCCCTCTAAGAGTCTCTGTGACATTGTATTTCACTACTTAAATTTAACAGTAGCTATTCAATGTCTGAATTTATCATTTAGTCAAAATATTTAATGTTTAGTTGAAAACCTGAGCCCGGGAACCCAAGACGACAAAATCAACAGCCCAGGTCGTTGCACCGGCCACCGCCAGGACGTGCTCCCTGCTCCCCGCACCCTCACCCGCTGGCCTCTGCCGCCCAGGGGGACAGCCAGAGGAGGGCCGCATGTGAGCTGGGGGCCTGGACTTCTTGCTTTCTCCCCAGATCTGGTCTCTCCGTTCTCACACGGCCCGGTCTGCTGCAGAAGCCTCCGAGAAGTGCCTTCCTGCCCCCATCCGCCACCAGACACAAGCCAGGCAGGCCCCGGGGGCGGGGGGGGGCCCAGGCCCACCCTGCACTGAAAGCAGCCTGGTTGGGGCCCAGGGTGCCGATGGCCACTCCTCTCAGGGAGCCAGCCAGGAGCAGCGGGGTCAGACCCAGGCTTTCCAGTGTGCCAAGCCAGTGCTGCCTCCCATCAGGCCACCTCTGCCCCAGCTCCGTGCCCCGGCTCTCCCTCGGGGACAGGCACTCACCACCTCTCAGCCACCCATTCCCCAGAGCATCTGTGGACTCTTAATGTCTTGGAAAAAGACACAGCGCTAGGGCTGGGGCTGGGGCTCAGTGGTAGAGCACTTGCCTAGCATGTGTAAGGCCCTGGGTTCAAGTCTCAGCACCGCACATAAATAAATAGAATAAAGGTCTATGGACAACTAAATTTAAAAAAAAAAAAAAGACACAGCGCTCTGAGAGATGGGGCTTGCTCGGACGGGGACGGCGAAGCCTTGGCCCGCCCCACTCCGAGGCATGCTGAAGTCTGGCTGATGTTTTGGGGCAGACAAGACCCTGCCCCCCCCCACTGCCCCGGAGCAGAAGCTCGCAGGGGAAAGAGCCCTTCCTCTCTCCTCGAGACCAGCCGACCTCTCAGTTTGCAGAGGAAAGGAAAAGGAAGGCTCTCTGCGTTCTGGTCTCAAGAACAACCTCCTGAAATAGCCAAACTCCAGAGGCCACGCGGTATTAGGTGAGCTGTTCCTATGTACTGTGTGACCCTGGACGAGCCACTCAACCTCTCTGAACCTTGATCTCTTTTATGATATCAGTCACACACTGAACCAGGTGGCGCAGGGGATCCCACCTTTCTGCTCTGTGATTGAAAAGAAATAGCCCAGTGCCCCAGAGGACTTTGCCAACCTTCCTCCCCAATCTTCTGATTCTCTCAATCGATGGAATTCACCCAGAATCATGTGTAAGGTGGCCAGAAAATACCTTGGAGAGCAAGGTCTTGGAGTTCCTTCAGCAAATTCTGGTGTCGCAGGATGGAGAGGATCCGCTCATCTGCAGGGAAGGAGCACAGTCACGGGGGCTTCCAGACAACGGTCAGGAAAGAGAAGGCGTCAGCACTCCAGCCGAGCGCGGGGAGTTACTCAGGAAGCCCGCGAGCAGACCGGACCTGAGATAACACTCAAATGTCCCCCACTCGGCGCCGTCCGTCACTCTTCTAGCACCTTGGAAAGGCCGGGCAGGGTCCCCACAGACCCCAGCCAAGGGGCAGCCGGCCCTGGGGCTGCTGGTGTCTCTAAACACACCTCTGCTTCCCTCCTCTCCAGCCCGTGCCTGTGCTCCACTGTCCCCCTCCTGATGGCCAGCGTGCCTTCTAAAGCCCCCTCCCCAGATGCGCGCAGCGCCACCCAGCAGCTGGCCAAGGCTCGAGGGCCTGGAAAGATTGGGTCCCTCTCAGGCCCCACAGCGCCCTTCATTCACCAGAGACCCGCACGCTGACCGCCAGGCCCAGATGCCGTTCTGACGCGGGGGTAGCACCCAGAACCCTCCCCACAGGGCGCTGCTGTTCCTGTCCTGGTTTCCTTCTGCCCAGAAGTGAGTGGCCTGTCGGTCCCCTCTGCCAGCCCGCAGGCTCCAGAGGCGTAAGCGCCGTGGCCCCTTCCTCGCCCCACCCCTCACGCCCCGCGCGGTGCCGGCCAAGGCACGTCCTCGCTGGGTGGCGGCTGAATGGAGGGACGAGTTCCACCCCAGCCACGTGCCCCTACCTCCTCTGAGAGTCTCCAAACACTCCTGGCTGACGGGCGTGGGGCTGGGCTTGGACAGGGTGTCGGAGATGACCTCGACGATGCACTTCATTACCTGGGAAGGAGCAGAGGTGGGCTGGGGCCGGCTCACGCAGGGGGCTCAGCCCCTTCCAATGAGGACAGAAGGGCTGAGCTTTTGTCATCAGGGGTCCAGGGAGGCCTGGCTCAGGGCACAACTCTGCTTGTGGCCGATAGTGACAGCAATGCTAACAGAAAACCCTTCTGCCCTGGGCCAGGCCCTCCAGCTGCATGGCCAGGCCAGCACATGCCCCTCCAGGGTACATGATGGGGGGCTGGCATCTGCCCATCACAAGGCTGCTTCCCTAGGATGAGGAACTGCTTCTGGGAACTGGAAGAATGTCTTACAGAAGTGCTGTGCTCTTGCAGAACCCAAAAGGCCAGCTCCTCCAGGAAGTCCTCCCAGACTGCCGGAGGAGAACAAAGACCTCCTCCGGCTCTATCTTGTCTGGAAGGAGGCCCAGATCTGACTCCCAACACCCTCGGTGCTGTCACATGTGGGCACTATCAGCCTGACAGTCTGGCTCCACATCTACCCATGGGGCACAGCTGGATGTGGGACACACATCTGGGTGCCCTCCCAGGCCAATAGCAGCCTAATACCCAAAAGCAATGTCCAGCAAGATGCTGGGGCAATCTAAGCATCCAATAACTGGATGATCTTTGGTGATGGTGCCAACTGTAGTGTGGCATCCTAGCTGTGTGATCTTGGGTAAGTAACTTCAGCTCTCTGAGCCTCAGTTCCCTCAGTTGTAAAGTAGGGATGAGAATGTCTTCCCAATGGCCCTTCTAGGGTAATGAGGCACAGATGGGAAAACAGTCTATAAAACGGGAAGTGTCACACACACCCGGGGGGGAATTCACAGCTTCAGACCTGCTTCAGCAGCCTAGAGCCAGGGTGGAAAAGCAGGTGTCAGACGCGCCTGAGGCAACGCTGGTGGGGAGTGAGGGGGTGGGAGGCTGTGTCTGTGCGATGCCAAGGCAACCAGCCCAAGGATGCAGGATGGCAACCTGGCAAGCACTGTGCGGTGGGTGCAGCCACCACCTCCCAGGGGATATTCAGGTCCCAACCAGCTGCTCTCGTGGCCATGATCCTAGACTGCTGGAACAACATAATGACCAGAGTGGACCCCAAAGGGATCTGGCAAGCAGTGCCCAGCATCCTGAACCGGGCATCTCCCTGCAGCCCCAGACCTCCCACAGGGAATATCAGATAACCACCAGTCTGTGAGGGCAGACTGGGAAATAGGCATTGGGTAGGGGTCCCAGAGGACCGGGGAGGTCTAAAAGGGAAGCTGTAGGAAAACAGTGCTCATTTTTTGAGGACCTACCATGTGTTGGGCACTATACACCTCCCCTCAAGGGAAAGGGGAGAAAGGGGAAGCTCAGAGAAGTTAAGGAATCTCTCCAAGGTTGCACAGCTAGAAGGAGAAGTAGAGGTTTAAATTCTGGCCTCTGTGCAATTGGAAAAAAGAGGAAACATAATTGAGCACATTGAGGTTTTTGATGTTTTTGATGCTTTTGGTTTTAACAGTAGGCTCTGAAGAAAATGGGCCCTGCAAAAAGTGAAAAGTAGGCATTTCTCTGATGCTCAAGTGGAGATGTGAGTACCAGAGTCTGGAAAACCAGCCCTGGCTCAGGTGGGGATGAAATCCAAGCATGCTTCTGGTGCTGAGTGTTTACTCCTGCCACAGGAACCCCCACTGGTGACCCCCAAGGCCCTTCCCTGGGTGGCCTCCACCATCAGCCCCAGCTGGCAGGGACCTGCATGAAGGAGCCATACTTAAGAATATTTCCACTGTGGCCCTTGAGGGCACCAGGCCTGTGTGTCTGTGCCTGTGAAGCAGAGGGGGCCTAGTGAGCTGGGTGGGCAAGGGAGAGAGGGAGGGCAAAGGGGGAGGCCAGAGCCAGGCAGGTGACTGCTGTCCTTGCGGGTCTGTGGACAACCCCGACCAAGCCAGGCCACCAGCAGCCCACTGTGGGCCTGTGGATGCAGGTGTCAGGATAGTGGCCTGGCACCTAGACCTGGTCAGTAAGACCCAGGCCACTTCCACCCACACTGTCAAGTTCACAGAAAGCTGGGGAAGTCCCCGCAGCGGGACAGCAGGGAGAGCGAGGGATCTTTGATATCTTCTTTTGCAAGCTGTCCTCAGGTCAGCAGCCGCAGTGCTGCCTCTTGGCTGTATGCCAAACTCACTCCTGCAGCTGCCCAAGACCTGGCAGTGAGGTGTCCACCAGAACCTCCTCCCCCCAGCCCAGGGCATCCCCAACACCCTTCCTTACCTCGGTGTCCCCCTTATTCATAGGGCTGTTGACAGGGAGGGCAGTGACTGGAAGAAACAGAGAGCATGGGGTCACTCCTCTATGCCCAGGGGAGCGCAGTCCTTCCTGACTGGGTTCAGAGGGGGCCACTCACCCAGCTCTCCCCTGAGAGGCCGGGCTGCCCAGGGGGTGGCCCCCAGAGGCTGCCCTGAGGGAGACGCTGCTCTGGAGAGGGCACGCAGAGGTAAGTGCTATGGAAACACCAGCAGCAGTGCGAGGGGGCGGGGGGAAGGGGGCCGGGTGGGACAGATGCGAGGAGAGGGAGGGACCCCAGAGGGAGGGGAAGAGCTGGGGAGGGGGCTGTGAGGCAGAAGTCAGGGGCAGCAGCGGAGAGGGTGGAAGGACAGGAGAGGGGCGAGCCCGAGCGAGCGGCGTTCCGCCCCCTCCCCCCAATGACCTTGGCCGGCCAGGCGCGCAGCGGAGCCGGCCCGGACGCGCCCGAGGCCCGAGCCCAGCGCAGGAGTGGCGGCGCGGGGGCCCCGTCCCGTGCGGCTGAGAGTCAAGCGCAGGTGTCCCGTGGGCCTGGGCGGAGGCCACGCTGCCGGGCCGGGCGGGAGGCGGCGGCGCTGTCCGCGGTGCTGAAACCTCGGCGCGCCGAGGGGGCGTGCGGAGCGGCGCGGGCGCTGCGCGGCGCGGGGACCGGGGACCCGGGACCGGCGGGGGCGCCGGGGCCCCTCTCGCCCGAGCCGGGGCTCACCTTGCCCGGCGCAGAGCAGGAGCGCCAGGACCGCGGCGCAGCGCATGGCGGCGGCGGCGTGGGCAGCGCGGCGGGCGGGGCGCGGCGCTCGGCGAGCGTCCGTCGGTCGGTCTGTCCGCGAGCGTCCTGCACCAGGCTGGAGCACTGCAGTAGCAGTAGGAGCGCCCGTGTGCGCCGCTTATATACCCGCCACCCCCGGAAATGACGTCATGGGGCCGCCCCCTGCCCCCTTTCCCCACCCCCGGGGTCCGGCCCCAGCTCGCGGCCCCTGGCCTCCACCACTGGTGGGTCTGGCTGCGAGCCCGAGGTGGCACGGCAGGGCTCAGCTGGCCCTCCACCCGTCGAAGGTTCCACCGATTTGCTGTGTGTCCACGAGCAAGTCACTTCCCGATTCTGAGCCTCGCGTTCCTCCGCTGTGCGCCCTGAGGTGACGGCCAGTGCTCTGGGCCGGGCTCCTGGGCTTCCCCTTGCGCGGCGTGCATTTCTCCTGCTTCCACCGGCTGGAGGCATGGCCATCGCCCAGGGTTCCCCGAAATACTCAGGAGGTCCCAGAGGCCTCCTGGTGGCATTTCAGTTTTGTGCCTTCGCGTTAATCATTGTTTGTGTGTTTCTGGTCTTGAATGAGGGTTACTCGCCATTGCTTTCCCAGTGCTGCGGGCCTCGCGTCCTGGCTCAGTGGGCGCGATTCAGTGGTGGCTGAAGGCGAGTGGGCCTGGGACTCTGCCTGCATGGCTACAGGGAGCTCGCTCTCCTGGGCGCTGGGCCACTGCTGGACACTTTCATGCTCCTGGTGAGGGCAGGGTGGGCTCCAGTTTTCAACATCAAGCCCAAACAGGATCCTGTAGCATCTGCTCTGTAGCCATAGGCCAGCCTTTGGGGCACCTTCCTGCTGCCGCCACCCAGCTGTATTCTGGAAGCTGCCTGTTTTGTGGGAAGGTCTGCTTCCTGGTTGGATTCCTTCTGCCCTGGGACCCTCTGGCCGTATGGCTGCTCTCATCCTGGAGGCCAAATTGGAAGCCTCGTGCTACCTGAGGCCGGTGTCACCGTGAACCTGGCATCTGGGTGACAGTTTGGCGCTGACTGGCATCCTCCAGAGCCCCTCCTTCTTCCTGCCCCTCCTCTGCTGCTGTTTCCTCCTTCCTGCCCAACATCTGTGCCCACTTCCTGTCCCTAAATAAGAAACTGGACTGAAATGACCCCATTCATGCATTTATTCATTCGACAGTTATTAAGCACCTGCTGTGTGCTTAGAACACCTTAGAACAGCACCCAGCTGTACCCTGAGGGTACAGCAGTAAGCAAACTGGAAAGGCCCAGTCCTTCCAGAGTTCAGTCTAGAGGAGGAAGACAGACAACGAGTAAGTAAAGATGGGAAGTGCTGGAAGTGCTGGGGGAGGGGCAGGGTTACCTGTAAATAGAGAGGACTGAAGAGGCCTCACCCAGGAGGTGACCTCTGGAGTTGGTGAGAGGGGGGCCTGCACGTGCCTAGGAAAAGAGAGCCCCAGGAGGGAGACCCGCTTGCAGTGCCTGGAGGTGGAACTCCTCTGGTGTATTCAAGAAATAGCAATGGGGTAGGACACAAGGGACCCGGAGAATGCAGTGGAAGTGTCACATGTATTCTTTCTCAGATCTGGAGAAATGCAGGGGAAATCACCTGTGCTCCTACCACCCAGGGACAAGCGTCAGTAATTTTAAAGCATTTATTCTATGGTCTTTGTTGAAGCTGCTTCATTCATTCGAGTTGCCTTTAGCCGAGCTTTGAAAGAACAAGTGCCCCCGGCCCAGGCGATGTGGCTTCATTGTGAATGTGTGCAGATGAGTGGCGTCTCCCCACCCCCACCCCCAGCACCACAGCATCAATATTTACCCACGTCATAAGCATTGTTGTGTGTCACGATTTTTTGTGTACTGCAATGTAAGCAGTTTTCCGACAGGTGTGCTCCGTTACTCACGGTGGAGTCCGGCTTGGTGGCACACACTTGATTGATAGCACATGCAAGATACTTTGCTTTTGCTGTTATAAAGAAGAATCTCATACACAAACCTCTGCAGCATGTCTAAGTATCTCATAAACAAGTCAGAGACCTACGAGAGTGGCAGGCCGGATGCCAGCGTCCAGGAGCCAGAGCTGGACAGTGAGAAGCACACTGGCACTTTGCAAAATGTCACCGCTGATCAGGTCACAGACGGCAGATGAAACAGTGGTTGCCCAGGCCTGGGCGTCGGGGAGATGGGGAGTTTGTGATCGTGATCGTGGGTGCAGAGTTGAAGAAGATGACCGGCTCCTGGAGATGGTGCCTCCGGGCACTGCAAGGGTGGGTCTCCCTCCTGGGGCTCTCTTTTCCTAGGCACATGCAGGCCAACTCCTGATGTCACCTCCTGGCTGGGGCCCCTTCAGTCCTCTCTAGTTACAGGTAACCCTCCCCCTCCCCCAGCACTCCCAGCACTGCCCCTCTTTCCTTACCCACTGTCTGTCTTCCTCCTCTAGGCGAGAGCTCCTTAAGGACTGGGCCTTTCCCAGTTTGCTCACTGCTTGCTGTACCCTCTCTGCCGTGGGCCCTCAAATCTGAGCCCCAGGGAGCCCAGGCTCAGGTGCTGCCCAGCTCCGGCTGTGCCTGGGGAGTGTCTGAAGTCTGCACCATTCTTGGTCTGGACTCCTGCAGATTTCTCCTCCACCCCTGGCTCTGGGGCTTCAGGGTTCTTCGTTGTCAATTTGGAGGTGGTCTTTAGACCCCTGTCCTACCTAGCAAGCGTCATCAACACTAGGCCTCTGCCAGGCCTCTGCCCAAGCGGAAGCCCAAAGGGCGAGGCTGGGAAAACGAGCAGGCCTCACATCAGCCAAGCTGCAGCAACACAAGAGGGGCTGGGGAGGCCTGGGCTCCAGGCTCAGCGGAGCGCTCTCCCGGGTAGAACTACTGTCGACTCGCAAGGAGGCAAATGAGAGCAATGGCGTTAGAAGTTAGAAAAGAGCACAGCAGTCAAAGCAAAAGGGCCACACACCATAGACCACACGGTAGAGGTTCAGAGATGTTGTTTAAACTGCCTAACACCACACAGCTAAGAAGGGGCAGAGCGGGATTCGACCTCAAGCTGTAGGCCCCCAGAGTTGTAAAGTGAAAGCTTATTGCTGTTAGGTGAAGGGGGTAAATGCTGATGCCTGTCAGAGGAGGAAATGGAGACCTGGAAATGAATAGTGCTTTGTCGTGAGCAGAAAATTAACAGCAGGGCCAGGATGAGAGCCAAGCTTATCGGACACGAGGCTTGAGTTTTCTCCCCGGACAAAGCCACCTTCTCCCCAAGGTCCAGGAGGTGGGGTTCAGCGTGGGGGGCTCCAGGTCTTTCCTAGGGCAACTCAGTTACCTGGCAGAGGTGCATTCTAAGCATGGATTCTTTTCCACCAGTTCAGTCAAAGCCATTTAGGGACTGGGAAGGGGAGAGATTTCTGTATTCAATAAACAAAGCACCTACTGTGTTCTTAGCTGTATTCTCCCTGGAATATGCTAATGAAGAACAGAGGCAACCTTCCTGCCCTCTTGCAGCAGGTACTCTAGACTAAGGGAACAGAGGACAAGCAAGAGGCCATCATCCATAAGTACGTCATACAGTAGGTCAGAAGGTGGTGGCTGCTGTGGGGAAAGGAGAGAGCTGAGTAGGGCAAGGAGCTGTGGAATCCCCGGTGACAGGCTGTGGGCCTCACTGAGTAAGTGTTCAGGTAGGCCTTGAGGAGACAGTAACTTGAGTAAGGCATCTAGGTAGAGAACAGTGCAGATACACAGGGGAAGAACATTCCCAGCAGAATGAACAGCCAGTGCAAAGGCCCTGTGGCAGGTTTAAGGTAAAACAAAAAGGCCATGCCAGCTGGAAGAGAGTGAGCGAGGTAGTGGGTGGCAGATGATGAGACCATGCTAGGCCAGATGCTGAACCTCACGGACATCGGTGAGGAGTCACTGGGAGAAGAGGAGCCCTAGGAGGTATGGGGTGTTGGGGTGCGGCATCTGACCTAGCTGGTTCTTGCAGTCCTGACACTGCACACTGTCCCAGAGGGTCTGGACCAGAGTCAGAGGGCGAGAGAAAGCCATTGCTCCCACTTGCCTTTGGTGACCAGAAATGTCCCCTCTGGTAGAACCAGACCCCAGGGTCTGCCCGTCTGTTCCTGTAGCTTGGGTGCAGGATGATTCACGTAGGCAGGGGGTGACTCACTCTCCTTCCAGGGGGTCCTAGGGGACAGCTCTTGAGGGTACCCCAGGGAAAGTGGCAGCTGCTTATCTGACAGTGGGGCCTGGGGCGTTGAGCGGCAGAGTCAACATGCCCTCGGCCCCGCTCACAAAATCATATTTTCCAAACACGCAGCTCCGCCAAGCGCCTTATCAGGCCTCCAGGTGGAAAAGCCCCGTTGCCTGGCAATGTGGCTTTATCTTTGAGGTCTGCACAGAGGCCAGAGTGAGGCGATTTCGTTAGATCCTCTCCCATCTGTCTCCACAAACACCCCGGGGGCCTCCAATTAAGGTTTTGCTTTTCTTCTTTGACAGATGTTTGCTTTAATCTGACGAAGCAGTTTCCAGGTCTCCTCTGTGGGTGGACAAGGGCCCTGGCTGGGTGGGTCACGGGAGAGGCGGGGGAGGGCCCATCCACCAAGCCTTGGACCCCGAGACTGGCCCGCTCAGGACACGAGGTACAATGGGCTGGCAAGAAGGACCAGGCCTGCACCAAACCGCGCCCCAGTTCCTGTCCCCCTCCCCAGGGCCATATTCCCATGGGGACCCACGGCAGTGCCTCCCCCTGAGCGTGATGTTTTCTAGGGCGACACCCCGGATCAGAAACTCCGGCACCCCAGAGGTCCACCTGCAGAGGGCCCGCACGGAAGGCGCTGCTGGAGAGCTGCCGAGTGACGCACACCAAGTGGACCGGAACCCGGGGAGCTGCGGGCCTGGGCTGGGTGGGGGTGGGGGCTAGGTTCAGGCAGAGGAGAGGGAGGTGGCTGGCTGGCTGCTGGGACAGGCCTGTGGTGGGGAAGGAGGAGCGTCCACCTGCCTGGAACAGGTCAAAGGAATGCCCAAGAAGTGTCCAAGAGGGGCAGGCAGCCAGGCCTCTGAGGCCCAGGCCCTCGACCCCATGAAACCGCAAAGGTGGACTCTTAGAGCCACCCAGGGAGGCAACTCCAAGTGACTTCAGGGTGATCCCTGTCCCCACAGCCCTTGCTGGCCTGCAGAAGCAGCTCAGGAGGTGGAAAGAGCTATCCTTTGGTGCCAGAGAGCCCTGATTTTAAAACCTGGCTCAGCCTAGTACTCTGTGTGGCCTTGAAAAGTCACTTTTCAGCCGTGCCTGGTGGCGCACGCCTGTAATCCCAGCACTTTGGGAGGCTGAGGCAGGAGGATCGCGAGTTCAAAGCCAGCCTCAGTAATGGTAAGGCACTTAGCAACTCAGTGAGACCTGTCTCTAAATAAAATACAAAAAAAAAGGGCTGGGGATGTGGCCCAGTGGTCGAGTGCCCCTGAGTTCAATCCCCAGTACCAATAAATAAATAAATAAGAAAAGTCATTTTTCTGAGCCTCTGTTTCCTGTTCTAGAAAAATGACCAAAGTGCTTCTTGTATGATTTCTGTGAATTTAACTGATAAAATTCAGTCTCGCCAACACTGGGTGCCTGGCATGTGGAGCCCACTCATGGAGCTAACAGGAGGAAACAGCCAGTTCTCGGGCTTTGGGGGAGCCTGGCACCTGTGACTGCCCCCAACACAGTGTGCCCCCTGTCCCCCGGCTTCTGTGCTCTGGCGTGGCCCTTGTTGATGCTGTTCCATTTGGCAGTTGGCTGACAAATGACTTAGGCCCTGAGCTCCAGAGTCAGCAGGACTGGACAACTCACTTCTGAGAGGACATCTGACTTTGCATCTGAGCAACAGGGCTGGGGATGGTGGCACCAGCTTCCTTGGGCTCCTGCAAGGGCCTTGGAGTCATCAGGTGTCAGGCCTGGCCTTAGTGACAGCAGTCCATGTTGGTGACCGATGTTCAGGGTGATAGAGTCCCCCCCAGCTGTGTCGAGCTCCCTGTGCAGGAGAGCCCAGGAAGGAGATGCTGGGCCTAGGGGACCGAGGGGTGCTGATCCTGGTCCCCCTTGAGGAGAGGGTGGTAGCAGGTGCCCCCAGCCCTCAGGCCTTGCCCTTTTCCAGCCAGTGCAGCTGGGATTCAGGAGCCAGGTCACTGGGAAGAACTGACCGGCTTCAAGGGGGTGCTCAGGGAGCTCCCAGAGGGCTGGCCCTGCAGGCAGTGCTGGGGGCCACTTGTTCCCTGCCAGATGGCATTTCAGAGCCAATCAGCTGACCGCCTTCTTCCTCTGAATCTCCCAGCCCTCCCCTGAGGCCCCCAGCTCAGAGGCTGAGCAGCGGGCCACTGTTCCTCCTCCTGGCTCCCCAGCTGCAGGGGGCTGGCAGAGAACCCAGGACCATGTGGGGCTTCATCAGGGGTCTTCCTTCTGCCTGGGCCCAGGTTGGTGCAGGTGCCCACCTGGCACCATCTACCTGTCTCTGCCCCTCCACCTGGCCCCACCCTCAGTGCTCCCTCCCTCTGCTCCTAGCTCCCCACTGCACCCGGGCAGGAGGAGCCACATGCTGGGCATTATCAATCATTTTCTCTTCAGTGTGGGGGATGCAGGCAAGTGGGGGGACAGGGCACCTAGCACGTGGAGGTGAGGCAGTGTGACTAGGCAAGGGAACTAAGAAAAGGACAGGAGGGGCTGCCGCAGCTGTACCTGCCAGGAAAAGGAGTTTACACCCCACACGGTCGCCTGCTGCTTGTCTGGGTTTTCCTCTCATTGTCCCACTCCCCTCTCCCCAGTCACTCTGCCTCAGCCATGCCATCCCCCCACTGGCCCACCTCCTCCCGCCTCCCCATGGCATCTAGAGGTGCCGGGCACATCCCTGCCCCCTCTTTTCCATGTCTCCTGATCAAAATGCCTCTGCTCCCGTTTTCCCAACCTTCAAGACTCCGCCATTTCCACTCAACGATTTCCACCCAAGGAAAGGCATTTTCTTGATCAGTCCCAAACCCCTCGTCTCTCTCCACTCTCTCAGACGGCTTAGGCCTGGCCATCAGCTCTGCCACTCAATCCCCACAGGTTGCTTATCACCCTTTGCACTGGCGACTGGCATGCAAAATGTTTATCTGCTCAACTAGGTTTCAAGCCTTATGAGGGAAAGACACTGCTTCAAATCAGTCCAGACTCGACATTCCCAGGAACCCAAGTATGAGAACAACGGCAGGATGTTTTGCAAGGTGGGGGACCGATTAGGATGTTTGAGGGGAGATGGGTCCATTTGGGACCCCATATCTGTGTGTCACCCTGTGGAAAATGTTCACGCTGGCTCCTCGAGTAAAGGCGAGTACTTGAAGAAGCCACGCTCTCTGGGTTTGCAACGATGCAGGTGCACGAGGCAAGCGCGCTGCTGGACTGCTGTCCGTGGTGCTGAAACGTCACCCTGAGGGGGAACGCAGGCAGTGATTGGAGGCTTGTTTAACAGATCCGAGGAGACCCTAGTCTTAAGCTATGCCCCCCCTTTTTTTCTAGCTGTTTAAACCCTAAGAGTTTAAATCATAAAAAATAAGTAGAATAGTGGCCTTTTCCCAAAAAAAAATTCATGGAGTTTTATCATATTTCCAGCAGTTAAACGCTTTCCACTTCTCAGAACTGGCGGATAGAGGAGTGATGTGCACCCCCACCACAGGCCCTCCTCGCCCCGTGGAGGAGGAGGGAATTAGCCTTTTTTGCATCATTCTGTAGACCTCATCCAGCTCTAACTCTTACTGACAGGATGGCCTTAATGAAATCAATTCAGTTATCTGGGTCTGTTTTCCTCTTTTATAATGTCAAAAGAGATGGTGGGAGAGATTGGGACTAGATTATCTCAGAGATCCCTTTCCTTGCTGACCTGGTGACTTGTGGTTCACAGCCCTGTCTCCCACACCTCAGGAGCACTCTAAAGCAACAAGACAATACAGGACATTTCTTACCTCCAACTCAGAAGACAGTTCCTTGTGGATAATACTTGGAGGGCTTTGCTTATGACAGCCTCTCCCATCTTAGAAGGACATCCAGACATCTGTTCATCTACTCATGTACATTGAGGTGACTAACAGGTTCTCAGCTTTCTCTGTTATATATCTGGGAGAGACCATGGAGGGCGCTGAGCAGGAGGCTTCCCAGGGTTTCCCTCATCCCAACCCTAGAGGAAGAAGTAGAGAAAGATGAGGGGGATGCCAATGATGATGAGGAAAAGGGATGATGAAGTAAATGAATGAATGAAAAGTTTTGTCCTGTTCATCTAGATCATGGAGGGAGAGGTATGTTGATGTCACCTGCCCAGGCTAAAACACTCAAATTGGAAAGTACCCGAAACATGTCAGCAAATGTATTTAAAATTCTTAAAAAAAAAAAAAAACCTTCTGACCTAGACATTTAGTAAGTATGTTAATGTGTATACAAAAATAATCATTGCAATATTGTTTACAAAAGGCCCCAAATGGGACTGGGGTTGTGACTCAGCAGTAGAGTGCTCGCCTAGCACATGCGGGGCCCAGGTTCAATCCTTAGCACCATATAAGAATAAAGGAATCGTGTACAACTAAAAAATAAATAAATTAATATTTTTTTAACAAAAAGGCCCCAAATGGAAAACTTTCAGATGTCCAGCTGCTAGGGATTAATGAATACAACTAATATGTATACACCATGGAATGTTGTGCAAGCCTTTTCATTGATGGTTTAGAAATGTGTGGGCATGGCAAGATGCTCATTATATACAGTTAAGTGGAGAACACATGTGTGTTCGATTCCTCATGTGAACGTGTGCACACACATACGTGAACAATGTCCAGAGACATACATCCTGTTAAGAGTAGATGTTTAAGGTGGTGGGATTATGAGTGTTAAATTTTTGTTCTTTATACTTAGTGGTATTTTCTAAAGCAGATATGTATTGCTTACAGAGTTTAAACATTTTTAAAAACCGTAACACAAATTAACACTTGAAGAGATGCTTGACATCATTAGTTCTTGGGGAAATGCAAATTAAAACAATGAAACACCGCTGTGCACCCATTAGAAAGTCTAAATTAGAAAGACTGAGGGCACCAAGTGCTTGGGAAGGTGTGAGGGGAACTTGAACTCTTGCTCTACTGGTGGGAATGTAAAGTGATACAATCATTTTGAAATGCAATTTGTTGGTATCATTAAAAATTAAATTCAGGGGGGAGCCAGGCGCGGTGGCGCACGCCTGTAATCCCAGCACTTGGGAGGCTGAGGCAGGAGGATGGCGAGTTCAAAGCCAGCCTCAGCAATGGCAAGGCACTTAGCAACTCAGTGAGACCCTGTAATAAAATACAAAAAAGGGCTGGGGATGTGGCCCAGTGGTCAAGTGCCCCTGAGTTCAACACCGATACAAAAAAAAAAAAAAAATTAAATTTAGGGGGACTGGGGTTGTGGCTCAGCAGTAGAGCACTATCCTAGCATGTGCAAGGATCTGGATTCTATCCTAAGCACCACATAAAAATAAGTAAATAAAATAAAGGTATTGTGTCCAACTACAACTAAAAACATTTTTAAAAATTAAATTTAGGGGCCAGGGTTGTAGCTCAGTGGTAGAGTGCTTGCCTAGCATGTGTGAGGTACTGGATTTGAGCCTCAGCACCACATATAAATAAATAAAATAAAGGTCCATTGACAACTAAAATAAAAATTAAAAATTAAGCTTATACCTACCATATGACCTAGCCATTCTACTCCGAGGTATTCACCCAAGAGGAATGAATACATCTGAACACTTGTACATGAAAGTTCATTGGGGCTTTTTATCTTTGCAATATCCCCAAAGTGGAAACAGCCCAAATACATCCTAGTAGGTAAGTGAGTGAAAACTGTAGTCTATCCATATAACAGGATATTACTTCAATGAAAATGAACTAGGTACACAGAGCAAGACAGATGAATCTCACAATAGAAGCCAGACAAAAAGAGCACATTCTGTATAAATCCACTTATCTATAATTCTGGGATATGCCAATGAGTCTATAGTAACTAATTAAAAGCAGATTCGTGGTTACCTGGGGATGGGGGTGGCAGGGGTGTGGGGGAAGGGAGGGATCACAAAGAGTCAAGAAGAAGTCTTGGGAGAGTTTGGATCCGCTCACCGTTTGGGTGATGGCTTCACACGTGTACACGTGTCAGAACTTACCAAACTGTACAGTTGAAATATGTACAAGTGTGTGTCAATAAAGATGTTTTCTAAAACTTTATTTGCATTTCTTTGATGCCGAATTTACTCCCAGGCTGTAAGTTTCTGTTCCTCCGTCTCTTCTGGGATGGCTTGTTCTTTTGTGCAACCTCCCCTTCCTGTTCAGGAATCATCTGTTCCTCTTCAGTGAGGACCAGCTCTGTGGGGCAGGAGCTCACCTACAGGGTCATCCTCCTTGAGCCCTGTAAGTGTGGCGGTGATGCACGCAGGCACTTTGCCCTCCTGGGTGTGCTCCAGGACCAGAGAATCTGCGTCTAAACCCTGTGGCTCAGCCGAACGCTCTGCATTTTTAAGCACATGCAGCAAAACTTCAGCACTCTTGTTCTGGGCCACCAACCCTGTGCCCAGACCCACACCTAGCCTGGGCTCACCTCCCAATCCCACCAATGTGGTGCTGGAATGGCACACACTGCTTCTTTTTTTAAATATTTATTTTTTAGTTTTTGGTGAATACAATCCCTTTATCTTATTTTTATGTGGTGCCAAGGATCGAACCCAGTGCCTCATGCATGCTAGGCGAGCACTTTACCACTGAGCCACAACCCTGGCCCCCCACACTACTTCTTTAAAGTGACATCTTGCAGATAAATTGGTGATTTTTTTAGAAATGCACACTCTTGATGGCCCGGGCAGTGTCTCAGGTGTTCTTAAAGTGAACCCAAAGATTTGAGCTCTTGATTTGCATGGTTTTGTGGGGTTTCTGGGTCAAGAGAGGAGGGAACTGTTTCCACGGATCACCTCAGGCCCCTTACAGAAGAGGAAGGGTGATTTTTTTTTTTTTTTTTTTTTTTTTTTGTGGTACCGGGGATTGAACTCAGGGGCACTTAACCACTGGGCCACATCCCCAGCCCTTTTTTGTATTTTATTTAGAGACAGGGTCTCACTGAGTTGCTAAGTGCCTCGCCATTGCTGAGGCTGGCTTTGAACTCGCGATCCTCCTGTCTCAGCCTCCCAAAGTGCTGGGATTACAGGCGTGCGCCACCACGCCCGGCTGATATTTTTTTTTTTATGTTTTATTTTTTCTTTAAAAAGTCCACCACAAGAACACAGGGACGAGGTGTAGATATCTCCTAGTCTCAAGCTGGTTTGATCCTCCTGGGAGAAAGAGCAATTGTGCCCACCTGACCCACGAAGATCCTGGGACCAGAGAGGCTAAGCCAGCGCTGGTTTCCACGATCCCTCAGAAAGCCTGGGGCAAACCAGAGCCGCGCTTTCTCCTCCGTATCCAGCTCTCTTTCTGCAAGGTACTGGCTGTGCTCCCGGGAACCACCCAGGGCCTGTCAGCACATCCTGAGTCTAGGGACAGGGTGTCCCTGCTGCCTGAAGGTGTCATCTCCCCACCACTCCACACTTCTCCCCTGGTAGCCGTCCTTCATCCCGCGCTCATGGCTCGCAGCAGGAGAGAATGGCTTAATTTGCAGAGAGAAGCCGTGGTTACAGCCTCTCCCCGGGGAAGTAATAAAGCCCAGAGTGAGATAAGGGACAAATGCAATTACCTAATGACGCTCTTATCTGTTGCACAGACGAAGCTGATGATTCTTGCCACTGTCCCAGCTTCCTGGAGAGACTTCCAGGGCCACCAGCCCTAGAAAGTGCCCCAAGACAAGGGGTCACAGTGGAGGGTGGAGGGCTTGGAGGATGGGTGGACATTGGGCATGACTAGGGATGGGGTGCAGGCCGGGCCAGAGCACCCACCTGGCTTCTGTCCGCGTTTCATCCTCAGCTCTGGGAACCCACGCGGTGTTTGGAGTTAGGGCAGGAACAGGATCCCAGAAGAGGCCAGTGAGCACAGGCCTTGCGCGTGGACAGAGCCGGTGTGTCCCGGCAGCAGCTGGGCAGGAACCCCAGCACGAAATGGGCATAATGGTGGCCCCTGTCTTGTGTGGCAACAACCTGCCCCCTCAGGCCACGTCAGCGCTACACGCTGCTCTCCTTCTGTTTCATTTTCTCTCTCAACTCTGTGCACCAAGATGGGACAAGCTGAGGCAGGAGGCCTGCACCCGCAGAGCGCGTGGGAGTGAGATGGAGCAGTGCAGCACCCACATTCACTGAGCACTTCCTGCACCCCGGGGACGGGGCTGAGCCTGCTTCATCCTCACGACAACCTGTGCTACACCCTCCCCACCAGCAAAAACACGGAGGCCCATGACATCAAACCGCTTATCCAAGGTCACATAGCGCAGGCAGGCAGGGACAGGTCTAGAGCCCAGGTAGTCCGACCCCACGCGCCTGGCCTGTGGGCAGAGCTTCCTGCTGACTCCTGGGGACTTTCTGCTGCATGGTCCCCTCCCTCCCTGGCTGGGGAGCTTGTTTCCCTAGACCTCTGTACCACTCAGGCCACCCAGTGAGTGCTCGTCCATGCGCATCACTCTATAGTCTACAAAGACTTTCCCATTTGTGGATCTGAATCCCTTCAGATTCCTGCTTCGCAGAGCCTTCTGGGAAGATGGTGCGGTCTCCTTCCCAGTGGCAAATGCACGTGCATGCACAGGGGGCCATCTAATCCGCAGAACAGACACCGTCAGGCCACTTCATAGAGAAGAAAGTGAGCCTGGAGAAATTAAGAGTTTGCTGAAGTTTACGAAGCAAGGCGGCGGCTGAGCCAGCACTTCTGCCCACATTGGGTTGACCCCAAAGCTGTAGCTCTTCACTGCTTAGACTTTGGCTTGAACAGAATCTTGTCCCATGAGCATTGTGTGAGCCCAAAGCAGGAGGTGAGGACTAAGCCTGCCTTCCCCAGCCCTCCCAGAGGAGGGCTCTGAGGCCATTTATCCGCAGGTCATTCCTGCCTTTTCCTGAGTTGATCAGACAACACCCACCATCCATTCATTTGCTCGCTCATCCATTCAACAACTAAGACGGGGTAGCATTTGCTGCACCCCAGCAACCAGCTGGACCTTTGATTTCTGAGTGTCCTTTATTCATTGACTGCACTTGAAGGACTCGCTCCCTGGTGGAGAGGGAGGAACAGGGTGGGCGAGGAACCTGCCGCCTTTGTCGGGGAGCACAGTGCAGAGCACCCCCCCTTCTCTCACTGCACTCAGCACAGAGAAAAACTGTCTATTTTGAGTATCAATATTCAGCAGTTTCCATAGACACCAGATCACAATAACTAAACCAAGCAGGTGCAAATCAAGTGTCTCTTTCAATCTTCGATGTCATCCACTTGCAGCCTTCTACCCACCTGCGCTTTCAACCATTCTTCTGGTGCCGCCAGAGCTCAGGCAGGTCCTGTACTTGAACGCATGCATTTATGGTAATGATCATAACAGCTGAAAATCAGCTAACATGTGCTGAGAATGTGTGTGCCAGGCCCTATTCTAGTCACAACAGCCCTTTGAGGGAGGCACTATTATTATCCCCTACACAGGATGAGAAAACAGAGGGAAAAGGGGGTGAGGGTTTTGCCCACTTATCTGGGATGATATCCACCTCACGTGATTGCTGGGTGATGCCAACATACCCAGATCTGAGTGTTAAGACTCCCCTCCAGGCTGCCAGGCGGCCTCCTCTCCCGGGTGGGTCCAGCGTCCCTCCTTCGCGCCTCTGTGCCTTGTATATGAAGCTTCCAGAAACAGGAGCTCAGGCAGGCGCCCACCAGCTGTCTGCAGGACACAGGCCGAACTGGTGTGAGTGCTCAGAATGGACTGTGTGGGGTCTTCTCCCACGATCCTGTCCCACGCAGTGGCTCCAGGACAGGAGAGAGGCTCTGAGCAGTATTGGGATGAACAGTATTGGATGGCTCCTTTCTCCCCCAGCCTCCTCTCACCCCCACCACAAACCCCCGCCCTGGTAGGCACCCAGCCACGCGAAGGCAGGGCTGCGGGGCCGTGAGCACGGTGGGTGGACACAGCTCAGCTCTTGTCCAGGGGCAGCAGGAGTCAGGGGAGCGGCAGACAGGTCCTCACAGCTGAAGTCGAGCCTGGCCATCTCCAATCATTAGAGTCTGTTAGAGCCCTGGGGACACGACGCTCCCCTTTCCGGACCTATGCAGCCCCAGGGCCAGCTCCCCCAGGCAGCCTCAGCCAACTCTGCGCCCTCACTGACCTTCCAGAACTCATTGCCCACACGGTCACTGACTCCAAAGGCACTCCGCAGGCAGATCACTGTCATGGGAAAACCCAGACCAGCCCAGGACACGCAGAATCAGGGTGAGAGTCGGCAGCCCACGCCTCCGGGCACCCTTTGGCCTTGACCTTCTTTTGATTCCTTCTGCTGCCTGAGGAGCCTTCTGCACATCTCCAGGAATGAGGCTGGGTCTGTGGTCACCCCTAGCCTGGCTTTATCCTATTTCCTTCACCAGCTTGTGACGTGCTGGTGGGGTCTTCCTGTGGGCATCTGCACTTAGACACCTGCCTTTGGGGTTTCTCCAGAAATGTGGGAACAGAGTACCTCTTCTCTGTGACGCAGAGGAGCTGGTTCAAGTCTGGGGTCTGATGCTTGAGGCTCAGACCCAGGCAGATGGCTTACCCTCTGATTCCAGGTGCGTCATCTGTACCTGGGGATGCTGAGCCAGCTCTGACAGGGTCATGATGACTATGATTGCTGCACCTGTCAACTGGGCTCGTCAGTGTCTCTACATCAAACTTTAGGGACATGCAGTGGGCTGTGTGTCAGGACTGGAACCAGAGACCTCTGCCTCCAAGGCTGGCATCTTCCCCCAACCTCGCGGCCTCTTGCCCCAAGGGGTCCTCAGAGAGGCTGCGGGCACAGAGGCCAGTGGCTCTCCTGTCTCCTGGGAGCCCTGGCATCTGATCGCAGGTGCCTGCCAGGAGCACTTCTGTGTCCTTGTCTGTCGCATTCCTGTTTTCCTGCTTCCCAGCAGGCTGTGCCGGAGCCAGCAAGCAGCTCCCTCCTGGGCACCTGCGGCTGCCACGGCCCGTCCCCACGCCTGGAGAGCTGGCACCGACGAGCTCCTGTTTCCCTCACTGTTTTCACACGGAGGAGGCACCGCCTTCCAAATTGGAAAAGGAGGTTAGAAGAAATAGCTCCGCAGCTGTCCCCAGCGCTCGCCTCCGCTGCTGGGCCGCGGGGGGCTGTTTGTGTCGGGCGCCCACCTGGCTCCCGGCAGGCGCTGCCTCTTCTGCTCCCCTGGTGGATGCGACTGTGCCCCCGCGTCCCCTCTGCCCCCCTCGGACACCAGCTGCAGCCTTGCAGATGGCCCTCATGCTCGCTGGGGGCTCAGCCCAAGTCCGGCTGGGTGCCGGCCTTCCCGCCCAGAACTTTCCCCAGGGAAGGGTGGGCGCTCGCGTCCCCAGGGACAATCCTGTCAGAGGGAGAGTGGTCAGCGAGGACAGGCCCGGCTCCCCGTCATTCAGGGCAGTTCTCAGGTGCATTTTCATGAGCCCCCAGATCATGGAGGGTCCTGGTGGAATCAAGCCCCAGCTGCTCGCGCCTGACCCGGCCCAGCAATGCAGGCTCGGGGGCTTTCTGCTCTGTGGTCTCCCTGCCCTCGCTCCCTCCCGACAGCCCCTGGGGACGTCCTCCCAAGCAGACTGCCTGGGTCCGAGTCCTTGTCTCAGGCTCCGCTTCAGACAGAAGCGGGAGTGGAGCTGGCAGAGCAGGAGAGGAGGCAGCGGAGTCCCCGCCCAGGGGTCGGGAGACCCAAGTCCCCACCCACAGCACGGCTTCAGGGGAGCCCTGCACAGTCAGCACGAGCGGTGGTGTCCTTTAGCCTCCTTTGCAGGTCTGGAAGCTGCGGCTGCCGTGTCTTGTGTTCCCTAGGCACACCTGTCACCCTTGATGACACCAGCCATAGCAAGGCATGTGCCACACAGGAGCAGAAGAGGGCGAGGAGGGGGCTTCCGCCTGCAGGGGATAAGTTAGAAGAGGGCACAAGAGGAGGCTTCGGGCCCCCGCGGAGCTCTAACAGGGACGGTGGGTCACGTTACTTCTCAGGACCTTTTCTGTCTGGCTTACTGCCCTGTCCAAAACATGGGTGTGTATACAGTAAGAGCTCACTAGATGTTTATTGCAGGGTTGACCTTTTCCTGCGAGGCCACTGGTTTCTCTCTGACCCCCCCCCCAACACGCCCCTCCCCCCCGCAGGCCAGGCTCTCTGACTGCTCCCGTTCATTTTTATTTTTTGGTACCAGGGATTGAACTCAGGGGCACTCGACCACTGGGCCACATCCCCAGCCCTTTTTTGTATTTTATTAGAGACAGGGTCTCACTGAGTTGCTAAGTGCCTCGCCATTGCTGAGGTTGGCTTTGAACTCGTGATCCTCCTGCCTCAGCCTCCCAAGTGCTGGGATTACAGGTGTGCGCCACTGCGCCCGGCTTGCTCCCGCTCTTAATTGGAGTCCCTGTCAGACTCCCTGCAGCTCAGGGGCAGCTCAGACATCCCATCAGGACACAGAAAGAGGGGGGGTCCTAGGAGGGAGGTTGGGGGTGCGCAGAAACAAGAGAAAGTTGTCCAGAGAGGGAACTACTGTGTCTCCCCCCCTCCCCGCCCCCGTCATCGCACACCACCCTCCAGCACCATGAGCTGTGAACTTTCAGTCACCCCTACGCTGCACTGCCAGGGGCAGGGGGCTCTGGGACTCCTGCAATCACGAGTGACTTTGGAGTTATGATATGGACAGTGGGCTGGGAGGCGGTGTCCTGCCTTGACCTAGAGCTAAATCAGGCTTGGGTTGATCCTACAATGGGAAGAGGAGACCCCAAAGCCAGGACCATTTGGGGTTGTATTACCAGAAGTGTGTCACTCAATTTAAGGGAGGGGATAGTCCACCAAGGTCAGGGTAATGAAGTCCTCACTGTGCTCCCCTCCTAGGGCCTGGACACCTGGTCCTGAGCCCAGGGCCCTCTAACTGAGCCTGCAGGGACTCAGTGTGTCAGAGCCAAGAGGCCCGGAAGTCCAACAGATGTGGAGTTCAGATCCTGTTTACGTCCCTCTTAGCTGTGTGACGCTGGGAGGTTGTAACCTCCCTCCCTGTTGCACTTTCTAAATGTGCCAACTGTGACCAGAAAACTTACTTCTGGGGGTTGTTGCCAAGACCACTGAGGTGATGCAGAGAAAGGGTCTGCCCTGGGCCTGGGCCTCCCGGGCCCCTCCACCTGTGCCTCCCCCTCCTGCCCACAGCCTGTCTACACCCCTCTCATCTGCCTCCCCTGCCTGACTGGGTGCCCTGCAGGGCCCGTGGAGGACCTGCTGCCTGGGTTGGAATCCTGGCTCCACCTCATCTCAGCTGTGTGACCCTGGTGGAGTCACTTTGCCTCTCTGTGCCTCAGACAGTACCTACTGTCTGGGGTTGTTCCTTTCTCTCCCACGTTGAGAAAATGTTGGTTGTTACCCAGGATGTTGGGATTGGATGTCTGTTTCCACAGGTCACTAAGGTAGCACGTGGGGACAGGGGCAGGACTGGCCAGAGGGAGGCCAGCTGGTAGACAGGGAGGGGCCAGTGGCCTGGAGCAGGGGGCGTAGTGGGAATGGAGACCGTGGGTAGATTGGGCTTGTTGGGTGGGGTGGGGGGAGAGGGCGGGCTGGGGTGGAGGACGGATGCCGGGGCTCAGGAGTCTGATGCTGCCCATGCTGTGGCCCAGATGAGCAGCGGCGAGCTGGGACCACTTAGGGCAGCGCTGGCCCTGGTGAGTGGCCAGGGCTGCAGCGTTGCCCAGAGGTGCCAAGGCGTTGATGTGGGAGGGGGTGCAGCAGGAGCTTGGAAGGCGGCGGGGGCGCGTGAGATTCAGGGCGCAGGTGGAGGAGCCCGCGGTGAGCTGGCCGCTGCCCCCCGGGCCCAGAGGCGCAGGCCTCTGACAGCAGGCTCCTATTTGGAGTCCTGCTGACCCCAGCCCCAGGCCCACCCCTGCCTCCTGCCTCACACTGCCCACCCCGCCTAGGCCAGCCACAGCCTCCTTCCCAGGCACTGGCCCTGAGGGCAGGACGCCATTTCTCACAACTCCCGCCATTTCTCACAACTCCGGCCATTTCCTGTCATGCAGGTCAGCCCTATTTAGCAAATGTCGGGAACCAGGGCCACTTAAAAAGTCACCTTTAAAGAAAGTGGTGCAGGAAGAACATGGGGAGCAGCAGAAGACCCCCACCCCTCATTATTCCTTGCCATATTTCCTTGAATATCAAAAATATTCTGATCCTCGAGTTTTGCATCTGTAGGTGGGACAGTGGCAATGCTGTCCAGACAAAAGCCAGCAGACAGAGGTTCTCGTGAGAGTCGGGCAGTCCTCCATGCCCTTGCGCAGGAGGAGAGCTGTAAGGTGGGAACAGGAAAGATCTGGCTGGCCCAGGTTACTCTGGGGGCCAGGGTTGAAGCAGAGGGGCCTTCCTTGTTGTGCTGACTCAGGTGGACCGGAATATCCTGTTTGCTGGAAAACCTGTCCTGCTTGGGGGGCCACCCTGCTTACTGGACGTTCCAGTTCGATTATGTGGCATCTAGCATGAGTGACTCCATCTTGGTCAGGTCTGGTCTGCTGGGGCCTAGGGCGGGAGCTCAGCCCAGAACAAAGGCCTCCCGCACGTGCAGCAGCAGAGCCTGCCTCCAGTGCTGGGTGAGGCCGTGCAGGGGTCCAGCGCACCTGGGGGGCACTCTCTTGTGACTACCACTGTTGTGCTGTCCATCCCTGAGAGGAAGGACAGGGAGGGACAAGTGGCTAAGGCTGGGCTCTGTCCACCTCTCCCTTCCCCAGGGCTGTAGGAGTCTCCCGATGCCCTCCCTGGGCAGCGCCTCAGGGTCGCCCCTGCTCTTTCCCATGCCCTCCCAGAGCCCGGGTCTGTTTTCCTTTTTTGTTGTTGTACTGGAGATTGAACTCAGGGGCACTCAGCCACTGGGCCACATCCCCAGCCCTTTTTTGTGTTTTATTAGAGACAGGGTCTCTCTGAGTTGCTAAGTGCCTCGCCATTGCTGAGGCTGGCTTTGAACTCGCGATCCTCCTGCCTCAGCCTCCCAAGTGCTGGGATTACAGGCGTGCGCCCACCGCGCCCGGCTGGGTCTGTTTTCCTGATGGAAGCCAGGGCTCCAGTCCTGCCAATCAATCCTTCCACTCCCAGGGGAGAGGTGCGGAATTATCGGTTTACTTCTTTTTTTTTTTTTTTTTTTTTTTTTGTACCGGGGATTGAACTCAGCGGCACTAGACCACTGGGCCACATCCCCAGCCCTTTTTTTTTTTTTGTATTTTATTAGAGACAGGGTCTCACTGAGTTGCTAAGTGCCTCGCCATTGCTGAGGCTGGCTTTGAACTCGCGATCCTCCTGACTCAGCCTCCCAAAGTGCTGGGATTACAGGCGTGCGCCACCGCGCCCGGCATCGGTTTACTTCTGTTCCTCTCCTGCTAGCAACGCTCCCATGGCCAACTCCTGGTGGAAGGCGGGCCAGGGGCCACCTGGCCCCAGGCGGGCGTGGGGACCTCTTTAAGCCTCCACTCACCCACCCCCACGGATTCTAGCCTCCTCCCTCCCCACGCCTGACCTTTTGGTAGCCTGTTGGTGATGGGAGCAGGCCCTACTCCTCATGGAACCGGGGCAGGAAAGAGACAACAGATACGTTGAAAACCACTGATTCACTGAGTCTTGGGCCTCGAGACTCCATCCCCAAATTCCTAAGCCTGACCTTGGACAGTGCAGGAGCTCAAGCCCTGAGCGGGATGTGAACCAACACACGCAGGTCTGCTGTGCCACCCGGGTACAGCCACCTCCCGCGAGCTTCTCAGGAATCCCTGGGGCCGGGTGCCCGGGACAGCAGAGTCCTTAGCGTCTGTTCCTCTGGGGGGGGGTCGCGGCAGGAGGCCGGACTGGAGGAAGCCGGGCTGTGGAGCAGGCGGGAGGTAGGTGCTAGGAAGCGCCCGGGATGGGGGTGGAGGCTGTTAGCTCTGGCCTCCACCCAGAGTCCAGCTTGCAGGGTTCCTAGCAACCCTTGTTCATTTAATCACCATCGACTTTGAACATAAAAATCAATGTCCTTTACGACGTGAACCAGAGAGCCATAGGAGCCCCCAGGTGTAAACAGTTACTGCTCAGATTCATGATCAAGGACGGACACGGAGTACCTGTTGTGTAACTGGGGGAGTGTGGGAGTGCGGAACTGCAAAGGCCACCAGGGGTGTGATTAAGTTGAGGCCCTGTCTTCCTACAGAAGATCCGCAGGGGCCCAACACAATGCTGGAGACGCAGGTGGGCTGACAGGAGAGCGGCCTCCAAGTGCAAGAGAAAAATACCCAGAGATTCTGGAACTGCGCGTGGCCTGTGTGGCCATTTTTATGTTACAACAACAAATGTGTGTTGTACGAAGACATGCTTCGGGCTGGGATTGTGGCTCGGTGGTAGAGCGCTCGCCTAGCATGTGCGCGGCCCGGGTTCGATCCTCAGCACCATGTATAAATAAACGCATTGTGTACAACTAAAGCAAATAAATAATATTGAAAAAAAGAAGAAGAAGAAGACACGCTTCACAAAAGCATCACGGAGGACATGGGGCAGGATGTGGCCTTCGCCGGGAAGGGGGTTGCAAGCCGTTTTAACTATTATTTTCACTTTACCATTTTAACTTCATCATCAACTTTATTATCAAGTTTTTAAAAAATGAGCATGTGTCACTTTTTCCACCTGCAAAGACAGCAGTGTCATTCCTTGTTTTACAGGAGGGTTGCAGCTTTGGGGACCAATGGAACAGCCTCTCGCGGGGCGGGTGGGGGTCCAGGCTGCGTGGGCAGGGTCCTAGTCCCTCTGGGCTGTGATGGCAAAGTGCGCAGACCACTCTGGAGGCTGGGAGCCCAGGGGCCGCAGCCCGGTGTCTGGGGAGGGTCCCTTCCTGGCGCATACGTGGCGCTTTCTCTCCCCCTCATCAGGCAGCCCCCTTGTCAGGGCGCTAATCCCACCATCTGTCCCCCTGACCTAGTCACCTTCTAATCCTCCCATCTCCTAAGGCCTGGGGATGAGGTTTCAGCATAGGGCCTTCAGGGACACAGACACGGGGGAGAGGAGCAGGGGAGCGGGAAGAGGAAGGGTCGCCCCCACCCCGCCCCTCCGCCACAGTGAGCCCCTCTACAGGATCCAGGTGGGGTGTGGAGGGGAGAAGGAGGGGGCCGCTGAGGAGGGGAGGCTGCAGTGCTGGAGGCTGGGAAGGCTGGGAAGGCTGGGGCGAAGGCCCCCATCCCGCGGCTCCTCCCCTCCCCAGGCTGGGCCACCCAGGTGCTCTCCTACCTTAGGGATCTGTACCCCACGCTGGGGGTCTCATTCCTGCCAGTGGCTTCAGTCACCAACTGGCCTTGCCCTCTCTGCACACCTGAACCCATCCCCCAGCCCGCCTGGGTTGCTGAAGGACACTGGGTTCCGTCAAGGAGGAGGCCTTTCCCGGGGCTCCAGTCCTGCCTGGTTCCCTGCTGTGACCGAGTGCCACTGAGCTCCGGGGAGGGGGGAGCCACCTCTCCACCCCCACCCTGCCCCTCCCCCTCTTGCACTCACTCCACAAAGGCTCTGCTGGCGCCACCTCGTCCACTCTGTGGGACAAGGTCACCTGTGACCTCCGCATTGCTAGATCTAGTTTACAGACTTGGTCATTGGCTTGACATTTGGCCATTTCTTGAAGCACACTCTCCTCTGGAGCCCCAGGAACCTCCCTCTCTGGTTTCCCCCTGACCCTGGCTGCTCTCCGTCCCCCGCCATTGCTGGCCTTGGTGCTGCTCTCCCCACCCTCAGACCTCAGGCCCCTCCATCTGTTGTGGCTCCCTCCCTAGAGGGTCGCATTAGTTGCATGGCAAACTCCTTTCCTTCCCCCCGAAATGTGACCTCCTTGCCACTCTCCCCACGTGGAGATGCGCGAGGCCACCCTTCCAGGAGCGCAGGCCCCAGGTCTGAGCCGCCCTTGACCTCTCTCCCCATCAGACCCGACTCCACGTCCTGCTGGCTCTGCCTCTCCCCACACCACGGCTGCCGTGGATCCAGCCGCCCAGCCCTGTTTTCCACTCTCCTTCCCAGGTTGCCCCTAGTCTCTTCTTGACCACGGCCCTGTTGATCCCTCAGTCAGGACTCCACTCAGATCCGTCACCCCTCCTCCGTGCAGAACTACCAGCCGGCCCCTCGCAGCATCTTACCTCCCCCACGGTGGCCTCTGAGGTCCGCCAGGCCCCTGCCTGTCCGAGCCCGCCTCCCCCATCCCTCTCTGTCCTCACCCCCGTTCTTCCTCATCGCGCCTCAAGCTGCTGCTCAGACGTGCAGGTCTGTCCCCCCCCCCCTCCTGGCCCCCGTCCGATCCAGCATCAAACCTGCCCTCCATATTCCTCCTGCCTGGGTGGCAGCGTCCCAGGTCCCCACCAGGCTCCTTCCTTGGTCACCCTCTGTCTGTGAACTGCTGCCCAACCTCCTTGCTTCTTCTCTCTCTCCATGAACCTGTCACCGGCTGGACGTCACCTGCTCATACATCGGTGTCTCCTCCAGTCGAGGGAGGGGCGTGAAGAGTGACGTGCCTGAAACACGAGGAGGGTGTGTGGGAAGAACCACTGGGATGTGGCTTCCCAGTGATGGGGAGGGGGACATCATGGCGGACGGTGTGGTGGAGGAGAGATGGAGGAAGGAGGCCGGTGGAGCCCGGGAGAAGGGAAGTGTGGCCAATGACCAGAGCCCTCAGGGTCGCAGCAGGGCCAAAAGCCCCAGCTCTGTTCACACGAGACTTGGGGGCACGTTGCAGATCAAACCCCAGCACTGCTTCGGCATTCAGAGTCCTTTCCTCCTCAACCTCCATCTGCACCCCTGCCACACCCGTGGGCCACTTCCCAGTTCCCACTTTCGCATCTCAAGCGTAGCAAGCCCCTTCCTACCTCAGGCCTTTGCGTACGTCAATCTCTCTGCCCCGATCTCAATTTCTCACACTCTTCCTCCAAATGCAACCCCTCACCCAGACCCCACTTCTCACACTTTAGGTCTCAGCTTCAGACTCATCTCTTCACCAAGGTCACCTTAGGTGGGTCACCTAAACCCCCTGAGATGGTTCATGGGTGAGTGGCCTATTAAGGAGTGCTGGGGGTGCCGAGTAGGGAAAGCAGGTCAGGCAAAGGGGAGAAGTCAAGCAAGCGTGTGACCTCAGCCCAAGTTCCAGACTCAGCCTGACCCCATGGGGAGCTCCAAAATGTAAATTATATCTCAGGCGACTTGGGACCCCAAGCAAGGGGTATTAGTCTGTTTCTTGTTGTTACAGCGAAATACCTGAGGCTGGGTAATGCACAAAGAAAAGAGGCTTATTTTGCTCAAACTTTTGGAGGCTGAGAGGGTTTGACTTTGGGTTTGGCTTCTGGTGAGGGGCTCATGGTGGTTGGCATCGCAACGGCAGAGCAGGGGCACAAGACAGACTCAGGGACCAGGCTCGCTTTTTTCTTTTTTTATAACAAGGTGCTCTTGTGGGGACTAGCAGGAGCCCAGAGAACTACACTAACGCCTTCTGAGGGTGGCACCCCCAGTGACCTAACTATCTTCCATCGGCACCCACCTTTTGAAGTTTCTCGGCCATGCTCTAGCAGATGACCTTTGGGGTACACTTGGAAACATCCCTAAATCAGCACCTGGGATCCACCTGGGCTTTCTCACTCCCACATCGGTCAGTGGAAGTGAGCCCCGCCACCAGCAAGCGGGTGACTGGCCCCCAGGGATTCCTGCTCCTGTGGCCCAAAGCAATTTCCTGAGGAAAACAGGTTTGAGCCCAAGAAACAAAGGGCACTGGGCAGAGGAATGTCCCCACAGAAGCTGGGGCAGAGGGACCTGAGGGCGTCCTTGCAGAGCTCAGTGCGTCCCAGGCCATCTACGGTCACAAGCCAGGTCTCCCCGAGGGCTTCCTTCCAGATGACCCTTTGTGTTTTAGCTACTTGTTTCTTGGCCTGTTTGGGGCCTCTCTCCTGCAGGAGGAGCCGGCCTGAAGCAGGGACCTCTCCTGTTCCGTCCACTATGCTCTTTCCAGAGCTGCACCAAGCACTTGGCGTTGGTCAGCGTCAATGGCCTCCAGACGCAGGTGGTCAGTGGTGAAGCCCAGGCCCCAACTCAGGGCTCCAGGCCTGGCTCCTCATGTGTCCCACCTGAGCAGATCCACAGCCAAGAAACACTGGCAGAGTCATCGTAAGCCGAAGTGCGTGGAGCAGTGGGCGCCGGGGCCTGCTGTCCCCAGAGGGCGGAGCACTCTCACCCAGGGCCTCTCAGAACGAGAGTCGGCAAGGCGCGCACGCAGTGCAGCCAGGTCAAGGCGCCTCTCACAGAAGACGCAAGGCTAGCCTGTGCCCCGAAGGGTCAGCAGCTGCTCCCAGAAGCTGACAGAAGGCCATCAGCCCTCAGCATCCTTCTGATACCCCAGGAGGAAGCACCCCAGGGCCTCCCTGCAGGCGGCGGACGTGGTGGGGGAGCTGGCCAAGCGCCCCACTGTGCACAGGACTCAAGAGGACACACCAAGCGGGACAGGCTGGTGCTGCCCCCACAGCGAGAGTCCAGCACAGGCTGTGAGGTCTCTTATCTCTCCGTTGGAATGTTCCAGGCCCAAGGCCCATTCGTGTGCAGCCGAGGGGGTCCACAGACCACGCCCGTGAGACCGCCTGTCCCAGCAAAAGGTTTCTGGGTCAGATGCTTTGAATCGATGAATTCTTTCCAACAGTCAAGGGACGATCAATCCCAAGGGACAAGCACACTCTTTTGGAACACAGACAAACAGACAGAGCCACCTGATTTATTTTATAAAGCCAACATGACCCTAGATTGTGTCTGAAACACACACAACAAAAACTCAACAGTCTTGAGTGAGACAAAACTGTATCCAATCTCTGCTCCCCTCAGTGACAGAGCGCTGGACCCACCAGGGCGCAGCGATACCCGATTCTCTGCAGAAAAGATTCACTTGAATAACGTGACATAACAAAGTAGGACTTACTCCAAGAACAGAAATCTATAAATGAAGCACATCAAGTATTGTACGAATTTATATGAGAAAAGATATGATTATCTCGAGTTACTCTAAAATCATCCAATAAAATTCAAGCCTTTACTTTAAAAACCCTAAAAACTACAAATATAAGGAGATTGCCTTAATACAATAAGGAGTATCTCTCAGATTACATGTTCCTTCCTATTAGCTTTTACAATGGAACATTAGAGGAATTCCTCTACAATTAAGATTAAAAGGAAATGGTCTCTATCATTGTTTTAGGCATTAAGTTTATGAATTACCAAAGACCTGAAAAATAATGTCTTACATTGAAAGATAGGAAATTTTCTCTTAGGCAAAAGAAGTCTGGAGGTAGAAAACCCAGGGAGCTCCATTGTTATTAGAAACAAACTTGTTTTCTACATTTTTCACCATGCTAGTTCTTGACTTCAATCCTTAGGTCTGTATTCGTTTCCTACTGGCTGCTATAACAAATCACCACCAACTTAGCCATTTAAGTAGATGCACATAGATTGTGTTACAGTTCTGGAAGCCAGTTGCCCCAAATTGGTCTCACCTGGCTAAAATCAGGGTGTCAGCAGGGCTGTGTTCTTTCTGGAGGCTCTGGGTTGAGAATCCATTGGTTCACCTTTTCCAGCTCCTGGAGGCTGTCCGAATTCCTTGCCTCATGCCTTTATCATCCCAACTTTATGTGCACATTGCATTTTCTGCCTCCGATCCTTCTGCTTTCTTCTTTCCCTTCTGGGGACCCTTGAGATTACATCAGGCCCATTCTGATAATCCTTGTAATTCCCCATTTCAATGTCTTTAACTTAATCTTACCTTCAAAGTTGTTTTTGGCCCTGTAGCTAACCCCCTATAGATTTTTTAAAAATTTTATTTAATACTTATTTATTTGCTTTTAGTTGTACACAATGCATTTATTTTTATGTGGTGCTGAGGATCGAACCCGGGCGGCGCACACGCTAGGCCAGCACTCCACAGCTGAGCCACAACCCCAGCCCCTACTATAGATTTTGAGGATGAGGACTTATATATCTTTTAGTGCCATTATTCTGTTTACCAGGTGGTCCAAGATGGCAGCTGGAGTTCCAGCCATCAAGCCAGCCTTCCAGCCAGCAGCAAGAGGAAGGTGCAGAAGACAGAACATTTCCAGAAGCCCCACATAACACGCTTACATCTCATTGGCCAGAATTTAGATACATAGCCTCACGTAGCTGCAGAGTGTTGCATACCAATGGACCTAAGAATCAATGATTCTGTCATTGCACAGCAAGTCAGTTGGAGGTGTGGGCAAGCAATTCAAGGTCCACCACAGTCACTATCCTTATTTGATAGTGTTTTGGAGGTTCTGGTCAATGAGAAACAACAGAAAACAATGCAAGTCAGAACTCTCAGAAAGGAATGGGCAAAGTAACATTATCTAAAGATGGTATGGACTTTTGTGGGGGAGACACCACCTTAGGAAAAGGCATTACAGAATCTCCACAGAACAGACCTGTCCTCTGAAAATGCTGACTGGAGGAAAGAAAAGAAAAGGAGAATATTGAACAAATCAAACTGAATACCAAGAAAGGTCTGTGTTTCAAATTTTGGGCATAAATATATTTTTTAAAATATTTATCTATTTGCTTTAGCTGTACACAATGGGTTTATTTGTACGTGGTGCTGAGGATCGAACCTGGGCCGTGCACGTGCCAGGTGAGCGCTCTACCGCTGAGCCACAACCCCAGCCCGGGCATAAATATTTTAAAGTTAACATGGGAGAACATGTAATAATACAATCTTTAAAAGTCAAGAACAGAAATGAGCCTTCACCAATCTGAACATATAAAATGACAATAAATAAGACAGTGTGGCCCTGGTGCCTCGTCAACAGACCCATGGCCAGAACGGGCATTTGTCCCTGAAACAGGCTGTAAGGGATGATGTACACCTATCAGGGACCCCGTGGAGACACCTGAGCGGAACCAAGTGAGAAGTAACAGACTGCGGCTTTCAAGAACCAAACTCCCAAGCCGGGCGTGGTGGCACACACCTGTAATCCCAGCACTTGGGAGGCTGAGGCAGGAGGATCAAGAGTTCAAAGCCAGCCTCAGCAATGGCGAGGCACTTAGCAACTCAGTGAGACCCTGTCCCTAATAAAATACAAAAATGGGGCTGGGAATGTGGCCCAGTGGTCCAGTGGCCCTGAGTTCAATCTCTGGTACCAAAAAAAAAAAAAAAAAAAACAAACTCCGAGTGAAGAGATCAGGCTGCAGTCCTAACTGAGAACCATGGACTCTCACGCCATTTGTCTGAGCCTTGATTTCTTCATCTCGGCAATAGAGATTATCCTGACTGACAACCAGAAGGTGATGAAGGCACTTTAAATGATTAAAAATGGAGGGGCTGGGGCTATAGCTCAGTTGGTAGAGTGTTTGTCTCACATGCACAAGGCCCTGGGTTCAATCCCCAGCATCCACAAAAAAAAAAAAAAAAAAAAAAAAATGGAGTCAGGGTCTGGGCCCTTATCACCAGTAGGTAGTGGTGTCTTTCCGAAGCCCCATCTCACAGTCCTTTACTTTCAAGTGGCAAATTTAGTCCATTCACCATGATTGTGATTAGTGACCATTGGGGTTCATATCTGACCCTGTGTTTTATTTTATTTTGTAAAATATTTTTTTAGCTGTAGGTGGACACAATACCTTTATTTTATTTATGTGGTGTAGTCGCCGGAAAGGGATTGCAGCCCGGAACGGCGGCGCCGCGGGAAGGAGTCCGGAGACAGGATGGAGACGAAAAAATTCTTTAATCTTTCTCTCTGTGTCTCTTGTAATTTCTAACACCACATACACACTCTCACAAGAAACCAAGACACCTACTCTTACAAGAAACTACAATATATCTATACAATAGCGATAACCCCGTCCGTTCTCTCTCAGGTCTCATCTCACGTGCCCGAGCAGGAATGGTGCTAGCCCGATATGCTGAGTCACGGCTCAAATCTCTCGAGATCCTGGGCCAAGTCCTGCGAGATCCCAGGCCAAGTCCCGTGAGACTACGGAAGGCGACAATGCCCAAATATGTCCATGGCCCATAGTCATAGTCAACCACAATCTTAGCTATCTCCCAAACAGGGCTCCTGCAATGTGGTGGTGAGGGTCGAACCCAGGGCCTCCCACATGCAAGACAAGCCCTCTACTGCTGAGCCATAACACAGCCCCTGATCCTGTGTTTTAAATTTTCTATTTGCCTGGCTGTTTCATCACTTTTTTTCTTTGTCTTGTCTTTGTATTGATCAGCTTTTCTTTTTCTTTTTTATATTTTTAGTTGTAGTTGGAAACAATACCTTTATTTTATTTATTTTTATGTGGTGCTAAGGATGGAACCCAGTGCCTCAGACATGCTAGGCAAGCACTCCACCTCTGAGCCACAACCCCAACCCCTGATCAGCTTCTCTTTATTCCTTTTGCTTTTCTACTGGTGTGAAATTACACATTCTAATTCCTTCTTTGGTGGCTCCTCTTAGAATTTTAACCCACTGGATTTAATACAGGCTAAGGTTAATCAGGGGCTCTCTTCCATCCAAAGCATAAAAAGACCTTAAATAATCATTTGATCAATGTTTCTATTTTTTTTTTTTTTTTTTTTTTTTTTTTTTTTGGTACAGAGATGGAACTCAGGGGCACTCAGCCCCTAAGCCATATCCCCAGCCCTATTTTGTATTTCACTTAGAGATAGAGTCTCACTGAGGTGCTTCACACCTCACTTTTGCTGAGGCTGGCTTTGAACTTGTGATCCTCTTATCTCAGCCTCCCAAGCCTCTGGGATTACAGGCGTGTGCTGCAGCACCCGGCCAGTGTTTCTATTTTTAAACTTCCTCAAATTATTATTATTATTATTATTATTATTATTATTATTATTATTATTTTGGCCCCAGGGATTGAACTCAGGGGCACTCGACCACTGGGCCACATCCCCAGCCCTTTTTGTATTTTATTAGAGACAGGGTCTCACTGAGTTGCTAAGTGCCTCGCCATTGCTGAGGCTGGCTTTGAACTCCCAGTCCTCCTGCCTCAGCCTCCCAAGTGCTGGGATTACAGGTGTGCGCCACCGCGCCCGGCTCCTCAAATCATTTTTATGATCATTTTCTCTAGTGAATATTTACATAAATTTATCCGTGTTTGCCTATTTATTTGATCAAGATTCCTTCGAATAAGTCATTCCCTCCTCCTGGCCTGATTCATCTGTAAGCAGCCCTCATTCTTGATCTGATGCACGTCCTGGATGAGCATGATAAAATACCATTAAATGATCTATAATGATTAAATGATCTATCATTTAATGATCTATGATTCTATAAACTATTATTCCACCACCCATTGCCGTGGTTGAGAGTTCATGTTCATTTCAACATTTTTCTCTCTGAGCTTTTAAGATCTCCTCTTCTGCGTTAGGGTTGTGAAGTTCCTCCACGACGTGTCTGCCGAGACTCGGCTTCTTCAGCCCACGCTGTCTTTCCCTAAGGTGGGCCACTCTCAGCCGCGGCCTTCCTGTGACCTTCCCCAGGGCTGTGTCCCTTCCTTCCCTCCCACCCGCAGGCCTCTGATCTTTCCTTTGCACTCCGCATCTCTAGCTTTAACCTGGTCAGAGGGTCAAGTTCCTGTTCCTGTCAGGCGGAGATGCGGGCACCCTCCCACCCACTGAATTGCCCCCACCGAGCAGGGTGAGCCAGCAGCTCCAGGGGACCGGGTCCTGCTGCACACAGGAGATGATGCCCCCCCTTTCACGGTGCCCCAGGAGACTGGGCTTGTGGGGCTGAGCAGAGGGCTCCGGAGTCCCGGCCACGCTGGGGGCCAGAGGGGAGGGCTGTTTCTCTGGAGGCTTGGCAGAGGCTGCCTCCCCTTTCCTCCTACTTAGGTAAACGCACCAGAGCCCACTTGCTGTGGCCCTGAGTGATGCGCAGGCCAGGCTGCAGCGCTGCCCACTGCCACCACTGTCCCCCACCTCGAGCCCCTCCACACAGGAGCACGTGAAGACCCCACGTCTGGGCCCTGTCTCCCTCGGCGTTTGCGGTGGGGCTTTGACTTGGGCGCCCCGCAGGCCACGCGGTCTGCTCACATCCCGCCCCATTGATGAGAGGAGGGCTGGGACCCCAGTGTGGACCGCCCAAGGCTGTCCCGAGGGGTCGCCGAGGAGACCTTGACAGAGACCTCCTAGCAGAACAGTGACACGACCTTGCGGGGGCCAGTTAGGTCAGTGTCACCTGGAGGCCAGCGCAGGTCACCTCATCAGGAAAACTGTAATGCCAACACAGGACAGAAGGACATCCTCAAGCCTCCACGCCTGCCACGCTGCAGACTCAAACGGCTTTTCACCTTAGGCCAACCTTATCTCGTAAATAATACTACTACTGAGTACTTCCCCTCTCCTGGGCTTTGCGATAGAGCCCCTAAGGACGCTGCCCTGGTATACTCCTGAGGAAAGCCCAGAGAGGCTAGGCAGCCGGCCCAAGTCACACAGCAGGTAGTGGTAGAGTAGGGATTTACAGTCACATGCCTGGCCACCTAAGGAACTGCCCTGAGGACACCAAGGGGAGGTGGGGGTGTGGGGGAAAGGGGGGGTGTCTCCACAGCTGGCCATGGCAGAGCAGGACTGACACTCAGGTCTCTGATTGGCTCATCCGTGTTTTGTGGGTGGTGAGTTGGAGGGAGTTGCTTATGTAACGCGTCTGTAACCCGATCCTTCCCCAAGGGCTGAAAGTCAGGGTGGCTCTCCATAACCCTCCTGGGCCTTGAAGATTTTGTTAAATAACAGCTCCCTCTAGTGCACCGAAAAACAACCAGATTGGTTCTTCAAGAGGGAAAGAAAAGAACAACCATCATGAGGAGCGTGGGGATGGGAGAAGAGAAAGGAGGAGGAGGAAAGGAAAGGAAGAAAAGGAAAGAAACTATAACCACGTCTAGGGGCTGGGACGCGGGCACTGGGAGACCTGCTGTGGCCGTCCCTGGTGTTATTGCCGACAGGAGTCAGCATTCACTGGGGACCTTGGGGACAAATATTCCAGTAAGTGAGACTGGAGGCAGGTAGATCTAAACCCCTCTGGGAAATCTGAAAACCAGGCCAGCTTCCAGCCTCCACTCCAAGAGCCCTGTTCCAGGGTCCAACGGGCCTTGCAGAGACCCGGGGGCCTCCTTGTCCCAGGTAGACCAGTTGCCTTCACTTCGCAGCTCAGTGAGGCTGGGCTGAGCGCACCTGCCGGCCAGATGCTCTTCTGGGGGCCTTGGCACCTGATTTCAGAAAGCCTGCCCCTTGAGCCTTGGGACCTCGTGTCCATCTCCCCCACCCCTTCCCACTTAACAAGAACCCGTGACCCACCCAAACTGCTTGCCCCATGCATCAGTAACAGAGTTGGGTCTGTTGACGCCATCCCTATAGTCCTGATCTCAATCTTCTGATTCTGACCCAAGCCCTCTTTAAGGAAAATTCACAGTTACTAAGAGAGGCACTTTGGCAATAGTCTTGCTTTGGATTATCAAAACACTCTTGATTTAACTACTAGTTTGTAGAAAATACAGGAATTAGAGCGATATTAAATCATATTATAAAAACATAACTGGTAAAATGGGGCTGGGGATGTGGCTCAGTGGTCCAGTGCCCCTGAGTTGAATCTCCAGTAGCAAAACCAAACAAACAAACAAACAACAACAATAAAACCCTGAAGAGTTTACAGAGGAAAGTCAATGATGTCTAAAGCTTATTCCATAATAATCTTGGAGGAGGTGTAGGTTTAGGGGTGTAGATAAGACCAGAGATGATAATCATTACCTGGGGATTCATTATTCTATTTGCACTAACTTTACGTATTTAAATGTTCCCTCATTAGAAAAAATTAAGACAGAAAAAAAAAGTGAAGTAAGAGTCAGACCCTGAATACTGAAGTTTGTTTTTCTTATTTTTTCCTTTTTATGACTACACAAAAGAGTATAATAATCTTCATAGAAAATAGCATTCCTACGTGACAAAGAGAACACTGTGTCCTGGTGGCACTGAGTGTTCTTTCCCGGTTGGTGGCTTTGTGCATGAGATTCAGTCTTTTCCATCTTTCCAGGAGCAGGATCATGCTCGGCCATGCTAAGGGGCTCATCCAGGTTAAATAAGTGACGCCCAGTCTGCATCCGGAGCTGTCTGGGCAGCTGAGACCCCCATCTGTGCCCGCAGTCATCCTGGAGTTTTCCATTGCGCCACAATCCCTTTTTCCAGGACACAGACCAGGCCTTGGACACCAGCAGACAGTGATCAATAACAACCTTGGGGGCCGCTGACCACCGCTGACACGCAGCAGGTGGCCTCTTGGAAACAGAGCTGGGGCTGGCGGAGGGTCAGATCCTGCAGGAAACATGGAACCCAAACAGGAATCACTTGTCTGTACTCCCTGGAGTTTGGAAGGACAGATGGGGTGTCCTTGGTCAGAGCACGCAACTGTACTATTTCAAAACTCTCGCCAAGAGGCAGATCTGAGGAGACAGGGCCAGGGCAGCAGCACGAATCTTTCTCTAGGCCAGGGGCAGCTAGGGAAGGTCAAGTCTGAGAACTAAAGTGCTGGGATAAATCTAGGAGCAAAAGAGGGACAGAGGACACCCCCAGGCAGTGCACAAAGGAGATGTAAAGAAATAACTCACATTAGGAGAAATATATACCTTTGCCAGAAATCAAAGAAATGCAAATAACAAGATGATACCATTTGGTGTCCTTCAGGCTGGCAAAGGTTTTAAAAAATGTAAAATGTCCCAGATTAAAAGTGACTAAAGGGATAGACCAGCTAAATGCAACATGTGATCCTGCATTTGGATCCTGGATGCGGGAAACTGTGGAAGACATTATTGGAACACTTGATAAAATATTGAATATGAATTGCAAAATAGTGGTTTGGATCAGGGTAAATTTAGTTTTTTTTTTTTTTTTTTTTTTTTTTTAATTGTGCGTGGTTATGTAAGAGGTTGTTAGGAAAAGCCACACTGACATACTGAGGGTAAAGGCTGTGATCCCAGCAGCCCACTCGAAAGGCTCAGAAAGAAAAACTGTGAAGGAGGGAGGAGGTTGAGGAGGAGAACAGGTGGGGAGCTCTCTGTACTCTTCTTGCAAGCTTTCTGAAAATTTAAAATTATATAAAATTTTTTGAACATTATAGTCACTTATTTATTTATACATTTATATATTTTTGCGGTACTGGGGATTGAACTCAGGGCCTTGTGCATGAGAGGCAAGCACTCTACCAACTGAGATACCAGTCCCTTTTTATTATTTATTTATTTATTTATTTATTTAGTGGTACCAGGGATTGGATCGAACTCAGAGGCAGTGGACCACTGGGTCACATCCCCAGCCCTTTTTTGTATTTTATTTAGAGACAGGGTCTCACTGAGTCGCTAAGTGCCTCGCCATTGGTAAGGCTGGCTTTGAACCCGCGATCCTCCTGCCTCAGCCTCCCAAAGTGCTGGGATTACAGGCGTGCACCACTGCGCCCAGCTTCTTTTTTTTTTTTTTTTAAAGAAGAAAGTTCACGATGCTCAGTACTGGCAAAGGTGCAGAAAATGGGCAGGAGTTCTGGAGAAGCATCAGGGAGAAGCGGTGCAAATTTTCAACTGGTGAGGCCACTTCCAGGTATGCAGTCGGAAGAAACAAGCACAAAAGGCTGAGTCAGATGCGGCAGATCATGCAATGGAGTGGCATTGGGCCTCTCAAGGACGGAAACTCTGACGTAGGCTGCAATATGGATGACCCCTGAGGACACTGGGCTAAGCGCAGTAAGCCAGTGGCCACACTGTGCGATCTCACCTAGAGGAAGCTCCTGGAGTCTCAAATTCAGAGACAAGGGGAAAGCAGAACCTGAGTCTCCCAGGGCTCGGGCAGAGGGGACAGTGGAGTTAGTATTTAATGGCTACAGAGTTTCAGTTTCATGAAATGGAGAGAGTTCTGGAGGAGGAAGGGGCTGAAATTTGCAAAACGTGGAAGTACTTGATGCCCCTGTGCACTTAAAAATAGCTAAAATGGCCAATTTTATGTTCTATGTATTTGACCACAATAAAAAATAATAATAAATAAAGGAAACAACCACGAAGGTGCTCAAAGATCCAGCTAGGACGATTTTCACAGAAGCCCTAAATATGCAACAACAGATTGGTTAAATAGCTCTGGCACATTCCCAGAACAGGACACTATGTAACCCTTGAAATGAGATTGTGAAGCAATGTTTCCTCACATGGGAAAAGGTTGGGAATACATTAAATGGGGGCAAAAAGGTTTCCAAGACATTATGTTCTGTACCAGTCAATTAACCAAACTCTTAAGAGAGAAGGGGGAGACAGATATGCGTGCCTTGGAACCCGGAGCCTGTGTCTGTGTGTCTGGTTTTTAAGCTTCTTGAGGTCAGGAGCCAAGTCTTTATGTTCCCAGTGCCCAGAACAGTGCCCACTGCCCAGTGAGTGCAGATAAAGCTTTGTTTCACAAACACATGAAGAAATATAGAAAAAAAAAAAGAACCAGGGTTTTACTTCCAAATGCCCACAGCTGTACTTTTGAGGCATATGAATGCATGTATCTTAATTTCCTTTTTTCTTTTTGTTTTTTCTTTTGGTCTATATGTTCTACATAGAACATTGATCAGCTTTGCAGTAACGTATATAAAACAACAAAGGTGATTATTTAAACAATTGTAAGTTAAAAGTAATGCGTGCAATTACTTAAAAACATGGTAAATTATTTAAAACGATAAATGCAAAGCAGGAAAAGGAAAAGAAAAGAAAAAAAAAGCAACCTCAATCTTAGGGCCCTTGGGTATAGGATCTCTCTGGAATAGAGTTCAAGGTTACCTTAAACCATCTGGAAATTTCTCCAGCCAGTCTTTGAATCGCATCATTCTCAAGGAGGTGGGAGAGGCCACGACCTTGAGCACGCCACCAGCGCTTTCCCTGGCCTCTGTTTTCCCAAGGGACGCAGATAGCATCCTGGACAGAGCCTGTGCGTGTCCACCCCTCCCCTCCAAGCATGCCCCGGACCAGGAGGATGTGGCAGGGTGGGAAAGAAATGATGGGCGCCTCCATTTGACAGACAGCTGAGGTCAGGAGGCTGGAGCCATGGGGCCACTGGTGGGGGTGGGGACTACGGAGGGTTTTGGTTGTATCTGTGCCACCCTGGTCTGATACCCAGGAGCCTCCCCCAGCCCTGGCACTGCTGCCTCCAACCAGCTGGGACCTGATGGCCCCGGGAGGTGAGACTCACAGCGTGCACAGTCCTGCGAGCGCTGGAGAGCTCTGCTTCCGGCCAGGACGATCAACGCCTGCTCTCCAGTTCTGGCGCAGACCTGTCACTTCTCTGACCCAGGGGATGATTCACAGTGACCCCTCTCACAGCACAAGAGCCTGCCCAGATCCCTTGGGAGACACACAGCCTGCGGTTTGCTCGTCACAAGATGGTTTTTGACACGACCCAGGCTTTTTTTTGAGAGCGATTTTGCATTGACACAAAAATTGAGCAGAAAGTACAGAGAGTTCCAGATGCACGCTGACCATCCCCCTGCCCACGATTTCCTGTGAACACCTTGCCCTGGTGTTGCCTATAGGTCACACTCGACAGGCCAGTGTCCTTACATGACCAGTGCCTGAAGTCTGCAGTTGACAGAGTTCTCTCTCTCTCTCTCTTTTAAATTGTAAATACGCATAATGTAACTTCATAGTGGGCGTCTCCGCAGCATCGAGGACACTCACGCTCTGCACCCATGGCCACAGCCCACCTCCCACACTGGAACTCCTAGCCCACAGACAGCCACGGCCACCGAGTTCACTCCTGGGATCTGGACAAGAGTGAAATGACATGTGTCCATCATGTAACACACAGAGCAGTTTCACCGACCTGAAACCCCCTGCGCCCCACCACTCATCTCTCCCCAAACCTCTGGCAACTACTGATCTTTCTTTCTACCATCTCTGTAGTTTTACCTGTTTCAGAACGTCACATAGAATGGTCCATTTGGTTCTTTTCTTTTTTTTTTTTTTTTTTTTTACCCAGGGATTGAACTCAGGGGCACTCGGCCACTGGGCCACATCCCCAGCCCTTTGTTTGTATTTATTAGAGACAGGGTCTCACTGAGTTGCTAAGTGCCTCCCCATTGCTGAGGCTGGCTTTGAACTTGCGATCCTCCTGCCTCAGCCTCCCAAGTGCTGGGATTATAGGCGTGCGCCTCCGTGCCTGGCAGAAAGGTCCATTTGGATCACTGGACCTACAAGGGCACCACTGTCACCCACAGGGTGCATCCTTGCTGTGTGCGCTCTGTGGGCCTGGGCAGATGTATAATGACACCCACCACCAGCATAGTATCACACGGAGAAGTCACCTGCCCTAGAGGAAGCTTTTGTGATGAATAATTAAACAAACAATGTATTTACTAACATTTGTGTTTTTTATTTTTTAAATATTTATTTATTTGCTTTAGTTGTACACAATGCAATGCATTTATGTTTACGTGGTGCTGAGGATCGAACCCCGGCCGCGCATGTGCCAGGCGAGCGCTCTGCCGCTGAGCCACCACCCCAGCCCACATTTGTGTTTTTTTAAAAGGTGGGGGAGAAGCTGGGTGTGTTGGTACAGGCCTATAATCCCAGCTCTTTTGGAGCCTGAGACAGGAGGATCATGAGTTCAAATCCAGCCTCAGCAATTTAACGAGGTGCTAAGCAACTCAGTGAGACCCTGTCTCTAAATAAAATACAAAATAGGGCTGGGGATGTTGCTCAGTGGTCATATGCCCCTGAGTTAAATCCCCAGTATCCCCCTCAAAAAAAAAAAAAGTGGGTGAGAGCCAGGTGCAGTGGGGCAGGCCTATAATCCCAGCGCCTCAGGAGGCTGAGGCAGGACGATCACAATTTCAAAGCCAGACTGTGCAACTTAGCAAGGCCCTAGGCAACTCAGTGAGACCTTGTCTCTAAATAAAACACAAAAAATCTCTGGTAATGTGGCTCAGTCATTAGGCACCCCTAGGTTCAATCTGCAGTACAAAAAAAAAAAAAAAAAAAAAAAAAAAAAAAAGTGGGGTAGAGAACATACATTGGATTTGCCCCAATAAACAATGGGGGTCAGTGTGGAAGGAAGATCTTCACAGTTGGCCTTTTCATAATTTCAATGTTAGAACCAAAGGAATGTGTTACCTATTCAGAAGGTAAATAAATGAATACAATGTAATGTTTAAATAATTCATTTTTCCATTTTCTTTTAACTCAGACTTCAAATATCCCCATCCAGGACTCTGGTGTTGACTCCAGCTGTAGGCTGGGTTGTCTCCGTGGCCTCCGTGCACAGGGGCTGGTCAGGCCACCACCTCCTCCCAGAACTCCTGTCCCTGTCTGGCCTGAGTCTGGCCTGGATGCCCAGGGAGGCCCAGCCCTCCATCTGCCGCCCCAGACCTACAAGCTGCTCAGTCCCCTCCTGCCAACTGAGCATCGTAATTACATGATAAAGACTAATTGCCCATGACTAGGCTCTTCCCCAGTCACAGACATTAACCAGAGTCACGCCTAACAAGCCTCACCATTAATTATCTGCGCTCGATGCTCTCGGATTTAATTATACTTTGGCAGGAAGGAGCAATCCACGAACGATGACTAAGGATACGGAGCTTACGCGGGCGCAGTGGCGCACGCCTGTAATCCCAGCACTTGGGAGGCTGAGGCAGGAGGATCGTGAGTTCAAAGCCAGCTTCGGGAATGGCGAGGCACTTAGCAACTCAGTGAAACCCTGTCTCTAATAAAGTACAAAAAAAGGCTGGGGATGTGGCCCAGTGGTCGAGTGCCCCTGAGTTCAATTCCCGGTACCAAAACAAAAACAAAAACAAAACAAAAAACGGAGCTTGCCCTCTTCTTATCAGGTAGCCTGGCAAAGCTGCTCCAAGGCCCCTTTTCAGGCCCCCCCCCACCCCCCAGTGAACAGAAGGAGATACCAGGGGAGGGAGCCTGCATTTATCCTGCACCTGCTGTGTGCAGCTGCACCCAGGCATTGTAGAAGACATCGTCTCCCCTAATCCTTGCAATCAGGATGGGTCCCCCATTTTTCAGATGGGAAAACAAAGACTCGGAGAGATCAGCAATTTGCCAACCAACGGGCAGAGCCAGGTCTGGGTGAGTCACAGACTCACGCTTGTTCACGAGTCGGTACTGGAGGGAGGGTCTTAATGATGTTTTTTTTTTACTCTAGCCTTGAATTTGGGTAGTGCTTTTATTTCTCCAAAGCATTAACAAGCATTATTTCATCTTAGTCCCACACTTGTTTATTAGTATCTGGAGCCCAGAGGGATTTGGTGTGCACATGGCGCACGCCCAGGTCACTGTTCCTGCATGGCCAATGGAGTGGGCAGGGGAGAGGTTGGCTCTGACGTCCCTCTGCCTGCTTTCATGGCCTCCTGACTGTGCAGCCTTGGTCAGGTTACTTGCTCTCCCCACCAGTGGTATGTAACTGGGTAGATGAAATACATACATGAAAGACCCTTAGCATAAGGCACGGCGTCTGGGAGTTATCAAGCCCCAAGACTTCTTCCTCTAGAAGGAAGAAGAAGTCTTCCTTCTTCCACAGAAGCTTGTGCTTTTCATTCAGTCACTTTGATAGACTGATGAGAAAAACTGTCCCCAGTGATGCATCGATTTCCCTCTCTGCCTTGTTAATGTGACCTTTTAGCTTCTCCACTAGGGGGCGGAGTCTATGTTGCTAGCTCCTGAGGCTGGTCTGGTCTCATCCTTTGCTTTGAGGGACAGAATGAGACAGGAGAGATGCTGTGCCATTTCTGAGCTGGGTCCTGCATGGTGTGCTTCTCCTGTGGACCCCTGCACCTTCCTGTGACCAAGCTCAAGCTAGCCTTTTGGATGGTGAGAGACATAGCCCAGGCACCCCCATCAAACCAGCAGATAGCCAGCCAGCTCAGACATAGGGTAGAGCCACGTAGACAAGCCGGTAGCCAGCAGACTTGCCAGCTAACTGCAGACCAGGAGCAAGCTCAGCTGAGATCAGCTGACCCTGATTTAGATCAGCAGATCATCCTACTGACTCATGCACAATAATACTGTTTCAAGGAACTGAGTTGTAGTGTGATTTTTGTTACCTAGCAATAGCTAACAGCTACAGCTATTTGTGTAACTTATTCTCAGGTAAGAACAGTGTTTGGACAAAGTAAGGTCTCCATTTCCCATTTCCTATTGCTCAGGCTTGAACAAAAGTAGTAGCTCAGAGCAGCCTGGGACCAACCTGTCAGCAAGTCCTAGGATTTATCCTTCTTCAACTCTTCCCGGAAACTGTTACAACTCAATTCAACAGTCCCATTTTCTTTTGTCTGAAAATGTCTTTATTTTATCCTTATTCTGAACAGATGCTTTTGCTGAATGTAGAATTCAAGGATGACAGTTACATTTTCTCAGAATACGGAAAGTACATGCTCTGCCTTCTGGATCCTGCTGTTGCTTATGTGAAGTCAGCTGTCAATCTTACTGTTGCTTCTTGGAACACAGTCTCTGTTTCTTCCTCTGCTGCTCTGAGATGTTCTCATTGTCTGTGTGTTTAAGCAATGTTATTATGATTTGTCTATGTATAAATTTATTTATTTATTTTTTATCCTTCTGGGGTTTGTTGGACTTCTTGAATCCCAGGCTTGATTTCTGTGTTAGTTAGAATAAGTAATGCTAGTTGCTAGAACAAACAACCTCAAAATCTCAACGGCTTAGTAGAAGATTTCTTTGGGTGATCCTTGGGTGGCCTATCACGAAACTCTTTTTAGAGAGGCCCCAGGGCCTAGGCTCCTTTCCTTTATGTAGTAGTTTGCAACCTTGGGTGCACTGTTGGATCCCTGAGAGGTCCATGGATACAATTTAGAGAATCCATTAAATGAAATTAGGAAAATATTACATTGTCATTCCCTTTGTAAAATCTAGCATTTATTCTTTAATTATGAATGTAGACAACAAACCACAGTTTTACAGTTGTGAGACTACTACCAATGGAAGTCACAGATATTTTTATAGATTACATTTGTTGTAGGTAGGTATCTTGAATTATTGTGTATACTCATTCACTACATTGAAACTACGGCAGTATCGCAGCCCCCTCAAGAGCCCCCTCTAGGCTGCACACAATTGGAGCCTGGTTTGAAGCAGCTGGCCCATCACTCACTTGGGACCTGTGGGCCTAACAATCGCTTAGTCACAAATGGTGGCATTGTGTGCTCTCCCGTTGCTGATCCCACCCTCCCCCTGCCTTCCTGCCTCCCCTCTCCATGGTGGCTTCTTGATCAGTACAGGGAAGGAGGCGAGTCGAAGACCACTGCGTATGGTCCTTATACAAGCTAAGTGACAGCAGCCTTCACCCTGACGTGTCTTTTTTTTTTTTTTTTTTTTTTTTTTTTAAATATTTATTTATTTTCTTTTTTAGTTGTACACAATGCATTTTTATGTGGTGCTGAGACTTGAACCCGGGGCGCTCACGTGTTAGGCGAGCGCCCTACCGCTGAGCCACATCCCAGCCCCCCTGACGTGTCTTTGAAAAATAACCATCTGTCTACACTTGAAATAAGTTGTCTTGTTCTTTAACGTGTTAGCAGTGATGCACCTTTTGTCTTGTATTCATTATTATTTTTTCCTTCCCCTCTTGGACTTTTTGTTTCTTTTTCCATTGGGTATCTTATTTCAGTTTCTATATTTTTCATTCCTACAAGTTCCGTTGGATTCTTTTCCAATTTCTTTTTGAACACTTCTTTGATTTTTACATTTCCTGAACATCTTTTCCAGCTTGTGTCCTGCAATGGACGGGAAGCTTGTGTCCTCCCCAAATTCATAGGTTCAAGCCCTACTCCCCAGAGTGAAGGCATTTGGCGGTGGGGGGAGGAAGCCAGGGCAGGCTGTGAGTGGCCCTGGGTGCCAGTGTGAAGCTGGGGGAGCTCCTGTGGCCTGGACAGGAGAGGGGCATGGCCAGGGCCCTTGGGATGTAGAGTGCGCTGGGGGCTCAGGCTGAGCTGGAGGAAGCTGGGCGAGGATCCGCCCCTTGTACCTGCTCCCAGCTGCACAGACACTCCAATTCCCTCAGGGCCATCGGCCCCAGCTGCCCGTGGAGTGTCCCTGACCCCAGCAGCTCTGGCCTGGGTGGTTTTTTTGAGCATGTGTAGTTGCCAGTTCCCCTAGGGACGAAACTTACTTAGGCTTGAAGCCAAGCGAAAGGGATGGGGGGACATGGCTTTTTTTTTGTTGTTTTTGTTTTGTTTGGGGGCAAGCCTCCCACCCTCTTCCCAAATTCAAATACTTCCCTGTGTGCTGGGGGCATGTCAGAAACTCTCAGATTTAGCTGCAGACACCCAGGATCGCTCTCTGTGTCAGCTGGCATGCTAGTGGGCGATGTGGAGACCTCCGGTTGGCATCCAGACAGGCCCTTCCTCAGGCAGGACCCCAGGCCTGTCTGGACTGACCTACAGGGACAGAGCCAGCAAGTCATCTTCAGGGGTTCAGAGGGTGGAAAGGGGTCTGGGCTGAGGGTCTCGGGCTGTCCCCGTCCTGGGCCACCAGTTCAGCTCTGAAGCCAGCTGCAGGACAGGGAGGGAGGGCTTCGTGTCTTTGGACTCGAATTCCTTGGACTTGAATTCCCCCTGGAAAATGGGGAATTTGGGCCAGATGGTTGCTAGCCCCCCCACCTGCTCTGAAACTTCACCCTCTGTTACTTCTGACCAGGCACCCATTTGGGGGAAAGGTTTTGTTGCGATGCTAACAGATTTCCACAAGCTCCCAGAAGGGATTTTTACCTATAATGACCGTAATTCTAACTTCCTGTGGAGCATGAGACCACCTCTGCTCAATGGGAATATCGTGAAACAATTGAAGATGGTGGTTAGCAACTTTAAAAATCATATGGAAGGTCCCGGCGTTGAGCTCTTGGATTCTAAACCTCATTTTCCACTAAAGGAACCAGGTGGCCTGCTGCAGATATGGCTGGTTTCAGGTCCAGGGCAAGAAAGTATCAGGTTAGACTGGAACATCTCAGGGCCCCGGAAAGCAAAGAAATGCTCAAAGCTCATGAGGGTGAGGTTAAGCCAGCCAAATCTGGGACAATTTAAGTATCAATAATAATAATGAGGGGGCTGGGGTCGTGGCTCAGTGCTAGAGCGCTTGCCTAGTGTGTGTGAGGCACTGGGTTCGATTCTCAGCACCACATATAAATAAATTAAATAAAGGTCAATTGACTACTAAGAAATATTTATTTTTCAAAATAATAATAATAATAATAATAATAATAATAATAACAAAGAGGATGATGCATCTTAACAAATTGAATTTTAAAAGAATCTATAAGGGGGCCGGGGTTGTGGCTCAGTGGTAGAGCGCTTGCCTAGCATGAGTGAGGCACTGGGTTCGATCCCTGGCACCACATAACAATAAACAAGCAAAATAAAGGTATTGTGTTAAACTACAACTACATAAAAGAATCTGTGAGTACATAGTGATAGTGTTTTAAAGTGGGGGAGTTGAGGGAAAGCAAAAGACTAGCCAACAAAACAGAAGGAAGATGATAGAGTTAGAAAATCACCATTTCAACTACCAATGTAATAATTCCCATAAGGATCATCCAGGCATTTCCAGAACCACTGAACATTCATTGGGGAATAGGAAATTTGCAAGTTTTCAAGGTATCACCCTACCTATGAGGATATTCATTAACAACAAAGGGAAATACACTGTTAGGATGGAGTGCTCTGGTAGAAATCATTTTAACCAAGTGGTCAGACTTAGCATTGCTGGTCTGTGCCTCTTGCATTGATGGAGTGATCCAGTGTCACCTCTATAATATTCTTTCCCCAAATGTCAAATCTAATCATGAAGACACAGACAATCCACACTACGGGTCTTTCTACAGGCATGAGAAAAATCAGCTCACCCTCTTCACAATGCCAACATATGAAGGACCAAAAGAAGGGGGGTGGAGAGAGAGGGGCGGGGAGAGACCGAGACCCAGATGGGGCAAAATGTTAATAATGAAGGGATCTAAGTAAAGGGCATGTGGCTGTTCATTGTATCATTTTTAAAACTCTGTAAGTTTGCCGGGCGCAGTGGTGCACGCCTGTAATCCCAGCACTTTGGGAGGCTGAGGCAGGAGGATCGCGAGTTCAAAGCCAGCCTCAGCAATGGTGAGGCACTTAGCAACTCAGTGAGACCCTGTCTCTAAATAAAATACAAAAAATGGCTGGGGATGTGGCCCAGTGGTCGAGTGCCCCTGAGTTCAATCCCCGGTACCACAAAAACAAACAAACAAACAAACAAACAAACAAACAAAAAACTCTGTAAGTTTGACATTTTTCACGTCTATATTTTTAAACGATGCAGAGAGCTGTATGGGAGGTATTTACTATAACTTTGACCTCCTGTATGTCAACAGAATAGCTCACCATGTTGTACGTGCATTCGGACAAGCATCCACAGCGGATGGCTGTTGTTTTTAGCTTTGGCTTCCATTCCTATTTTTTTTTTTTGGGGGGGGGGCCAGGATTGATCCCAGGGCCTCAAGCATTCTAGGCAGGCACTATCCTGCTGTGCTGCACCTCCAGCCCCCAGTCCCGCTCTTCCACAGCAGCCCCTCATTTCCTCTGGGCCCCCATCCGTCCCTCTTTCTGTTCACGACCCGCGGGCTCAAGTCCTAAGTCGGTGCATCCAGAGCCGATGGACTCCGGCCCGGGGCATGTGCTGGGCTGTTGGAAGAGACAGTTGGGGTGTGAACTGGAGCAGCGTGGTCACCTATAGGGAGCTGCCGCCTGTGAATCGAGCTGGCCCGGAGGGAAGGGGAGCCAGGAAGGAAGGGAACATGCTGTCCAGCGCCAGTAATCGTTTCAGACACTGGGGAGCAGGTGAACCCACGGGTCTCCTTTCTGCCTATGCAAGTCAGAGCCGGGCGTCTGCGGCCTGCGCCGAGGAGTCCACCCCAGTGCGGGGATTCACAGGCCAGGTGTGCTTACTCGTCACTGACTGAGGTCCAGCAGCTGGACGTGGGGCACCTCACAGGTGTCCTTTGGGTCAGGAGTCTGGCAGTGTGGCTGGGGTCTCTGGACGGGTTCTCACAGGTTCCAGCCCAGAGGTCAGTCGGGCCTGTGGGATCAGCTGGTGGCTCAACGGGGGCAGGTTCTGCTTCAAACTCCTCTGTTGTTGGCAGCACTTGTCTCCTTGCAGGTGGCTTGCTGGGGACCCCGGCTTTGGCTGGAGGCTACCAGCCCACAGTTGCCTGCCACGTAGGTTCCCTCATCAAGGCCACTCACTTCCAGCCAGTCGGGTAAAACAGACTCCCACATAGTGCAACACAATCACAACTCTGACATCCCCTCACCGTTGCTGTGTGAGGTGACCAAGACATAAGAGTGACCTTGCCTCCTCTTTGTCACGTTCAGTTGGTTGGAAGCAAGTCACAGGCTCCACTCTATCTCACAAGACGAAATGGCAGCACCCCGAGACAGGAACTCGCTGGAGGCTGGCTTTGAGTCTGTTCATCACAAAGGCATGGGAAGAATTTGTTCAAAAACCACCATGGGGGGGAGCTGGGGTTGTGGCTCAGCAGTAGAGCGCTCGCCTAGCATGTGCGCGGCCTGGGTTTGATCCTCAGCACCATGTAAAAATAAACGCATTGTGTACAACTAAAGTAAATAAATAAATATTAAAAAAAAAAAACCACCATGACTACCCTCACCCCCCACTGAACACTTCCTTTTTTCTTTTTTTTGCTGAGTACTTACAATTGAGCACTAACACAGTGTGTGCTTTTATCCTGAGCCTTCCTAATTCAACAGAGTTACCACTGGGAAGTGGGGAGAAAGGCCGGTGTTGAGAGCACCAGAACTTTCTGCTCCACATTTGGTATTGCTTGGAATTTTTATGATGAGTATGTATTTGTGTACTGTGTAATTTAAAATGACAATTAAAAATGAAAATTGTGGGCTGGGGGTATAGATCAGTAAGTAGTACAACATGTGAGAGGCCCTGGGCTCCATCCCCAGCACTGGAGAAAGAATGAAAGAAATAAAGGAAGGAAGGAAGGAAGGAAGGAAGGAAGGAAGGGAGGGAGGAAGGTAGAAAGGAAGGAAGGAGGGAAGGAGGGAGGGAGGGGGGAGAGGAAAGAGGCATGGAGAGAGAGAAAAAGAAAAAAGGATCCTAGGGCTGGGGTTGTGGCTCAGAGGTAGAGCGCTCGCCTAGCATGACGTGCAAGGCCCTGGGTTCCATCCTCAGCACCACATAAAAATAAATAAACAAATAAAATAAAGGTATTGTGTACAACTACAACTACAAATGAATATTAAACAAAGAAAAAAGAATCCTAAGAATAAGTTATACTTTATTATGTATGTCAGAACACGCTCTACTGTCATACATATCTAATAAATAAATGAATAAATAAATAAATAAAAGACAAAAAGAAAAAAGGAAAGAAAGAGGAAGGAAGGAAAGAAAACTCTATACTGTATGACCCTCCTACACACGTATACACATACAATTGAGAAGAAAAGACTGGACTTTATTTTCCACAATTAAGGACTATTGTTCTAATAATCAGAGAACATAAAGTGATGTGAAATGGTTTGGGGTCCAGTGCCATAACTAAAATTGAACCAAACACTCTTGTTTACCTCCTGCAGAAAGGCAAGTTCCTGCCTGGGTGGCTGGTGTGGGGGGGGGGGGGTGACAGCTCCTGGGTCCCAGACACCAGGCAGATGTAAGCGGAGACACACACCTGCTTCCTCTCTCGCTGGCGGAGAGCAATGGCCTCCCATCAGCACGTCTGGCCTCGCCCCAGGACTGAGCGTTATTTGAAAAAAATACAGCAAATTTTCTCCAGCAACTGAAAGCTCCGGGGAGGTTTAGTCAAGATGTGAAATCGGAGACCACGCGTCAGATAGGTTTGAGAAACTGCCTTGTTTTGAAACCAAAGAGTCCAAACCCATGGCGACATGAAAACAAACAAGAGATACGTGTGAGCCCACTCGTAAGTAATTGGAGGACCTGGTGCAGGAAAATTATCAAATTGAACAGGTGGAGGCTCTCTCTGAGCCAACTGGCCAGAGAGCGGTCTTGACTTGTGGTCAAACAATAAACAAAACACAGGCTCCCGAGGTCAGGTGTACGGAGCTGGTGGCAGCCCTGCAGAGACGGGGCCACAGGGGCTTGTGTCTGTGATGGCGAAGGAGGTTGAGGAATCAGGAGCCAGCACTGGGTGGACGCTGCCCAGCAGGGGCAGTGAGTGACTGGGGACCTCAGTAATTGTGACTCAGAAGGAGGGTAAGTGGGGCCAGTGCCCTTCCTGGTGGAGCAGCAGCAGTTCCCTGGGAAGGAGCTCCACATAGTGGGGAGTTTAGTAGTTTCGGAGCGTAGGAGTGTGGCCTTGTCAATGTCGTGCTTTGAGTACTGTTTATGTTCTGCAGGGAACACGGTCAACTGGTCGTCAGCAGGACTGTTTTCACTTTCTCAATCTCATTCCACTTGAAAATAAACCCACCTCCCAGTAACACCAACACCGAGTGCACTTTGCAGCTTAGAATAACGTCCCTTTTCTGATGGTGGCCCTTTCTCCAACTTCAAGGAGGAAGTCGAGGGTGGGCGATGTCGGGTTTCCCGCCTCGCACCGCAGCTAGAAAGCCAGCCAGCCAGAGGACAGCAGCAGCCAGCTTCGGGTTTCTTTTTTCATCACATTACTGTTTCTCATTCATCCTGGTTTTGAAAACTGATCATTCATTCCACGAATCCGCCTTGAGTTCTTACTAAGTGCCTTCTACCATTCTAGGTTTGAGATAGAATTGTATTAAGGCAGATAATGCGACAAGCCTAGAGTCAGGAGTGACAGAGAGTAAAGAGGCAACTAATGAAGCACAGGTTTTATGACTGGGGGGCTCCTGTGTGCTGAGGGCACTTAGACCCTGAGAGGGACAGTATTAGGAGCCTACTGCTGCTGTAACAAATTACCACCAATTGTGTCTTGTAACCACGTAGAGTTCTGGAGGTCAGAATTCTGAACTGAGTCTCCCTGGGAAGATCAAGGTTTGGCAGAGCTGCATTTCTTCTAGAGGCTGCAGGAGCCCTGTTTGGGGAGATGGCTAAGATTGCGGTTGACTACGGGCTTTGGACATGTTTGGGCATTGGCGCCTTCTGTAGTTTCACGGGACTTGGCCCGGGATCGTGCGAGACTTGGCCGGAGATCTCGAGGGACTTGAGCGAGATTGCGGAGGAGGTCTGCGCCATTTTTTGGAGGTTGGAGAAGCGTGGACGACGTGTCTGGTGTAGTTAGAGCCAGAGAGAAAAGTTATCAGAATTAAGAGCTGTTTGTTTTCAGTTCATCTCTAAACTTCTTCCCGCGGCTTTTTTGTTTCAAGTGGCCATCGCTTTAGGCGACTACAGGAGGCTCTAGGGAGAACCTTGTTCCTTGCCTTTTTCTTTGGCTCCTGGCCCCTTTCTCCCTGTTATACTTTGGGTATGTGGTGTACCCCAAAGCTCCTGTGTTAATACAGGAATGTTCGGATGGGCCTGTGAGAACTGTCAGCTTGACCATCCTAGCTGGAATGGACTGTAGGTGGTGTCGGGGGTGTGGCTAGAGGAGGCTGGTCACTGGGTCGTGCCCTTGGAGGTTGCATCCTCCCTGAGGATCCTTCCCCACTCTCTCTGCTTCCCAGTGTCCATGTCCTGGGCAGCTTCCCTTGGCCACACTCTTCTGTCCTGATGTGTTGTCTCAACTGGGTCCAGAGCCATGGACTTGGCCGACCATGGACTGAGCCTCTAAAACGTGAGCCAAAATAAACTTTCCCTTGTCTAAGTTGTTCTGTCAGGGCTTTGGTCACGGGTGAAAAGCTGCCCGTCGCACTCCATCCCTAAGCCAGCCATAGGCTCCGACCCCCGCCTCCCCAGCCATGTCTTCTCTGGCTCTGCTGCTGCCCTCTTCCATGTGTTCCCAAGACCACAGGAAGGGCACACATGGCTGGCTGTAAGTCCTCTGCAGATATGCCCCAGGCCTTCCTCACTCCAGGACCTGGGCAGAGGGAACGGCCCCTCTTCTGGGACATGCTGGACTCACGGAGAAGGAACAGTTGGGTGGTGAGAACTGAGAAGACCAAGGAACAGTGCACGTCCCCTCTGCTGGCATTACACTGGTGAAAGCAACTCAGTTCTTGGAGTGTAGACCAAGACCTCGTGAATGGCCTACACCAGGCCACACTGGGCGAGGCCAGGAACTAGGTCTCTGCCTTACCATTGCAGCCTGTGTTTCCCGACCTTTTTCCATTATTACTATTCTCCAAAAATCCTTAGACCACAGATGTACTGATCCTCTGCTTGCATCCTGCACTTTACATACAATAACAATAAGATAGTTTTGCCCTCCTAAAAACTAATGTTCATCCACGTGGGGTGGCCCTTATAGAGAATGCATGTTCTAGACCTGATTATATTTAAAGTTTTAGTTATGTCTTGGAGTCCACTGACTTAAGCCATGCTTGTGAATTAAAGAAAATTACTAGCAGCTGCTAAGTTTACATGCACAAATCTTACCACTGAGTTACAAACTCAATGTAACTAGGCAAAAGGTGAAGAGAGGAAAGTTGCAGTGGGTGGAGCGGGAACTCAATATGACATTAGGAAATAACTGCGTTGTATCCAGGTCTTGCTTAGCAGAGCTTTCAGAAATTCAATCTAAATATCTTGATGTCTTCAGTTGCCTTCTCCGTCGTCATGCACCCTTGCCTCTACTGGAGGAGCCCAGAAGGCCTACCAGAACTTTCCTGGATGACTTAAGGCCTTCACTATTGCCAGGGCCTCAATGTTTGGGCCTCCTCAAAATTCACACATTGAAACCTCATCTGCTATTTGGGAGTTGGGACCTTTGGGAGATGACTCAGATATGAGGGCAGAGCCCTCCTGAATGGGGTTAGTTCTGTTGAGAGGCCCCAGGGAGATCCTTTGCCCCTTCCACCATGTGAAGTTGCAGGGAGAAGGCAGCTGTCCATCAATCAGGGAGTGGCCCTCACTGGACGCTGAATCTGCCTGCACTACCATCTTGGGACTTCTTGGCCTGGAGAACTCCGAGAAAATCTTCTGATGTTGAGAAGCTAACTGGCCTTTTTTTATTTTTTATCAGGGACTGAACCCAGGAGTGCTTAACCACTGAGCAACATCCCTTTTTATTTTTTGAGATAGGGTCTCACTAGGTTGCTTAGAGTCTCGCTAAATTGCTGAGGCTGGCTTTGAACCTGCCATCCTCCTGCCTCAGCCTCCAGGGCTACTGGGATTACAGGTGTGTGCCACTGCGCTGGGCTTTTAGTCTTTTTAAAATAGCAGCCTGTACAGACCAAGACAACTTGAACATCTCTGACCAGTAATATTTTCTGGTCAACCACTGAGCTACACCCCCAGCCCACTAGTTTCATTTTTTAAATTCTTACGATTTTTCTCTCTCAGGAAAGCCCCAACAAGCTGCCCAATCTAAAGTCACACTATTGAGCTTTGTGCTTTGCCTGATTCAGGAATGAAATTCAAAGGTTAGTGCAGACCATTTTAGTGCCAGACCATTCTGGGCCCTGGAGATTCAATGGTGGCTAAATAATATCTTTTCCTCAAGAGATCAGAAACATCTGAAGACATGAGTCTGAGTTCTAATGGCCTTGACATGCCAGGCAGTCATCATGTTAAGGTTACTGGTCAAAGGTTGAGACACCAGCCTGCAGACATGAAGGGCTCTGCTACTGGATTTCAGTTTTGTTTTTTTTTTCTTGAACAAAGATGAGGAGTTAATTGTGAGTGTGGTGACCAAGAAGTTTTGCAGGAATGTCCAAATTCACTGATTTGGTCTCTACACAGGAAAATAGCCCCCTTGAGGTGTAGCCTGTCTTTATTGTGACAAAATGAATTATTAGTATTCAGCATTTGCTGATGATGTGAATACACTGAACAGCTGAGTCTGTAGAATTCTAAACAAAAGTTTTAAAGCTAGCCGGGCGCGGTGGCGCACGCCTGTAATCCCAGCACTTTGGGAGGCTGAGACAGGAGGATCGCGAGTTCAAAGCCAGCCTCAGCAATGGTGAGGCACTTAGCAACTCAGTGAGACCCTGTCTCTAAATAAAATACAAAAAAGGGCTGGGGATGTGGCCCAGTGGTCGAGTGCCCCTGAGTTCAATCCCCGGTACCAAAAAAAAAAAAAAGTTTTAAAGCTTTTCCCTTTTTCAAGGCGGTGGTTCAGAGGCAGAGGGGTTACCGTGCAGGAACAAGGGAAGAGTCCAGAATCCTTACATTGGTGGACAGGTCCTTGTGGGACCAGCTGCACATGCCCTCCCCGCTCAGTCATTCCCTTCTGACCACACTGGCCTTGCTGTCCCGGCCCCGAGCACAGCAAGCATGCTCCCATTGAGAGGATCGTGCTTCCTACTAGAAAGCACACCCCTTTACTCAGGCCCTGCACAACTGCCACCTCCACAGACAGGATTTCCCTGTCACCCTGCTGTCTCACCCCACATCCTTGCACGTTTTTCTGCATAGGATTTCACACTGAGTGATAGGCTATGTGCAATAGCCTGCCCTCCCCACGTGACTGCAAGCTCCACAAGGCAGGGGACCTCTGTCCACCACTCTGTCCCTGCTCTTAGCAGTGGCCAGTGCTCCGGGCACTCAGAATTCAGATCCCTTTGTAGTTTTACTATGGTTTAAAATTATTTTACCACACATCCTTTTTCCTTGCAGCATCTTCATAAATATGGCTTCTCTATGTGGCACAGCTGATGTTCAAGTGCTCTTACATAAGTTCTGCTCATTTTGAGGGATATTTGTGTCAGGGAAGCACATCATTGATTAGAAGTGTGGAAGTTCAGAATCATTTAATCTACACTCTCACTCAGGAAGCAACAGGAATACTGTTCTCCGTGTGTGCAGAAGAGCGGCTGGAACAGCATCTCAGCTCTTCCTTCTGGCCAATCATGGCTCAAAGTCCCTCAGTCCTTGTCTAGTTCTCTCCTCCTTCTATCCAGACCAATAGGCCGACCCTATCTGCCCCAGCACTCAGCAGGCTTCTTGCTATAGGGAGCTGGAGTCTGCTGAGGCCTACTAGAGCAGTTTCCCTGCCCATCCCACAGGGGGAACTGGATGTAGGACTTCTTAAAATACAGCTAGACTCCTGGACCCGCATTCTCCTCCCTCATCTACAGAACTAACAGGGTGAGCCTGTTCTCACCACATTTTTACAAATCCATGCTTTTCCTGAGGTTTCTGTCCTGCAGCAATAGTAGTTTTCACAAAACATAATTTCAAGAGAAAGGAAATTTTATTGTACTTTGCTATGGTGCTGAGGTTTGAAGCTAGGGCCCTGTGCATGCTAGGCAAGTGCTCTACTACTGAGCTACATTCTCAGCCTAAGAAAGAAAAATTTTAAATAATCTTACTTTCCAACTGACACCTGTATACACAGAGCTGTCCAAGAACTCTGCTGACATGTATGTGTGTGTGTATGTATACACACATTTATTTATTTTACATACCTTTAAATGAATACACTGGATTGAGAAGAATATCTATTTGATTCTTGTGCAAGCCCTTTAATTAGGTCAAGGTTTCACGTGCTCTGAGGATAAGTGAATGGTAACACTTTAAAATTCTCCAGTTTGTTAGTGGTCAAGAATAATGAAACAGAAATTCAATTAAAGATTTAAGTAACTGCTGGGTACGGTGGCGCACGCCTGTAATCCCAGCACTTGGGAGGCTGAGGCAGGAGGATCACGAGTTCAAAGCCAGCCTCAGCAATGGCGAGGCACTTAGCAACTCAGTGAGACCCTGTCTCTAATAAAATACAAAAAAGGGCTGGGGATGTGGCCCAGTGGTTGAGTGCCCCTGAGGTCAATCCCTGGTACCAAAAAAAAAAAAAAAAAAAAAAAAAAAAGATTTAAGTAATTGCAGAAAAACAATCCCAGAAATAGTCAAACTATTTCCAGTGTCAAGAATGTAAAGACTGGGACTGGGGTTGTGGCTCAGTGGTAGAGCACTTGTCTCGCATGTGTGAGGCCCTGGTTTCGATCCTCAGCACCACATAAATAAAATAAAATAAAGGTATTGTGTCCACCAACAACTGAAAAAAAAAAAGAATGGAAAGCCTGATCAAGATTCACAGACACCCCCCACAAAAGCCAGGCGGACACACACCGAGAGGGGCCGCCTGGCAGCACATAGTGCTGAGGCTTGTTCTGTTTTCCATTTTAAGTCTGTCACATCCATTTTCAAGGAATGTTTCCAAATTAGAAGAGAGAGCGAGAGAGAAAACCCTTCAAAATACCAGCAGGACTAACTCTTGCTTTATTCTGTTTGAGATCACACTTGACTTCACAGCTCAGACTGCTGTCATTCCCAACCAAGAACCCTGACACAAATTCCATGTAGATTTAGGAATGTTCTACACCAACCCCTAGTATTTATTTTATGTGATGTGAAAACTTCATTTATGACAAGTTGAAGAAAAAGCCCCTACACACCTACCCTGACCTTTAAAACTTCATTTTATGATGAAAGATAAGAAACACACTCATGCCATAACGTGCCAAGGCTTTCAAAGGATTTACAGGGCTTCCGTGTGGATTAACGCCATGGTAGTGATATGGTTAGGAGTAAAACTGGTCAGGTTTTCAGTTAGGTACCATGTGACTGCATCAAAGATATTCCCGACAGGGAGAAACACTCCTCACACAGCCTAGGAGCCACGTGTATTTAGCTATATGTGAAGAGGCCACCAAACCTCAACAGACAAAAAACTTAAGAATTTGGATAGGAAGATGAAAAGCAAAGTCGACCAGGTATTATAGTAGACTTAAGGAAAATGACTCTTCTCAGAGGACTACTCTGATATCTCTGCACTGTAATGAAAATGCATAGTGGCTAGAACAGATCTGTTTCTTTGTGCCACCAGCAGGGGCCATGGATGCCATAAGCTAACCTAAGGTATAGGCTGGAGAAATGGAAAAGCGGAGGAAGTCAATGGTGTGCAGACAGGAGTCTAAGGAGGACGGCACGGGATGGAAGAAGGTGAGAGCCAGGGTCCCCAGTCAAGAGCTTCCTCTGGGGGCAGCAGCAACCCTCTAAGGTCACTTAGGAGTGATTTCAGCTGTGATTTCTGGCTCCACTCAACTGAAATCCATCTGTAAAGGTCTTATTTACTTAATGGGGATGAAAAACCATTATTTAAAAAAGAAAAAGTGCACAGTAAATTTTATTTATGTATTTACAAAAAGATTTACACCAATCAGGCCTTTAACATGTAAAAAGTAAATCTCTATCTGCAAAGTTAAATATGTGAAAATACAAAGGCAGACTGAATTACCAAAAAAGAAAAGTTTTTATTTTCATCACTAAATACAATTAGTTTCCCTGATTATAACCCATAATCAGTGTCACCTAAAATACAGGAAGGTCTGCACAAAGGTGAACAACCCCAGCATCTATATATATTAAGACCATGGGACTCAAAAAGCAGAGCTGAGCTTGTTAAATAATTGTCTGTTTTAGAAACTCTTACCATTTGAAGGAAATAAGAGGGAGATTTAGGTAGCAGAGTAGTTGTATAATAACTTAAAAAGTTAAAAGCTGTAGTGATAAAATCATCTTGTGCACCCTCCTCAGCAGTTTAGGCAATTGGCCTTCCCGTAGACTCCAGGTCTAGTAAAAGAGATATCGTCAGAACAACTGGGCTCTTTCATTTGCCGTAAGGTTGGTCATGGTGCATTTCTGGTGTGTAAGTCAACAGGACAATCATGACCCAGAGGTGAAGCAAAGCCTAAAAATGGGGGAAAAAAACAACAAGCAATTTATGGATTAGTCAATAAATCAGTCTTTCGGCAGGCCTGCTGAGCAGTGCACTGAGGGAGGGGCAGCGTCTCCTGTCTCAGCATCCCCTGTGGAGGCACCAAGTCTCAAGCAGCAGGAGCTCTCTACATGTTTACTGAATGAATAATGAAGGAACAAATGAACGGCATGAGCTCAGTGCAGGGAGGGTCCTCAAGAGGTGCTATGCCCACAGACTTCTCAGTGGAGAGGAGTCAAGCCCTAGCTTCAACACCCTCCTAACGTGCACACCGGTACATAGACAGCCAATCAGATGATCATGCAGAGAAGACGGCAGGATTAAAATCATTAGATATACATAGAGTTGACAGAAAGACTTGGTGAAGAGATGGGGAAATATTCTTTTATTTTTGCTACCAGGGACTAAACCCAGGGTCACTTAACCACTGAGCCACATCCCCAGCCCTTTTTGTGTTTTATTTTGAGACAGGGTCTTACTGAGTTGCTTAGGGCCTAAATTGCTGAGGCTGGCTTCGAACTAGTGATCCTCCTGCCTCAACCTCCCAAGCTGTTGGGATTACAGACATGTGCCACTCTGCCCAGCTAGGAAAACTCTCTCTCTCTCTCTCTCTCTTTTGTAGATAGATAGAATATTTATTTATGTGGTGCTGCTGAGGATCAAACCCAGTGCCTCACATGTGCTAGGCAAGTGCTCTGCCACTTTCCCCAGCCTTGGGAAAATATTCTTGACAGGAGTAATGTGTCAGTGTCACAGGCTGATTCAGGGCATATATGCAATTCGCAGTGACAAATCTCTCCTGATTCCCTCAGGGTAATGCTGACATGATGAGAGAGTCCGTTCCTTAGTGCCTCATCACCTTGCAGTGTTCAACACGTGGCGTCACATGCTGGCAGATGGTATCTGTGTCTCTCATAATCTCCAACACCTGGGAACTAGTCCCTGCAGGGTGTGTTCTGAACACTTTCTGATGCCATTTTTTTTTTTTTTGGTTCTCCCCATCCTCTCTCCTTAAAAAGTTTTTATTTAGAGGAAGAATTCTTCCCTCTAGTGGTTCACATGGAAATTTCTTTTTAAGTAGATCTTTATTTCTTTCAAGAAATCAGCCCATCTTAATTCAACCCAACCAGTATGAGACACATCCAGACAGCACTGTGAGTGGGCTTTTGAGGCACACAAGACACATGCAGTGGCATTCTGAATCATGTGACCATTTTATTAAAGCTTAGAAATCTGGAGGGAAGGACTGGGATTTGGCTCCCTGGTGGGGTGCTTGCCAAGCCATATGAGACCTCACGTTCCATCCCCGGCACCACAAATAAGTAAATGAATAAACAAAATAACTTTAAAAAAAAAAGAAAAGAAAAATCTGGAAGGAAATATATGAGCTTTGACATCTGTTTAGAAAACAAAGCAAAACACATGAAAATAATTAAAGCAACTTTATAACATCAAGATAAAAGTGCAATTAATCATTTTTACTGTACTTTTATTATTAGAGGGGCTTCAAATGGAGGTAACTATTAAACTGCACTTAAATTTTATTTGTTGGAAAAGCCTTTGAACAATTTATATTCTAGACATAATGAACTGTTAAAAAAGAAAGTATTTTTTCTTTTCTTTTCTTTTTGTATAGTATTGGGGACGGAACCCAGGGCCTCAGGGATGCTAGGCAAGTGCTCTACCAGAGCTATACCACAGCCCTAAGTAAAGAAAACTTATTACTAAAAACAACAAGCACTATTCTCTTTCAAAGCTGACTGCTAAAATATCAACAAGATTGGTAGCTGGAAATTAAAAAAAAAAAAAAAAAAAAAAAAGGAAAAGAAAACTACATCAAGTGCAGCACTGTTACTTACCATATATATGATTACAAACACTCGAGCTATGGGGTATCTTCGGAGAAAAATTCCCAGACGAATACTGTGTAAACAAGTGGGGGAGAGAAAATAGAGAATTACATGCAAGACAAATCTTTCTGTGTTATTATTAGTGTTTTTAAAAATTTCACAAATTAAAACTACCTATGTGGTCATCATAGAAAAATGATTTTTATAGTAGATTATTAAATGGTTACTTCAGATAACCATATAGAAATGTCATAGTTATTATTTGTGTTTGGCTGTTAAACTTTAGCACAATGTATTTCTATTAATTCTGTGACCACAAATACAGAAGGTAAACTTGGTCCCTCTCTAAATAATTTTTCTACTAGGAACTGAAGAAGTTACAAAAGATGAGGCAAGTCACATGAACAGGGAAAAAAGAGGCTGGTTGGCATAAACTGATAAATAGCTAATCTGGAAGCTTCTGCATAGATATGTGTTTTTAAAAGAATAGGCTGTAGAAACTCAGTGAACATCTAAGTAGACAGGTTGGAAGCACACCCTGCCCTGTTCAACATTCTTTCCTTATTAAGATGGACACATGTATAAACAACTTCCTGCTTCTTTTATTGACACCAGCACAACACATTGCACTATGTATGCTGAATAAGTGAAGAGTTGAAATTCATGCCCTTAGTTTGGAGATGATTACTATGGCGGCATCCTCTCCTCTTACTCCAGGAATCTTAGTATATCATTCTTAATATTTTTAATAATATATCTCTATTCTGACACAGAAAGGTCAGAAAAGACTATATTATACAATATATAATATGTAATTCATTAACTATAAACATCAAGAGGCAAAAGTGCACAGGTTATTTAGACATGAACTTTATCAAGGCTATATACAAACTGCTAAAACATTTCTCAATAAGGTGGATGTCTGCTAGTGCAAAAAATTTATATGTAAATATAATACTACATATATTTTATGTATTCTTTATGTGCTTTGAACAAAAATATGCTGTTTAGTTAGATACAGCAACATCTTTTCTTCTAGCCATATATAAAGTACTGGGATAAAACATTTAAATGGATAATTTTACATGAGGGGAGGCTTTCTCAATGAGATTCAATGAGAAACAGTTGTACAAAGAAGAGAAATGGTCAGGGTTAGTAATCTTCAATAATGTGTAGGCATTGGCAGACCTCTTGAAGGAACTTCGCGGCATTGAAATATACAAAAAAAGTATGGTTAATGTCACTTTAAATTTCAGCTCTGCTGGATGGGACTCACTGTGATTACACCCACTGGAAGGCATTTTGAAAACAGTTGATTACTCATCCTGACAGACAGTGCTTACCTAAACTGGTCAATGGAACTAGCAGCTTTGCGAACTCTTCCATACATTCCTGCTAGGTTAGTTTCTGCATCATTAAAAAGAACAGGAACATTTCGCAAACGTGTGCCTATTTAAAAAAAAAAATAGATTAATGTACTGACACCAAAAGCAACTTTCTAAGAAAATTACAGTTGGAAATATATTATACGTGGATGAAATTCTCCAGGCTAGCCTTCTAAGCATCATACCCCATGGTAGATGAGACTATGAAGACAAGACAGATAAATTCAATTACAGATAATGTTTAAACTTTCATATCCACAAAAATAAAACAAACAAAAATGAAAATAATTTTAGCAAAAATTAAAGTTTATGAATATCCAGTGTGGTCAAAGTCAGCTTGGGTGGTCCTTGGACGCTGAGGACTTTGACTCCCAAATTCTTATCTCCAGTCCTGACTCCCCCAAATCAACCTACCTCTGCCTGTGCACCTCCCTCTGGATGTCTGAGGGACACCTCAAATGCTGCTGCAATCCCAACACTACGGACATTATGCCTACTGCTGGCCTTCCCCTCCTGGTGTTTTCCCTGATCCAGTATGTGACATCTGCTCAGGCCAAAGCCCTTCATTCCTTTCTCTCCAACTTCACAACCAATCTGCCAGCAAATTCTATCAGCACAACTGACCTCCACAATCCAACTTTGGTGGAAATCACCATTTCTCATATGAACTGATGCCATGGCTTCCCTCATCCCCCTGCCCCAGCCCTTAGCCCTCTGCAGTCCATTCTTTACATTTACTTATTATGCAGAGCTGGGGATAACCCCCAGGGCCCTGTGCATACTAGGCAAGTGCTCTACCACTAAACCACTCCCCAAGTCACTTTTATGTAGCATCCAGAGGCATCCTGACAAAATGTAACTCAAATCAGAGGCTCTCAAGAGCCTCAATGGCTTCCTACTTTATTCACAGAAAGAGTTCTTATGCAGGCCTAAGGAGCTTCCTCCAAGCTCTCTGAATTCAGCTTAGACTTCTTTTGTCCTCACCCAGCTGCACTGGCTTCCTTTCTACTCCTGAAACATCTAGGAACACACCTGTTCTTTATGCCACCTGCTCTTCTCTCTAAGCCTCCTCAGAGTTCACTTCTTTTCCTCCTCTGGGACTTGTGTGCCACTTTTCAATGAGACCTTCTTTGACCACCCTACTTAAGCTACGATTTCCTCCCCACACTGTATCTCTTTAAAAATCGTTTTTTTTAAACTTTTTAAAAAAATTTTTTGTTAAAAGAATTCTTAAGTCATAGAACTGAAAGATTTGCTGAACGATTGCATGTAGAATTTATGAGGTTCTAAGATTAAAAATCTGATTTGCTGCCGGTGTGGTGGCACATGCCTGTAATCGCAGCAGCTCGGGAGGCTAAGATAGAAGGATCAATAGTTCACAACCAGCCTCAACAACAGTGAGGCGCTAAGCAACTTCGCGAGACCGTGTTTCTAAATAAAATACAAAACAGGGCTGGGGAATGTGGTTCAGTGGTTGAGTGTCCTTGGGTTCTGCAGATGCTTATACTGGCACATTAACTTTGAATATGTATTCTGGAAAATTATAGATTTCTCTTTTAAAATCATAAAGCATGGATGATCTTCTGTGAATTGCATATCACCTTTAATACTCATAATTATTTAATTATTTGGAAGATTATTAAAACAAATTGTGCTTTAAGTTCCCCAAGCGTTCCTCTCTACAAGTTATCTGCTTTGTCAGCAGCATCTTGTTAACTGTCCTATATGTTTCAGCATGATGACCAGTCCTCAGGCTTCCTTTCTCCATGCCCAACACCTGTGAGGACATTCCTTAGTCCACTATCTGTCTTACTATGCTCACACTCCAGCACAAGATCCAGGTCTCACTTCAGGAAAGTGCTGGGTTCTTCACGGAATAAAGTTTCTTTTCAAACAAAAATGGCCTTTCTGTAGTTTTTCAGAATCATTTTTGACTGCGTGTTCTTTTTTGTGGGTTACCTTCTCCATTTTCAATTCCAGACATGTTGACGGGACCCGTGGAGGCAGACCTCATCTGTTGCTCGAGGCGCTCCAGCTGAAAGACCAGGGAGTTCTTTTCTGTGCTGAGACTCTCCAGCATGGTCTGCTTCTGGATGAGGGTCTCTGTTAGCTGATGGAGTCGACTTTCTAACTCAGACTGACTGCTGTTACTTAAAGTTTTATTGGTAAGCTGAAAGACAAAGTGTTCATAAAATTATCACACAAAATTAAAGTAAAACAATATACATATCACATTACTACATTTTCACATGTATTGTGGCATTAACTATTTTTTCAAAACCCTAAAACGATTCATTAATGTCTACAGAAATGATTTTCAAACTGTATCAGTCATAAAATAAATTTGGTGGTTCAAAAATGAGCACTCAGGGGGGCTGGGGTTGTGGCCCAGTGGCAGAGCGCTCACCTCACACGTGCGCGGCCCGGGTTCGATCCTCAGCACCATGTAAACATAAATGCATTGCATTGTGTACAACTAAAGTAAATAAATAAATATAAAAAAAAAATGAGCACTCAGGGCTGGGGTTGTGGCTCAGTGATAGAGCACTCGCTTAGCACATGTGCGGCTCAGGTTCGATTCTCAGCACCACATAAAAATAAAGGCATTGTAAGCTGGGCGCGGTGGCGCATGCCTGTAATCCCAGCACTTTGGGAGGCTGAGGCAGGAGGATCGCGAGTTCAAAGCCAGCCTCAGCAATGGCGAGGCACTTAGCAACTCAGTGAGACCCTGTCTCTAAATAAAATACAAAAAAGGTCTGGGGATGTGACCCAGTGGTCGAGTGCCCCTGAGTTCAATCCCCGGTACCACACAAAAAAAAAAAAAAAAAAAAAAAAAAAAAAAAAATATATATATATATATATATATATATATATATATAAAGGCATTGTGTACAACTAAAACAAACAAATAAATATTTTAAAAAAATGAGCACTCAAAAAATTTAACAGAACAGAATGGGATGTTTGCTAACATTCACATATCACTTAGTATGTGGGGGGTATTATGTTGTGAAATTTCTGTTTTGGTTTTCTACGTGTGAATGCATGTGATACCAACACACATGCAAATGGTGTTTCCTACTGCGGTAGCATGTTCAACATGTTTGAAGGCACAGGTTTTTGAGTCGCAGTTCAAACTTCTCAACTAGGATTCAAAACCCTCCTTAGTTCAACAGTATGGTATAGTGCAAAGGGCACACTCCTAGGTTCTCTGTTCTGTAATTTTCTAGCTATTTGACTTTAGACAAAAGGATATTTCCATCACCATAGACAACCACTGTTCTGATTTCTATCATCAGAATTTGGTTTCACCTATTCTTGAATTTCCTATAAATGGAATCATGCAGTAGGAATGCTTCTGTGTGAATATTTAAAACAAAGATTGTCCAAGTTGTTACACGAGTACTTTTCTGTTTGTCTACTGCTGAGTGCGTCACAACTTGCTTATCCACTTACCTGCTGATGGACATCTGGGATATGTCCAGTTTCTGGCTACTGAAAAGCACACACATTATGACAATTCATGTTCTTTTTGTGGACATCCACCTTCAGTTACATTGAGTCAGTGTCTAGGGTCATAGGGAGATGCATGTTAACCCCGTCAGAAACAGCTACCACTCCACGTGGTCATGCTGCTGAGTGTCCCCAGGGCATGTGACAGTTCCAGCTGTACTATAGCCTCATCAACAAGTGGCACTGCCAACCTTTAATTTTTGCCATTCTAGAGGGTGTGGAGTTTATCTGATGACCTGGAGCACCCATTTCTGGGCTCCTCTGACCCTCCCTGCATCTTCCTCCTTTGTGTCTTTTTATTATTAGTAGGAACTTTTACTGCTTTCTTTCATTTTTGTACTAATGTCTTTCAATGAGCAATTCTAATTTTGATCAATTCCAATTTATCTCTTTTTCATCTACATTTAAGTGCTTTTTGGGTCTTCTGAAGAAATTCACCTTCCTTTAAATTGCAAAAAGTTTCTCTCATAGTTTCTTCTATGCGTTATAGATCAGGTCTGGCTTTTTCACAAATTAATTTTTGTTAATTTCACAAGTCTAGTTAAGCAGTAACTAGATGGGAGCAGTCATTTTTTAAAGAATACAAAAAATTCAAACTGGAACCTACTTTTGTTAACAAACACACTGTTCTCCTAGGAGGCCCAAAGGTAACAGGATAAGCAGAAATAATATTTTTCATTCATTTAAAATAAATCTCAACTCAAGGATTATGAGGTTTCTCTGCAATGTATTAACATGCTAATTTCTTTTTAAATTATACAAATCAACTTCCTTCTATGAGACAAAGGTTTTTCTCTGTTCATAATTAGGTGAAAAAAATCTTTTCTTTTTTTTTTGTTGTTGTTGAGGTCTTTCTTTCTTTGAACTTTATTTTATTTAGTTATTTTTTATATGTGGTGCTTAGAATCAAACCCATGGCCTCACACGTGCTAGGCAAGCACTCTACCATTGAGCCACAACCCCAGCCTAAAGTGAAAAATCTTTACATATATATATATATCATATATATTAGATATATATATATAAATACAAACATATATATAAACACACACATATATACATATTTTAGTTGTAGTTGGACATAATACTTTTATTTATTTATTTATTTTTTGGTACAGGGATTGAACTCAGGGGCACTCAACCACTGGGCTACAACCCCAGCCCTTTTTTGTATTTTTTTTTAGAGACAGGGTCTCACTGAGTTGCTAAGTGCCTTGCGATTGCTGAGGCTGGCTTTGAACTTGAGATCCTCCTGCCTCAGCCTCCCAAGTGCTGGGATTACAGGTGTGCGCCACTGCGCCCGGCTTATTTATTTACTTTTATGTGGTGCTGAGGATCGAACCCAGCACCTCGCACATGCTAGGCAAGTGCTCCACTGCTGAGCCATAACCCCAGCCTCAAAGTAAAACGTCTTTTTTTTTTTTTTTTAATATTTTTATTTATTTGCTTTAGTTGTACACAATGCGTTTTATTTGTACGTGGTGCTGAGGATCGAACCCGGGTCGCCCACGCGCTAGGCGAGCTCTCTACCACTGAGCCACAATCCCAGCCCCAAAGTAAAACGTCTTTAAGAGAAATTCTTCTATGGTTAATTTGGCGGGGTAACCAGGGATTGAACTCAGGGGCACTCGACCACTGAGCCATATCCCCAGCCCTATTCTGTATTTTATATAGAGACAGGGCCTTACTGAGTTGCTTAGCAGCTCACTTTTGCTGAGGCTGGCTTTGAACTCCTGCTTCAGCCTCCTGAGCCGCTGGGATTATAGGTGTATACCACTACACCCAGCTATGGCTAATTTTTTTTTTTAAATACTTATTTTTAGTTGTAGTTGGACACAAAACCTTTAGTTTATTTATTTATCTTTATGTGGTGCTGAGGATCAAAACCAGTACCGCACACATGCTAGGCAGGCGCTCTACCACTGAGCCACAATCCCAGCCCTTTGGTTAATTTTTGATTGGCTAAAATAACAAGAGTCAGAGGGCGTAGCTCAGTGGCAGAGCACATGCTTAGCATGTGCCAGGCCCTGAGTTCAATTCCTAACCAAAACCAAAACCAAACAAAAACAAAAACCAACCAAAAACTAAAGTAAAAAATATCATGATCATATTTTAGACCTAGTAAACACTCAATAAATATTTAGTATATACAGAAACACTTATTTCAGGGTTAAGCCATATAGTCTTTATGCTCCTTTTTTTTTTCCCCCATGTCTCTGACCTTTTGCTGGCAAGTTCCTTTATATTTAGGTAGACTAAATATATAATGGACACTTATGAGTCTTCATTTTTTAGTTAGCTAATGACCTAATTTGAACCATGAAAAATAAAATAAATTTAAGTTCTCAGGCTTGAAAAGCAGTCCATAATCTTAGATGTTTTTAAAATATTTTTTCTCAATTCTTATAAGATTTGGGAAAAGCTGATTTAAGTGTTCCCTCTTCCTTTGTCTGCATTTGTGAAGTGTGTAAAGGAGAAAAGGACAACGTACAATCACAATGATAAAGGCTTTGGTAGATCTGGGTGGAAGGCACATGGGTGTCACTTTCTCTAAGTTTATATTTTTAGAGTTTAAAAAAGGTTGGTGACATTTTAATGGACATCCTAGCAATTATTAATAGAAGACGTATCACTGTTTTCTTTTTTTAAGGAAAAATAATCCACAATTAGAAAACTGATAATCAGTACAATCACACTGAAATCAGAAGGTATGAAAATCTGCAGATAATTCTAACATTGGGTGACTCTCAAAGAAGCAAGTCTTAGCATATAGCAAATGTAGACTTAAATGGCAAGAGATAAATATTCACCAGCCTGAAAATAACTTAACAACAGAACTCAGATGAAAACATGGGAAGAGAAGATCTTTCTGTATCCTTTTAAAAAAACGTAGCTTTATTATGACATATGACATTTCCCCCAAGTTGTGAATGCTGATTCCTACCTGATTCCTGAGTTTCTGAATTTCTTCCTCACGATCTTTAATTCTGCTTTGCAATGTATTCTTTGTCCGATACAGATCCTCTTCTATGTAGTGGAATTCCTACAAAGTGAAGCATGAATGGAATAAAGCTGAATCAGTGTCCCTATACCATCCCTAGTACCTAAAACAGTGTCTGGCCTCTAGTGGGCACGTGTCAATACCATGCTGATTATATACTGAATGAAAACCAGAGACTTGTATGGCTCAGATGAATAGCTAATACTCAACCTGGGGTAAATATAGGCCCCAACATATTTGTTAATAGGATAAGTCATCAAAAAACAGAAAATACTTTTATCTTGCAACAATGTATGCAGGCATGTAATAATACTAATAATGATAACAAACTAGAGAAATTATTCACTACATATATGACAAAGAAAAATAAAAGACCCAAGCAAAATAAAAGGAAGTTGATAAACGAAAACATTTTTTACAATTCATATCTTAGAGAAAAGGCTATTCTCCTCAATATACATAGAAATTTCATGATTGTTTAGGAAGATCATTATACAAAAACAAAATGATTGTTTGAAAAAGAAACAGTATCCTCTTCTCCAGCAATATAATTTCTAGTACCAAACATAGGGAAAATGGTTCATTCTCCCTAATAATCAAAGAAATGTAAATTAAGCAATAAGTTAGTGAAACAAATGTTTAATCATATCTAATGTTATATTATATCTAATATATGCAAGGATGCAAAAAGAACTTTAATTATTATTAACAAATTGACACAAACCCCTTCTGAAAAGCAATTGGCAAAATATATTATAAGCCTTAGAAGATTTATAGCTTTTGATCTAGTAATTCCCTTCTCAGATATCTAATTTAAAGAAACTAAAGATACTCATACCAGGACAATCATACCAAAAATTTTAGAAAATAACAAAAGCAGAATTGTTCAAAAACAGGAGTTCATTGTTTAAGTAAACAAATGATAGTCCGTCCCTATTGTGGAATATTATGAAGTCATTAATATTATACTTTTGATGGAGCTGGGGTTGTGGCTCAGTGGTAGAGCGCTCGCCTAGCATGTGTGGGGCCTTGGTTTGATCCTCAGTACCATATAAAAATAAATAAATAAATAAAATCCACCTATAACTAAAAAATAAATATTAAAAAAGAGCTTTATGTTTTAAAAATATTATGCTTTTGAAAAATGTGTAATAATATTCAGTGATTATAGAAAAATGAAAATGAAGATACTTTGAGTTTTTAAAAATTTATATATAGCATAAAAATGGAAAAATTTAATCAAATTTTGCTATCACACTAAAGTGGCAGAGGATATATTTCTGGGAAGTAGGAGTAAAAAAGTCACCTTATTAAAGAAAAAAATAAAAAAACATACACAATCAAATGGTAATAAATTCAGGCCATGACCTCTTACGTTTTTCTTATCCTATCAGACTATGTAAAAATCAGCTTTATGGGGTTTAATTCACCAATTTTAAGTATGAAATTAGATGCACTTCGGCAATTGTGTTCTATTATCACAACCACACTGTACAACATTTCCAGCCCCTCAAGAAGTTATGTACTCTTTTTCAATTCCCTTCCGTCCCCTGGCTCCTGACAACCACTGGCCTATTTTCTATCACTATAGTTTTGTCTTTTCTAGAATGGAAACATACAGTATATTATGTTTTGTGTCTTGCTTCTTTCACTCGGCATAATGTTTCTGTGTGCAGCTTTTCTGTCAATAGTTCATTCCTTTTAACTGCCAAGTACTATTTCATTGCATGGGTATACCACAATTTGTTATTCATTCTAATGGATAATTAGGTTCTTTCTAGTTTTCAGCTTTTCAGAATAAAGGTTCTATAAATACCCAAGCACAAGTCTTCATATGGTCATGTTTTAACTTTTCTGTGGTAGATAAAGAATAGAACTTCTGGATCTTAAGTGTATGTGTAACTTAAAGGAAAAAACCTGCCATACTGTCTTCTGCAATAAGAGCCCCAGCTTCCCACACCTTTGTCAAAACTTTGTATTTTCAGTCTTAATGAGCAGTTATTCTAGTGGGTATGTCCTGGTGTCTCATTGTGGTTTCGATTCACATTTCCCTAATGATTAATCATGTTGAGCAGCTTTTCATGTGCTTGAATGTACAGGTAATATTTTCCACCTGTTTTGCTCAATGCTGAGAGTAAGATGGGAAAAAATAAAAACCTCTGGATTCACTCACGGCTTCACTAATGCGTTATTTGTACAATGGACACACAGTCAGGTTGGAATCTAAGAGCAAAGCATATGCCAATCCAAAAATATGCCCAAATCACTGAAGTACAACATAGAAGGGGAATAAAGAGTAATTAGAGTTGCTAAGAACTTTCAAAAGCGCTATGCTTGTATACAGCAATGATTAAGCAGCAGGAAGAGAGCTGTAGGAAGAAGCCATGGCAACGAGACTCAAATTGCAGGAGACTACTTCAGATGCTCAGCTCGACCTGCTCCTTTCAGATTGAAAAACTGGAGATAAGCAAGAAGAAAGACAGGTTGATGGGGGAATTAGAGCAGGAGAATCACAACTGACAAAGTTTGCTTTTACCCCTCAAAGCACAGAAATTCAAGGCTGAAATTGATTATTAAATAAATAGCCAACAGCTAAATTTAGTTCATTTTCCTACTTGACTCGACTCCTTCATTTTAAAAAGGGTCCTCGGGAGAGGAGCAGTAAAACCACTTGCCCCAACAGGAAGAAGATGATCCCAGGAACCACTGAGCACATCACATTGTTGTCTTTTTTTTTTTTTTGGTACCGGGGATTGAACTCAGGGGCACTCGACCACTGGGCCACATCCCCAGCCCTTTTTTGTAATTTATTAGAGACAGGGTCTCACTGAGTTGCTAAGTGCCTCGCCATTGCTGAGGCTGGCTTTGAACTCGCGATCCTCCTGCCTCAGCCTCCCAGGTGCTGGGATTACAGGCGTGCGCCACTGCGCCCGGCTCTTGTCTTTTAATATATAATAGCTCCTTGAATAAAGTGCAATTTCTGAAAGGACAGCTAATCTATGAGTAAATGATCTAAAGTAGCCTATGACACACCCTGAAGGTGGCTGTTTGGTGACTTATTCTCGTACTACTCAGGAAATAGATTTTAAGTGCTACTTTCATAATAAATTGTAATGAAAGAAAATCTAGGAATCCACAGAATCAGAATCTAAGAGCAAAGTATGAAAAAGTAAAAACAAAAATTTAAATACAAAGCAGAAATGTCATATGCAATACACTGAGAATTATAAGAATAGTTTTCTGTCAAATGAAGAGAACCATAGTGATTTTATTGTATGAAATAAGATGCTATCTACCAAGTGCCTATCAGTGCATCAGAAATATCAACATTAGGTGCTGGGGTTGTGGCTCAGTGGTAGAGTGCTCGCCTAGCACATGCGCGGCCCAGGTTCGGTCCTCAGCACCACATAAAAATAAAGGCATTGTGTACAACTAAAGCAAATAAATAAATATTAAAAAAACATTAAATATAGAGTCTCATTCTGAAAATATAGCTATAAATGGTTTTTTAAAAAATGTTTTTTTTAGTTGTAAATGGACATAACTTTATTTATTTTTATGTGGTGCTGAGGATTGAACCCAGTGCCTCACATGTGCTAGGCAAGCATCATTCCACTGAGCCACAACCCCCACCCTTTAAATGTGTTTAATATTAACTGTCTTAATATAAGAACTTTTATATAAATACATATACAGTAATTTGGCTTGGAGAACAAATGACTAAGTGAACACGATTTGTAAGAATGGCCTGTATAAGGATGTTTTCTCAAACAGATGAACAGTTCCCATGGCACTAACACTGTTATTTCTATTAAACAGTATTCACTGTAGTTCGTAAAAAGTACCAGCATAGTCAACTGTGAAAATCAACAAACTAATACTGTGTGTTTTCAGTTTTCTATCTATACATACCCTAACAAGGAGATACAACAAAATAGAGACAAAGGGAAGTAGAAAGAATCCTGGGTTCTATTCTATTCTCTAATTAGTTTTACAATCTTAGGCAAGTCATATTTACCATTTTGTGCCTCTAGTTTTCATCTGGTAAAACAAAAAACAAGGAGAGTGGTATGGTAAGATAGGGAAAGCTGTAAGATCCCATCTACCATTTATGTTTCCAAAGCCCACACTAAGCTTTCCTGAAAGGGAGTCTTCTCATGTGACCACTAGAGGACAAAGCCCTCCTCAATAACTGTCCATCTCAGAATCTTACCTGCTTCAATCGCTCCAATTCTGTTTCTAGCTCCTGTTTAGATGTTTTCTGTCCAGCTATCTGGTCTTGCAAATCTTGTAACTGTTCTCTTGCTGATTCTGCTTCACTAACCTGCTGAGCCTCCATGTCCTAAAAAGAAGAACCTTACATGTAGAAAGCAATAATTAACCATTCAGTTCAACATGTACAGAGCAACCATCATGAGTCATGAACTGGGCTCAGCGGGCACCGGAGGGATCAAGATTAGACAATGTTTCAGCCCATAAGAAGCACCCCCAACACCTTCCCTGTATAATATGGCTAACAGTGAGCAGAATGAACAGGATGCTACAGCTGCGACAGCACATAAACCATGGGCTTTCATGAGTGTGAGTAGACAGTGGCTCACCGAGAGATGTATGTCTCTACTCTAAAGTTAAAACAATTTCAAAAAGAACAGAAATATAAGACCAAAAAGGACTTCACTGCATTAGTTCTCATTATTGCAGGGTACAATCTGTGTGTATCTGTGTGTATGCACCAGGAATTAATACACAGAAACAACAAAACTTTTTTTTTTCTTCATGGTAGGTCAAATCTTTTTATTCCCCCTCCCAGTGATGGTCTCAAGCCAGAACCCACTGCAATAGAACAGAACTTGCTGGAACATACTAGCACCCTTTGTTGCATCTGCAAGCACATGCTGAACAACAAAACTTTTACATCACCTGAGATTAGCATATTGTTTTCTTCTTTTAGCTTTATTACTATTATCTGATTTCACATCTTCCCTTCTTACTTTGATTTTATCAAACTTAAAACCACTTTCTGGATTCCCTGTCAAATCTACTAATGCAAAAAGGATAGCTCTAGGTTTCTATATTTTTCCCACATAAGTTAAGCCAAACTCCATTTATATGGTTCTACAGGAGATTGAAAGCATCCTAATTTTGCATTTCACTTTTTGGTACATTGTCTTTTAAAACTGTCTCTTATTTCCACAAACTCTTGAACTTCAGATATTATTTTAAAGTGCCGAGACCAACCTTCCAGATAATCAAAGTACAATTCTTTAAGCTCATACAACTTTGTGAATTTAGAGGAAAAAACAATAATTCTAATTATTTTTTCCCTGAATTTTTAGGATTATCATAAAGTAGATAAATCTTTGTCAGGCAATTCTTGAGACAGGCAGAATGTCTAGTGGTTAAGAACACAAGTTCTGGAGTTAGACTATAGTTCCAATCATGGTTCTGCCACTTTACTGTCTGGTGGCAAGTTACTTTTCTTCTGGTACCTAAATTTCCTTGAGTATAAAATGAGAATAATATAATCAGCCTCACAGGGTTATGATAAGGAATAAATATATGGACATATGTCAAGTGTTTGGTGAAATATCAGTGAGTGACAGCTGTTACAATTACTTACACCTCTTCCATTTTACTAGACATAATACTTTTTATTGTAGATTTCATAAACTTCTTTAGAAGGGGGAGGAAACTGGGTCAATGACATATATGATTGGTATGAGTTATTAAATAAAACAAATCACATTTTTTGTTATGTCACCCAAAAGATATGAAACAGTTATAAATAAATTTATTATCTACCCAATTTCTAAGTTCATAGGATTGAATTCTTTAGAATTTAAAATTATTTACATACTAAAAAAAAAAAATGGTAGAATGAGATGAATATCATTACCTGAAATGTATGTATGAAGACACAAATGGTGTGAATATATTTTGTATACAACCAGAGATATGTAAAAATGTGCTCTATATGTATAATATGAATTGTAATGCATTCTGCTGTCATATATAACAACTTAGAATAAAAGAAAAAAAATAAAGAAGAATGAAAATTAAAAAAAATTATTTACACATTAAGAAAATAAATCCTACTTTAAGGAATATAAAAAAATCCAGAAACACCAGCAGTTATTATTTATTGAGGGTCTATTACATGTCAAAGACAATGGTAGGCCCTTTATACATTATCCTTACTTTCAAGAGAACTTTTGTTTAGCTTCATTTACACATGAGGAAACTAAAAGTGAGGTGAGGCACCTCATGGAAGTTAACATCTATTACGCACCAGAGAGCCTCTGCTCTAGACAGAGGTCTTGCTGACACAACCTCCACACTTCCTTTGGAGTTCACAAGTTTTGCAAGTCAACAACTTACACAGTGAATGCACAGATATATATTCTTGCAAGGTTTTTTTTTTTTAAAGAAAAGAAAGCTCACTACCCTGTACTTTATCTTCTCCCATTCTCAGAGGCTTGCTCCTATGATATTTATGTCAAGGATCCCATGTTTTAGTGAAAGAAATGGCCCAATTTTATATTTAGATTAAATACAGTAGGGGCTGGGGTTGTGGCTCAGCGGCAGAGCGCTCGCCTCGCACGTGCGTGGCCCGGGTTCAAACCTCAGCACCACGTAAACATAAAATGCATTGCATTGTGTACAACTAAAGTAAATAAACAAATATTAAAAAAATACAGTAATTATACAGACTATGAATTATAAGATTACACATAACACTATAATTAAAAGAGCATCCCTGAGCCCATGATAATATCAGAAAACATCCCAGTTTTACAGACAAGCCCAAAATCTGTCTTTAATAAGTACGATTTAAAATTAAAGTTTAATGCAAACTTAGAGCCTCTGTCTTGTTCCCTGTTGTAACTCTAGGTACATGGCAGTACTTGCTAAGTATTTGTTGAATGAATGAATCTAGTTACTTGTTAAAGTTATAGTCATTTAATGGGCAAGAACACTAATGCTTTAGACTCACTTCTATGTGGTAAGTAATATTCCCACAGAAGTTTCACATATTTTTTCAATAATACCCTTTCCTCCAAAATACAAAATCCATCATCTCTCTTACTGACAGTATCTGGGGCAAATGGTTGTCTGGGAAGCTGAACCACAGTCCATCTTACCTGTAGCTCAGACCTGAGCTGATGTATCTGGCACATCAACTTCTGTATTTCCTCCCTCTGCATCTCCTTTTCATGCCGAAGTTCTTCTAGCTCCATGCTATTAGCGGTACTACTATCTAGACTTTCAAAACCAGAGCCTTCCTTTAAGCTGTTAATCAGCTTTTCTTTAGACTGTTATAAAAAAAAAAAAAAAAGAAAGAAATATGTTTAAGCAAAGTAGACATTAGAGTGCATACAGATTTTTAATTTTATTTGTTTTTTTGGTGGTAGAGGAGATGGAACCCAGGGCCTCATGCTTGTTAAGCATGCACTCTACTACTGAGTTATATTACCTATGTTTATCATGCTCTATACTTACATAATGAATATCACCCCACCACATAGAAACTAACCAGCTATGGAAACATTCCAACATTATATCTATCAAAGAAAGTCCACAAATCATTAAATCTGTGAGAATAAAAATGCATTAGAACCTTGCTGTTTAATGTCCTTGGATTTTAGTTCCTGCAATCATGTTATAGTTGAAAACTTCTCATCCACAAGATTTTTTCTTGTTGGGCATGAGAGTACATGCCTATAACCCCAGCTACTCAGGAGGTTAAGGCAGGAGGATACCAAGTTTGAGGCCAGCCTCAGCAACTTAGTGAGACCCTGTTTCAAAATAAAAAAATAAAAAGGGCACGGATATGGCTAAGAGGTAGGGCATCCCTGGGTTCAATTCCCAGTACCACAAACAATGACAACAAAACCCCCGTTTTTCTCATTTTTTCCCCCATCACATTCCATTTAACAAATATTTATGGAACACCTACCACAAGTTTAGTGCTGTGCTAATGTACTGTGTAATGAAGATAATGTCTCTTCCCCCAGATAGTACCCTCTTGCCTCATCAACTAAAAAGGGAAATTACATATCCAGCAGAAGGCATAAAACTCAATGCAAGAGGGATATGATCAGCTCATTTGTAGAGTGCTGAACAAGAGAAACCACCTTAGGGCAAGAGATGGCTTCACTTGAAAGAGTTTTTACACTGGTCTTGATATATGGCTGGAATTTTTGAAAGTGCAGAGAAAACCCAGGATGAAGCATAAGAATGCAAAAGCATAGAGGGTCTATGAGAAAGTATTGTGCTGCTCAGACAGCACATTAGGATCAACTTCTAAGGGCTCCAGATGCCAGGATAAACACTTTTAATTTTATTTGGTAGGCTAAAAAAAAAATTAGCAAAGGTTGACAGGGGAGTGATATGACCAGAGATGTATCTCACGAGGATTAGTCTGATAGTTCTGTGAAGCAGGTGTTCACAAACTATGGTCCATGGGTCAAATCTGGCCTGTGGCCTACTTGTTTTACAGTTCATATGCTAAATTTTTTTTAACATTTTAAGGGATTATAAAAAAATAAAAAGAATATGTGATGGAAACCATACAGTCCACAAAACCTACAGTATTTACTACTTGGTCCTTTACAGGGAAAGTCTGTGGACCCCTGGCATGAAGGATGAGTTGGAAGAAGAGTTTTGCCATGTGAGGATCAGTTAATAAAGTGCCAATTCTAGACCAGTAATAACAAAGACCAACAGCTTTGATCTTAAATATATGATAAAGTCACTCTCCTCTATCAAAGAGAATTTTCCCTTTTTAGAAAGTGGTAAAATTACAGGTGATTTCTATTGCCTTCCTTAAACTTTGTTTTTCAAATTTTCAGCAATGAACATGATCATTTATATGATTTTAAGTTAATTATACAAACAAACCAACCAACCTCTTGCCCTCATATCCCCATCTAGCTATGGTCCTTTCCTCCTGTCCACAGTCAAAACTATCACTGTCTTCATTTCTTTACCTTCCACTGAACCCTGGAAATCTCCTTTGTGAGATCCCCAGAGACCTCCCACTGCTAAATCCAAGAACTCTGTTCTGTCATCACACCAGAGCCAGCTGTGTGCTTCTGGTCACCCCCACTGGGAACTCTCCCTTTGCTTGTCTTCCTTGGATGGCAGGTGTCAGTCTCTTTCCTTTCTCTCTTATCTCTTAACCACTTCCTTCCCAGGGTCTTTCTTTTGTGGGCTCTTTTCTTCTATTTTGTAAATGCTGATGTTTAAGCCTGTTATTAGCCCTTGGTCCTTTTCCCCTCTCAGTACATATACTCTTCTTTTTAAAAAAAAAATTTTTTTTTAGATTGTTGATGGACACAATACCTTTATTTAACTTTTTTTAAAAAAATATTTATTTGTTTTAGCTGTACACATGCCTTTTATTTTTACGTGGTGCTTAGGATCGAACCCGGGCCACGCACGTGCTGGGCGAGCGCTCTACTGCTGAGCCACAACCCCAGCCCCTATTTAACTTATTTTTATGTGGTGCTGAGGATTGAACCCAGTGCCTCACACATGCTAGGCAAGTACTCTGCCACTGAGCTACAGCCCCAGCCCTACATACTGTTCTTGATTAATTTTACTGATGCTCACAACTTACAGGTTATATTCCCATGACTAAAATGCTCACATCTCTCTCCTAGCCTTCAGGTCTGTGTTTCTAATTCCTTCCTGATACTTGTAGCCCAACATCACATCAATTTTGCAAATTCACCATAATTTGTCATAATCTCCTTCAACTCTAACCTGCTGCCATTCCTGTTTTTCCCTGTTACAATACAGGGGACAACATTCACACATGCAAATCAGAAATCTGCAGTCATCCTAGATCCATTTGTCGCCTTCTCCTTCCCTCTAATTAAATCCCCAAGTCTCATGTTTTCTACCTTCTACAGATCAGCTGTCCTGTTTGCCATCCCTGCTGCCACAAACTTAGATCAGGTCCTCATTCTTTCTTTCTTTCTTTTTTTATATTTATTTATTTGCTTTAGTTGTACACAATGCGTTTATTTGTACGTGGTGCTGAGGATCGAACCTGGGCCGCGCACGTGCTAGGCGAGTGCTCTACCGCTGAGCCACAATCCCAGTCCACCTCATTCTTTCTTATAATCACCTCTTCACCACCTATCTGCTTCTGATCTCACCAACACACACTTTGTTCCCTCAGTTCATTCAGTAATTTCTTGTGTACCAGGCACTGTGCTGGGATATAATGGTGAACAAGATGGTGGTCCACCTCTCACCTAACCTCTTCACTGCTGCCACTCAAATATGACCACACTACTCAAATTCTTTAACATCTCTCCCCCTATTCCCTACAGGAAAAAATAAAAACTTGCATAGTATACAAGGCCTTCTGCTATCTGGCTCTTGCCTTTCTTTGGGTCTTATCTCCCATCTTTTAAATCTCAAATACTTTATGCTCCAACAACACGGAACTAGCTCCCCCAGGTATGCCATGTTCTCTCAGGTCCCCTGGCTCTGGCACAGGCAGTTCTGTCTGAAATCTCTTCCTCAGCATGAGTCTTCCTACTCATCCTTCACGTTTCTCTTTACACAGTATCTTCCTGATGCAGTCATCCCTGACATCCCCAGGTACATTGTAAGGGTCTTTTCTTTCCAGTGCTCATTGAATTGAATCAGTAACTATTCTATCCCTTAGTCTAGACTTCGGTTTCTTCTCACTGAGTTTTGTTTCCTCAGTACCTGTTAGGTGCCTAGTGAATGGTCATAGACCCTTCTCAATGAATGTGGAGGAGAATATAATCTTTCATGGAGGTAGAATCAAAAAGGTATTTTGGAGATTGGGGCTAAAGGAAAAAGGTAGAGTTCAAAGTGACCCTGTGAAATTTTGTAAGTGACTGTGTAAGTTCAAGATTTCTTGTCAGGTGGCAAAAATATTACCAGGACAGCAGAATAAAGTTGGTTTGGGGAATGGAACAATCCATGCCTGACATCAGGCAGCTAGAAACTGGGGTCAGAAGGTTAGGGTTGAATACATGTTTGAAAGTACATGGAGGTGATAGAAGCAGCAAGTACACAACAATGTGAAGTAAGAAACAGGGTTTAGGACAGAATGAAGGAAGATTTTTACTCTGTGGAGAAGCAGACCCCATAGAGACAGAAACAGCAGCAGGACAAAAACAGAGCTGTGGTGGTGTGAGTGGCATTGAAGGCAGGAGTTTCTAAAAGGTAGGAAGGTAATAATGTGAAATAGTCTACCAAAATCAAAATGTGTAGAAACAAAGAAAAAGAATATATACCAGCCGGGCACGGTGGTGCACGCCTGTAATCCCAGCACTTTGGGAGGCTGAGGCAGGAGGATCACGAGTTCAAAGCCAGCCTCAGCAATGGTGAGGCATTTAGCAACTCAGTGAGACCCTGTCTCTAATAAAATACAAAAAAGGTCTGGGGATGTGACCCAGTGGTCGAGTGCCCCTGAGTTCAATCCCCGGTACCACAAAAAAAAAAAAAAAAAAAAAAAAAAAAAAAAAAGAATATATACCTAGATCACTACGACTTTTGAAAAAACAAACAAATTAAATGAAGGAGTTAAAGTTAACAAGTTCTAAAGACATGAAACAGCATATATATAATTCTGATACATCTGACCCTGAAAGAAAGGAAGATGACAGGGAAATAGTTCAAAGCAGTAAAAAAGTTAAAAAGATTGTTTTTTTTCTTAGACAAAGGCCTCAAGATCTACTCTTTGTTCTTCCACTAAGTAACCATGTGCTCTTTCCTAAGCTAAGCCAGAAGCAGCAGCAGAGGGAGACAAGTAGGAAGAAAAGAGACTTATGGAGGAAGGGCTTCGATGAAGTAAGAGGAGATGGAATCAACGTATGGAAGAAAATGAAAACACATATGAGAGGTAAAGGAAAAAGAAATTGAAGACTACATTAGGTAACTGTAATCTTTTTTGGCAAAATAGAAAGTAGGGTCACCTCAGAGCTAAGGGAGGAGCAAAAAAGCTGGGTGAGGTAATTCTGAGAGCTGCATGAGACCGAGATCAGTTGCTTTGAAAAATTCAATAAGGGATCAATGAGGAAGAATAAAATGGCCACTCACTCCACAAGATACCAATACCATCACAGCAATCAAGATAATAAGTTGAAGATCTGAACTAGGTAGTGGCAGAATAACTTTTTTTTTTTTTCTTTTTGGTACCAGGAATTGAACTCAGGGACACTCAACCACTGGGCCACATCCCCAGACCTTTTTTGTATTTTTATTAGAGACAGGGTCTCACTGAGTTACTAAGTGCCTCACCATTGCTGAGGCTGGCTTTGAACTCGCGATCCTCCTGTCTCAGCCTCCCAAGTGCTGGGATTACAGGTGTGTGCCACTGCGCCCGGCTTACTTTTTTTTTTTTAAAGCAGTAGAACCATGAGACATTTTATCTTTTTTATAAAATTTCCAAGTAGAGCATAGCAGTTCCGCCAAACATGAACAAATCTCTCGCAGTAGCTATGGAATGTCTCTCAGGTAACTGGTACATCTTAACATTCAAAAGTACACATTTCAAGCTTACTTGGAGTATTCTAGTAGCTTTCTGCTTGTAATCAATTAATTCTTGCTTGGAGGACTCCAAGTTTGACTTGCACAGCTTGACTTGCTGCTGTAGTTCATCAACTCTCTTCTTCTCATCAGAGTACTTTCTTTCTGCCAGAGTAACTGCTTCCGCCAAATTCTGACGTTCCACCTCCATTTTATTAAGGCGTGCTGCAAACTCACTCTGTGATAGATTTTTACATTATACTATTACATCATTTCATTTTGAAATATATTTTACAACTATTTATTCAGAAATCTTATTAGCTCACCCCACCAACATAATAAAGGGGTAAATTCTTCATTTAAAGAATTTGCTAAAGAACAGAAAACCTAGTTATGTGGCTCCCAAACACGGCAATGCATCCAAATCAACTGGGTGTTTACATAAGAGCAGCCGTTCCAGGCCTTTGTCAGGCTTCACGAATAGCGGTTTCCATGAACGGGCTTGGGAATCTATTTTTTTAAAAATATTTATTTATTTGCTTTAGTTGTACACAATGCGTTTATTTGTATGTGGTGCTGAGGATCGAACCCGGGCCGCGCACATGCCAGGCGAGCACTCTACCACTGAGCCACAACCCCAGCCCCCTGGGAATCTATTTTTAAAGAAAATTTTCAGGTGACTCTGGTCCCTTGAATATGAGATCTAGTCTGATAATGGCTGACCAATGACTAACAGGTCTGCAGAAAACTAGAAGGCCTATTAGAAAATAAATGGAAGAATGAAGTAAACAGCTAGATCTTTTCTAATACCATGGCTAATGCCTCCTGGTTTTAAATATTTTAATAAGCTACCCAGTGTAATAGTTTTTATTTTTTTAAATTTTTAAAAAAACTATTTATTAATTTGCTTTTTAGTTGTACACAATTCATTTATTTGTACGTGGTGCTGAGGATCGAACCCGGGCCGCGCACATTCTAGGCCAGCACTCTACCACTGAGCCACAACCCCAGCCCTGTAATATTTTTTAGTTTAAGAAATTTTTAAAGCATGCTCTAAAACACATTGCCTGTCATTTACTAGGCTATATATAAATAAATCCCACAGAGTTATGGAGATACAATACACATACCATAAAGTTCCCATTTGTAAGGTATATAATTCACTGGTTTTCAGTGTCTTTACTGAGGTGTGCAACCATTACTACTATTTAGGTCCAGAACATTTTCATCCACCCCAAAAGACATCCCATACCCTCCTCCTTTCCCACAGCCCCTGGCAACTGTTCATCTACTTGATTTCTCTATGGATTTACCTATTCTGGACATTTTATATCAATGAAATTGCACAACCTACGGCCTTTTGTGTCTGTCTTTATTTTTAATATTTTTCAAGGTTCAGCCAAGTACTGACATGTGTTATAGCATGTATCAATGTTTCATTGTTTTTTATAGCCGAATTAAGAGTTCCCAGTAAGACTATCTCACAGTCTGTATCTCATGAGGCAACTGGTGGATATTTGTATTACTTTCAGCTCTGGGCTATTATAAATAATACTGCTATAAACATTCACATGCAAGTTTTTATGTGGACATATATTTTCAATTCTCAATCTACCCAGGAGTAGAACTGCTAGGTCGTGTGATAACTATGTCTTTCATTTTTTTTAAGTATTTATTTATTTACTTTAGTTGTACACAATGCCTCTGAGCCACAACCCTAGCCCTGTGTCTTTCATTTTTGAGAAGCTATCTGTTCTTAGTATATGAATCTACTTGTTCATCTGTAAATTTTATGAAATATAAATACAGCTTCCTGAAAAAAAAAAATTAAGTGAATGAATTGAAATGTGCTCTAAGTGTAAAATATAACATGTTTTAAGAAATCAGGATACAAAATAGAATATAAAATATCTATATTTTTTCTTGAAATGAATGAATTAAACTGGTATCAGAAAAGCTTAAACAAAAAGAAAAAACAGGATGTCCTAAACCAGCATTTATTCAAATAATAGTAATGGTTACTGCACATCTAAATTGAGTGAAAGATGCCTTTCTCTAATGAATATGAACTTTTTTTTTTTTTTTTTTTTTTTGTGGTGCTGGGGATTGAACCCATGGCCTTGTGCATGCAAAGCAAGAATACTGTTTTAATCATATCTTACACATAAATTTAACAAGGATCAAGCTAATTGTTTAATTATTAGTTTTTGTCATAGAAAGAGACTTTTCTGAAATGTACTACAGAATTTTATTGAGGAATAAATGTGTTATGAAACAGTAAGAAGTCACTCCTCCTGTCCAAATATCAGCAGAACTCTGTCAATCTCCTTTCTCACCTGCATCTGTTTGTAGCTCTCTTGCTCTCTCTTCAGAGTGGCATCTGCTTCATGCAGTCTCTCCTGAAGAGTTTGCAGAGCTTGATTCTGCAGGCTGCTGCCTTCATTGTGATCCTGCATTATTCTACAAAAAAAATGGTATCACATGAAATAGCGCATTTCCACAGGGTACAAATCAGAAGGCAGAATAATTTTTATAGCATCTATGTATTAGTGAAGCACAAAAAAGATGGCTTGTCTAAACCATTCTTTGAGAAATCTTTTTCCTTTCTAATGGCATGTAACTTATACTTTTAGGGTTCCAAATATAATCAGCACATACCATAAATCAAAAGATTAATGACACCATGTTTTCAAATATTTTAAAATTCAAATTTTGCTAACAATGCATGCCAAGATTCAAACAATGAATCCATTTTAATCACAAGTTTCTAACATTATCAAAAGAAATTTTTCCTTTTGTAAATTTCCAAAAAGCTAAATTTTCAGAAGCTAGTATTCATAAGCTAGGTAATACTTACCATTACATGTCCTGTCAAGAGCCATTCTAGCTTGTGTTTTCATTATTGATAAAATTACCTACCGTGACTTTTCACTCTGTAAGGCTTCCAATGCCTCTGTGCGAGTAGTGAGCAGCTGGTCAGCCTCCTGGAGTCTCACTTTTAGTACAGCCAGCTGAGAATCCTTTGCAGCCACTGCTTCAGTCAGGTCATCTACTTGGGCTTGGAGTTCTCGAGTTATTCTATCAGTTTTTGAATGGTCAACATTCCATTTTTCGACTCTTGCTCTTGCTTTGTTTAATTCTATAAAAGATGAAATTTCTCCATGTAAGCAAACCCACACACATCTTTTTCATGGCAAAGATCCCTGTCCCTTGAGTACTTATTGTCAAAATTAGGAGCTTACAAGTAACTTCAATTTTTTTTCCTTATATGGGATAACCATTTATCAAGGCCAATATTTATACCTATATTATAATTAGTAGGTTAGAAAGGGGCATGAAGTTAGCTGTTCCTCTACAATGTCTTTTTTTTTAAGTATTTATTTATTTGCTTTAGTTGTACACAATGCAACGCATTTATGTTTACGTGGTGCTGAGGACCGAACCCGGGCTGCGCACGTGCTAGGCTCTACCGCTGAGCTACAACCCCAGCCCCTACAATGTTGTTTTTATCCTGGAGATATAAAGTATTTGGCAGCCCAAACTAGCAGTGCTAACAGCAAAATGGTCAGTAAATTTGTGGAGTTCTGATAAAGACAGGCAGAAAAATGGAAATTCAAATTGAAGTTACAGTCTAGAAAGAACAACAACAAAAATAAAACTCTAAACATAGGGACTGGGGGACACAGTGCAGCTCAGTGATAGCATACCTGCCTAGCATACTCAAGGCCCTGGGTTCAATCCTAAGGAACCACATACACAGAAGTAAAGAAAAACTTTAAGATAAACACAGGAAAGAATATGTTTCTTTCAATAACTATTACAAAAAGATGCTCTTTTAACCTAGGACAATGGTGAAAAAAGGGCGATGTGGAGCTGGGCACGGTGGCACATGTCTGTAATTTCTGCAATTTATGATGCTGAGGGTAGGACAATCACAAGTTTGAGGATAACTTCAGCAACTTAGTGAGATCCTGTCTCACAAAGTTTTGAAAAAGGGGGAGGGGTTGAAGATGCCCTGGTTTCAATCCCTAGTACTGGTGAGGCAAAAAAAAAAAAAAAAAAAAAAAAAAAGACATTATAGCATTTCATTTCAGAATAAAGAGCATTTCTATACCTGGATATATCATCTGATACTGCTATTTGTCAACAAGAAAAGTGGTTTTTTTGTTGTTGTTGTTTTTAATTGAAGCAAACTTTACAGCGTTTCAGAAGCAGCTCCATTTCTTATCTACATTAATCTGGGCAAAGTGAAGCTTTTTCTAAAGTCAGTCTGACTAGTCTTAAACAATCTTCCTATTCCATTCTCCTGGGTCTCCTTCCATGCCTGGGCAAAACTTCTCCCAGTCCTCTCACTCCTCTCACCAGGGACCATGGTGGCCATTTCCTTTCTCTTTTGTTTTAACCTCAGTCACATTTAAAATAAAACTCACACCCCTTCCCCTGTCACTACCTAGGTCTTGAGATTATTTCCTTTTAAATTAGTCATTTCTGAGAAACTTGAAGGTTTTTCTATTTCAGAGCAACCTCACCATAAAATTTCTCAGGACACTAATCAAACTGAATTCCATGCACATTTATGACCCTTGGCATGGCAATACTGTGACCCTGTATACTAGTGTCTACTACTTTACTTCATCCCCAACTTTGGTCATGAACAGTTCCCCCTGAGAAATGAACTAGATGATTACTGATGTTTGATTTGACTTAGTGGTTCCTAAAGAAATGCCAAAATAGCAATACTCTGTTTTGGGTTAGTCCCATTTCCAAACTTAGGCCCTCTATTTCTAGGAAGACACCATTTTACAAGCCTCATCTAAACTACTTGTGGTTAGACGTAAAATTTTTAGTTTATTCTGGGAAGTTACATTCTTAATCTTGGATAATTTAAACAAAGTTACCTTCTTGAGTTTCTTTGGATCTTTGAAGTAATGAGGCCATTTCCTGATTTAAAGACTGAACTTCATTCCTTAGTAGTTGATTCTCCAGTCGAAGATTAGATAGTTCATGGGATTTGCCACCATCACTGGGTGATGGATTGTGATCAGCACAGATAGCATTTGATGATGCATTTTCCTTTGAAGAATCTTCTTGGCTTTCAGGGCCAGAATCTGAATTACTAGCAGCATCTGTATAAAAAGAACACATTTGTTACACTGGCATGGACACTATGCATGTTAGTAACTTACTTTGATAGGATGCCTTTTGGATCAAGTTGGCTGCCATAGCTAAATACCATCAAAATACCACAAATTCTTTTCCCTCTGATGAAAATTCATTCCCACAAATGGAGCCTAAAGATCTCCTCTCAGGACACTTAAAGTCTGGGTACACTGAATAAACCATGATATAGAAGGTAAGAATATAGTCCAGCAAAGAAGAAATGCTGAGATAATTTGAGTGGCTGTGTTTTAGTTTCTGAAATGTTTCTGGTGGAAAAAAGGGAGAAGTCTCAACATTAAAATACTGGGAAGGTACACCAGAACAGCTGTGGGTTTCAAGAAAAGAAGAGTAATAACTGCTCATACCAATCTGTTATAAATCAAATTGGAATCTAAAATGCTTTACCAGATATACAGCTTCATGAATTCAGATTCATTTTGTTACTAAATTAACTAATTTAGCAAGTAATTTCATATAATTTAAAAATTATATGAAAAAAATGAACCATGTCTAAGTGACATGGACAAAATAATTTTTGCAGGGTTAGATAAACAAATGATCAATAAAAAAGAGCTCGACATCTTTAGTGATCAAAGAAATATAAATCAAAATCACAATGAGAACCAATACACATCAGCTAGAGTGATTAATGCTGGTGAGGACTTGGAGGAACAGGCACTCCCATACACTGCTGGTGGGAGTACAAAATGGCACAACCACTGTGGAAAAAAGTTTTTCAATTTCTGCTGAAATTAAAGCTGCACCTATGGTTTGACCCAGCAGTTCCACTCCCAGGTGTTTATCCAAGAGTAATGAAAACATTTGCCCAAAAAAGGAAAGCACAAAAACGTCCATAGCTTTTTCATGCTAACCAAAAACTGGAAAAAATCCCAATGTCTGTAAGGACACTGGATAAACTGTGGTGTATCCATATAAAATAGCATATAACAAAAAAGAATGAAAAGGACCAACAACATGGATGAAAGTCACAAACACAGTTAGTTAAAAGAGGTCAGACTGGAAAGTGTATGTATGGTATAAATCCATTTATATGAAGTTGTAGAACAAACAAAAAGTAAGGTCACTTTCAGGGATGGCATAGAGAGATTAACTGAAAAGGTACATAAGAAACTTAATGGTGCAAATAAAATCTTTATCATGATAAGGGTGTGGTTTACATTAGTGTACCATTTGCCTGTAAGCAGCTAAGATTTTTGTATATTTCAACAGACATAAATTTTCCTTAAAGAAAAAAAAAACACAAAAATTAATAATCAAGTGCAGAAGGGAATGGATAGAGATGATGATTTAAATATGGGAGTGCTTCTCAGTACTGAGGCTGGATGGTAGGTGTAGAGAGTTCATAATGCTATTCTGTTTACTTCACAAAGCTTTAAATATTCCACATAAAATTGTTTTTAAAAATTGACAGCAGCCAGGCACATGACCCACACCTGTAATTCCAGTGGCTTCAGAGGCTGAGGCAAGAGGATTGTGAGTTCAAAGCCAGCCTCAGCAAGGCCCTAAGCAACTCAGTGAGATCCTGTCTCTAAATAAAATATAAAAAAGGGCTGGGGATGTGGCTCAGTGGTTAAGTGCCCCTGGGTTCAATTCCCAGTTTAAAAAAAATTGGGTTGCGGTTGTGGTTCAGTGGTAGAGTGCCTGCCTGGCATGTGTGAGGCACTAGGTTCGATTCTTAGGACCACATGTAAATAAATAAAACAAAGGTCCATCAACAACTAAAAACAAAAAAAAATTTTAAATTGACTACAAAAAGTCATTGATCAAACTAGCAAAGAGTGTGAGTTAAAAGAGATCTGAAAGGATAAATTTAATACAAGGATATCTATATTTCTACATACATTGCATAGGATTTAAGTACAGAGTACATTTCCTTTTCAAGGATACATAGAATACATAAAGTCACTTACTAGCACATAAAACAAATATCAAAATTTCAAAGAATTGGTATCAAACAAACCATGCAACATGACCTTCAATGCAATTAAGCTAGAAAGCATCATTTAAAACTAGAGGAAAAAAAAAATCTCCTGTTTGGAATTAAGGGGAAAATTTTTTAAAAAGTAAGAACATAGGGCTGGGGTTGTACCTCAGCGGTAGAGTACTTGCCTTGGACGCATAAGGCCCTGGGTTTGATCCTCAGCAACACGTAAAAATAAATAAAAATATTGTGTCCATCTACAACTAAAAATATTTTTTAAAAATAGACAAATATAATTTAAGAAATATACATACATTTACTTCATAAATAAATTTAAATAAAAAATGGCATTAAGGGTACTCTATAGGTTAAAAAAATCTTCAACATAACCTAAGTGGTTCTCTGGGCAGGTAAGTTTTGAAATCTATATGATTTTGAAACTCATTAAACTGTATACTTTAAATATGTGCATTTTATAATGACAATTATACTTCAATAAAGGTGTTCAGCCATTTCATACAGTTCAAGGCCCATGCTAAGGTATATCAGATACTGATATTCTTCAGGCAGTAGGTGTGATCACATTTTGGTTTCTGCAGAATTAGCATGAATAGATTAATGTCTGTGTTAAAGTTTCAGCTGTGACAACTTCATTATTTTTCTAAAATTAAATAATCTTTTCAAAATGTACATAAAATAGAAAAATTCTTAAGAAATGAAAAATCAATTAAATTAATAGTTTAAAATTCTCACTAAGACCTGATGGTCTTTCCAGTGAGTTCTAGCAAATATTCAAGGAGTAAATAATCTGTCTTATACCAATTAATTAAGATGAGAAAAGTGGAGAATAATTTCCAATTCATTTTATAAAGCAAACATAACTATAATACTAAAACTGCAAAATTACAGGTCAATTTCACTGGGAAAAAAAAATAGATATAAATATCCTAAACTGAATATCAGCCATTTGAAAGTTAAGTTTGTTTTGTTTTTAAAAAAGTCAATCGAGGGGCTGGGTTTGTGGCTCTGTGGTTGAGTCCTTGCCTAGCATGTGTGAGGTACTGTGCTCAATTCTCAGCACCGCATATAGAATAAAGTTAATTAAAAAAAAAAGGTCCACCAACAACTAAAAAAAAAACTTTTTTTTTTTTTTTTTTTTTTATGGTACCGGGATTGAACTCAGAGGCACTCGACCACTGGGCCACATCCCCAGCCCATTTTTGTATTTTAAATAGAGACAGGGTCTCACTGAGTTGCTAAGTGCCTCGCCATTGGTGAGGCTGGCTTTGAACTCGTGATCCTCCTGTCTCAGCCTCCCAAAGTGCTGGGATTACAGGCTTGCGCCACCGCGCCCGGCTAAAACTTTTTTTAAATCAATTGATTTGTATACCATACTAATATTATGGAAGAAAAATCATATTATCATCTCAACAGGTAGATGAAGAAACTGCTAAAATTCAATATAAAAACCCAACTAAGTAGATATACTAACCTTCTTAACCTGATTAAAAAGTATCTGTGAAACACCTAACACAAAATCAAAGAATGCTTTAAGATAAGGAACTAGAAACAAAATTGGTCATCGTCAAGTCCTAGCCAATGAAGTAAGGCAAGAAGGTTTTACTAAAAGACAAGAGCTAAGAAAACAAACTGCTAGTATCTATAGATGATATGATTGTTGTTGAAAACCCAAATGTGTGTACAGAAAAATATGAAGATTAACAACTTTCTAGGTTGCTTGCAATGTATATACAAAACCAACATACCAACAATGACAGAATAAAAATTCTTAAGAAATATAATTTATAATCGTGTCAAAATATAAATAAGTCTAACATAAATTACGCAAGATCTTCATGGAGAAAACAATAAAATCTTGATGAAAGACATTAAAGTTGAAATTATACCACATTAATGGATTAGGAAACTCAATACAGTAAAAATGCTCATTCTTACCAAACTATCTACATAGAAGTAAAAACAACTCCCCCCTAAAAGAGACCAACAAAATTTTTGTGACACTTGAAAAGCAAGTCTAAAATATATGTGAAAGAGCAAAAGTCCAAGAACGCCAAAACATTTTTGAATAATGACAAGGTAGAAGCGGCCCTATCAGATAATAAAATGCAGTTAAAAACTACATTAAGACATGGGGCTGGGGTTGTGGCTCAGCAGTAGAGCACTCGCCTAGCATGTGTGGGGCCCTGGGTTCGATCCTCAGCACCACATAAAATAAAATATTGTGTGTCCAGTGCTGGGCGCAGTGGCGCATGCCTGTAATCCCAGCAGTTGGGAGGCTGAGGCAGGAGGATCGTGAGTTCAAAGTCAGCCTCAGCAATGGCGAGGCACTTAGCAACTCAGTGAGACCCTGTCTCTAATAAAATACAAAAAAGGGCTAGGGGTGTGGCCCATTGGTTGAGTGCCCCTGAGTTCAATTCCTGGTACCGGGGGGAAAAAAAAAAATATTGTGTCCAACTACAACTAGAAAGTATATATATATATATTAAAAAAAAAAAAAAAAACATTAAGACAATGTGGCCCTGGCCCAAGGATATACAAATAAACAAATGAAACAGAATTAAGTGCTCAGATACACACTAAAGAATAGATGGATAGTTTTGATATATAAGAGGTGGTACTGAAAATTGTTAGGGATAGTCTTTTCAATAAATATTGCTGGGATAGCTAATTTTCATATGGAGAAAAATTGCATTTGGATGCCTATCTCACAATATACACAAAAATCAATTTTCAGTAAACACCTAAAGATGAAAGGCAAAATCATAAAACCTTCAGAAGATAATGTAGATAAATAGGGAAAGATTTAAACAATTAAGAAGTCTGAGGGACTAGGGTTGTGATGTGTGAGGCACTGAGTTCAATTCTCAGCACCACATATAAATAAATAGAATAAAGGTCCATCAACAACTAAAAAAATAAAAATAAAGAAGTCTGAGAAATTAATCTACATAAAGAATTTCTTTTTGAGGGCTGGGGTTGTGGCTCAGCGGCAGAGCGCTCGCCTCGCATGTGCGCGGCCCGGGTTCGATCCTCAGCACCACGTAAACATAAATGCATTGCATTGTGTACAACTAAAGTAAATAAATAAATATTAAAAAAAAAAAAAAAAAAGAATTTCTTTTTGAGACACCAGAGACTAGGGTGGAGGACCAATGTCAAACTGAGAGTGAGAAAGAATTGGCATTTAAATATAAAGAATGGGCTGGGGTTGTGGCTCAGTGGTAGAGCGCTTGCCAAGCATATATGAGGCACTGGATTCAATTCTCAGCACCACATATAAATAAATAAAATAAAGGTCCATTGAGAACTAAAAAATATTTTTAAAAAGATTAAAAAAATAAAATATATAAAGAAGGCTGAGGATATAGCTCAGTGGTAGAGCAACTGCTTAGCATGTGTGAGGCCCTGGGTTTAATCCCAAGTACCTACAAAAAATTGAAAGTCACTTCCCGAAAATGAATAGTCAAAAATTTGAAAAAAAAAAAAAAATGCTCAATCACACTAGCAACAAGAGAAATAACAATGACAAACATGATTAGCAAAACATAAAAAGTCATTGAAAATATTAAGTGTTGGGAATTCCTAACCACAGCTGGCCAGGGTACAAATGGGTACAACTTTTCAGAATAACACTTTGGTTTACTAGTGCAGTTGAGCACTGTCATGCCCTACAACTCAGCATCTCCAGTTCTGGGCATCCTAAAGCTTTTGAGTCTCAACCTCATGTGATTTTGCCCTGCATGGGACATCTGGCAATATGAAGAAACATTTCTGGTTGTCACAATGGGGAGGCCTATTGGCATTTAATGGGTTAAGAGGCCAGAGATGCAGCTAAATACCCTATAAAGGACAGGACAGCAACCCACAGCTATATATTATTTGTCCCAAAATGTGAATAGTCCTGAGGTTGAGACCCTACCTTAGAGAAACAAACTTATTACAACTGATGTACCGTTATAATTGGTTCTATTTCATTTCAATGCCAACGAGGTTCCCTTTGGTCTGTTCTTTACAATTAAATTCGAAGTTGTTTTCCTGAAAAGTATTAAAATTACTCATGTCAACTCTTGGCCTAAAGATCTCTGTTAGCATTACACTGCCTATGGCAGTCACTTTCAGCTTTTAATGGCCTAACAATCACCTAGGTGACAGAATTCAGATGGCCTGGCACCATCCTCAGAAAGTCTGATTAAGTCTGGGGGGGGACCCAAAATTTATTTTTTACTAATCAACACAAGTGATTCTAATGCAGGTTATTCAGGGATCAATTTTTATCAATGATCTATAGGAACCTATTTAAACAGGTAAAACAGTGTTTTACAGCGGCCTTCAGGAACAGCTCCCACCTTTCTCTGCTGGCTTCACTTTCTTCATGGCTGTACATCTCATACTCAGTGTTACCAGAACTGTTTTGTACCTTTATCTACTCTACTAACCCTTTAAGGACTTGTTTTCTCTGCAAAGAATGTTATCTCCAACTTCTTTTTTCGCAATCTCCAATTCACCCCTTAAGACCCAGTTTAAACTACAGATTGAAAATAATCTAAAACTTATGTTATTATAATTATGTTCTTATTATCATTATGTAATTATGTGTTATGTAATTATATTATATATCATACACCACAATTAAGTTTTTATAGGTTTTCCACATCTGGGACAATGGGACAAAATGGGTTATTACCTAGGTGGCTTCCAAAACACTCTCACGAATACTTTGATTACTTCATTTATTACACTATAATTATCTGCTTATATGTCCACCTTACTTACTTGACACTTCTTTATCCTTGAACTCAGGAGGTTCTTGATAAACGTATAATTAATCAAAAGATAAATGAGAAATTTAGGAGTATATAAACATAATTAATCAACTGCTACTGCATGCTCCTGTTTTAAAAGCCCCCAAACCCATGATTCTATACAAATAATATATAGCTGTGGGTTGCTGTCCTGTCCTTTATAGGGTATTTAGCTGCATCTCTGGCCTCTTAACCCATTAAATGCCAATAGGCCTCCCCATTGTGACAACCAGAAATGTTTCTTCATATTGCCAGATGTCCCATGCAGGGCAAAATCACATGAGGTTGAGACTCAAAAGCTTTAGGATGCCCAGAACTGGAGATGCTGAGTTGTAGGGCATGACAGTGCTCAACTGCACTAGTAAACCAAAGTGTTATTCTGAAAAGTTGTACCCATTTGTACCCTGGCCAGCTGTGGTTAGGAATTCCCAACACTTAATATTTTCAATGACTTTTTATATTTTGCTATTCTATACAACTTTTAGATTTTATCCACTAACAGCAAAAACAGGGAGAGAAGCTTTAACTTAAGAACATTTCCATTAATCATGAACTCTATAAAGAATTTCTGCAAAAACCTATCATGTTTACTACTATTTTAAGATGCATAGTAGGTACTTCAATTAGCCACATTACCATGTTATCCTTATTTTACAGACAAGATGTACCTGTAAAGGTAATTTCACAACTAATAAAACCACTGGAAACCAAAATTTTAACCTCTTATTTCACTAGTAGGTCAATGCCTTCAATTCTTCAACTTGAATCAAAATTCAGTCTCAGTTTTATGTCCGAATGTGGAGAAAAAAAATCACCCTCCTCAACTAGAATATATGAAGTACAGTCTCCCATTGTTTTTTGCAATCCCTATAACAAAAATAGGTTGAGAATGTCTCAAATCTAAAACTACATTTTCTTTCAGATTTCAAAATTTTCTTTTTATCTTAAAATATCTTAAGAATCAAATATGACATATTTTCCTAGATGCTGGGTTTGGTAGTTACCCAACAGACAACATTCCAAGGTCCCTCCTAAAAAGGAATATTGACTAATGGCATTAAATGTTGCTTCCCTTGTTTATACCACACATGGGCAGACAGCCTACTCTTAGACAGTGGGGACAGACTGTAGAATAGTAGATGAGAAATACTATGACAACATCTTAAGCTTTGATGACATGTTCAATTTGCTTAATTCTGAAAGAATGGAGGACTGATGAACTACCATGGCTTTGGATCCCAGGATCTTCTTCTGAGGTTTTGATGGTGGTTACACCTGTGTTCACAGAACTGACACTTGATGTCCGAGATCTTGAAGAGACAGGTGCCTTGCCCTTTTCTTTCTTGATTTCCACCCTCCCGGTGGGCTCCTTCTGTGAACTATTTAGAAAATCAAATAAGAGCTCATCATCAGGTTCTGACTTTTTCCTTCGAACAAACTGGGATGAAGGCCTAGGAAGAGATGCATTTTCAACAGGATGGGAGGCCTCCCCGGGTGTCCTGGATCCTACTTTCACATTTGCAGTGCCAGCTAAAATGGTGGCTTTTTGATTTTGAATGTTATCAGCTGCTGAGGAAATATAAGTAGCTTTAGGTTCAGTCTGATAAGTCAAATCTGTGTTTTGCTGATGAAGTTCCGGATAGTCACTATTTTTGCTGTATATGATGCTGCTGGTATTCTCCTTCCTATTGAGAGCTGTTGCAGCTCCTTGATCAACTCGGTTTAAAAGATCTTCAGCCTTTCCAGCAAGATCAACAAACCAAGACATGATGGTAGCAGAATAATCCTATTGGTGACCCTGAAAAAAGGACATGATATGATTAGTATGGCATAACAGCAGAAATGTAATGGTTAAGACTGGGCTCTGGAGTCAGATAGTCCTGGGTTGAAATCCTAACCCTACTTCTTACTAGCTAGGTAACCTTAAGCAAATTACTAACTAAAGCTGAGAAACCTTATCTAGGAAATGGTAAAAATAAGTGCACTTATCAAATAAAATATAGAGGAACTTTGCCGGGCGCAGTGGCGCACGCCTGTAATCCCAGCACTTTGGGAGGCTGAGGCAGGAGGATCGCGAGTTCAAAGCCAGCCTCAGCAATGGCAAGGCACTTAGCAACTTAGTGAGACCCTGTCTCTAATTAAAAAACACAAAAAAGGGCTGGGGATGTGGCCCAGTGGTCGAGTGCCCCTGAGTTCAATCCTCGGTACCACACAAAAAAAAAAAAAAAAAAAAATATATATATATATATATATATATATATATAGAGAGAGAGAGAGAGAGAGAGAGAGGAACTTTGGACACAAACAGACCAAGTGAAGAAGGGAGCCATCAGCAAGCCAGACAGAAGTCCCCCCCCCAAAAAAAACCCAACCCTGACAGCACCTTGGTATTGGATTTCAGAATTGTGAGAAGATAAATTTCTATTGTCCAAGCCACCCATTCTTTGGTACTTCATTATAGCAGTCCTAGCAAATTAATTTGGCATCTGATTAGCAAATGACATGTTTGGCCAAATTCCAGCCAAACCAAATAAAAACAATATCTGAAGTTTGTTTCAAAGTGTTAAAGCTTAGGTGCAGTGGCATACACCTGTAATCCCAGCAACTCAAGAGACTAAGGCAGGAAGTCAGCAAATTTGAGGCCAGCCTCAGGTCCTCAGGAATTTAATTCAAGAGTTTTATGAGACAGTTTAGTTTTATGAGGCAGTTCTCATAAAAATAAAACACAGCTGGGGATGTAGCTCAGTGGTAAAATACCCCTGGATTCAATTCCAGTATAGTGGGGTGAAGACAGTGCTAAAACTTGAAAAAACAAAAAACAAAAAAACTACCTCTGGTTAGTACAAAAGTTACCAATGTTAAACTGAAGCACTATTTTGGATAATTTAGGTGTGTACATATATAATATGTCTTAAGTACATTTTTGATAATTCAAAAACTGAATACCTACCATGTGTACATTAAGCTAAGCTCAGAATAAGAAATATGTTTACATATTATATCCATTCCACACATAGATTTGAGTACTTATAGTATGCTACAGTAGATAAGGTGATGATGAAGTCATTAACCCTCACAGAATCGAAGAAAGGACTGTAAAAAACTCTACAACCAGTTCTTGAAGGTGAGCATCATCCCTTTTGCCTGGACTCTTTCGAGGTTAACTCTTTCTTTGTTCACTTGAATGTTCTCTGCTTCAGAGTTCTCCTTCCATCTCAATTAGGCCCTATAATTCCCCGCTGACCCTTTCTTTTGCCTCACAGCCCTTCGTGCTTTATAATTTTTGGTTGCTTTTTAAACATGTTTCTCCCTGTCCAGGGAAGAGGGGAGTGGCTGGTAAACACCATGTCTGTTTTGCTTCACCAATGACTTTCCAGCATCTAGCCACACAGGTACTGAATGGAATTCATTTTTATGTGCCAGATGCTGTGCAAACATTATCACATTTAATTTTCACAACCACAATATGTGATATACATATGTATACACACACTTTAAAATGTAGAAAAGGTTTAGAGTTTTGAAGGCATCCGAGATACTGAATCTAAGTCAACCTAGAGCCATGCCCACCTGTTTAACCCTTTCCTTCCCATGTCAGCCTCTCAAAACCTAAATAATCTCAGGAAGAAACTTCTCAAAACTTTTCTTTATAAATGTGACTATTAGTGGCTCTTTCAGAGTTTATGTAAAATCAAATGAAAACGAAGGCGGAATACTTTCTGACATCCAAAGCTCCAAACACGAGTCAAGTATCAATCTCAGGTAAACACTGGTGGTGACTGGGGCAAATGACCTCTCCTAATGCAACAGCCGAAACACTCTTACTAATTCCTTCTATCTGCCTCCGTTTTCGTCAACAGGGCTTTAAAACACCAGTCTGAGCCTCACCGTTGACTACCTAATCGAACGAACAGAAGATGGCCCCGAGCACTGGCCCCAGGGACAAACACCGCCCGCGGCCTTCGCGGGTACAAAGCCCTGGGTAACTTGGGCGCTGCCGGGACGCCGACAGCCGGGCTGGGGAAGGGTCTGTCCCTGGACCGCCGGGCCCACCTCGAAGGCAGGTGTCATCGAGGAGGGGAAGGGAGGCCAGGCCCGGGGAGCCTGTCAGACCGCGGACCCCGGGCGGCGGGCAAAGACGGTCCTCCACGGCGCGAGCCACCTCGCCCCCGCCTCTGGAGCGGGCAGCGCGGCCAGCCCACCCGGGGGCGCAGCAAACCACGCCAGCTGCAGCCCAGGGGACTCCGCTGCCTCGATGCTGTCCCAGTCCCGGAAAAGACCAGCGCGGTCCGGAGGAGCCGAAGGGACAGGTCTCGGCTGAGGCCAGCGCCGCGCTCCTGGGGCCGTCAATGCCCCGAGCGGACCCGGCCCGTCCGATGGACCTCGCCGCCGCCTCACCTGAGGACTCCCGAGCGGCGGCACCGCGGCCTCGTCGCCCTCCCCAGCCGGGCCACCTCAGCAGCCGGCCCGGAGAGAGCCCAGGCTCAGCAAACCTCCTCCCGGACCTGCAGAGGCCCGGCTACCTCTTCCGGGAGACGTGGAAGGACGGCGAGGACCCCAAAACAGAGTGACCTTCAAGCTGCCTGAGTGGCGGGTAGCCGAGAGCCGCTAGCACCTGCAGGCGACTCAGGCGACGGCGCCGGCGGCTGCGGGGGCCTCGCGCCTGGCCACGCCCCTCTTCCTTCAGCGGGGAGAATGGGCGGGAGACGGGCCGGCGTGCGTGTGACGTAGCCCGCTTCCAGCAGACGGCGCGTGCACGCGGCCAGCACAACATTGGAGGCCACGCCCATAAAGGGCGTGACCTAAGAGCGCGCCACGTGGGCGGCAGAGGAGGAACCCGACGGAGACCAGTTTCCCACCTTCCACGTTCTGGTCCCTAGTTTTACGCATGCAGTTGTTGAGGCTCACAGCAGAGGGTGGGAATGCACAAAACATGACCCCTGATTTCATAGCGCTTGCTTTCAAGTGACAGATGTATACGTTATGTAAACCAATGCATGAACCTGACAATTTCTGAATATTACCAGAGCAGTTAAGAAAACAGGAAGTGACTGGAGGCGGGGAAGTGCTTTAAATGAGGCGGTCCGCGAAGTTCTCTCTGTAGAGGAGGCAGTAGAGGCGAGGCATAAAGGGTTGAAAAGACCAGGAAAGGATTTCCCAGACAGCAGTATTGTAGTGTGTTCTGCACACAGTTCATGGAATCTATGCAATTAATCTAAAATCCACATCCAATAATTCGCCAAATACTCAGTTACTGTTGTGTAAACAGGTGTGGGTTAATTTGACCCTAAATATAAGACTAAAATGTAGTCCTAGATATCCCCAAACTACTCCGTTAAGTAGTTTGTTGTATTGAGTACCTTAGAGTGATATTGAGTTACTGATTTCGTATTAATTTAGTGCTTGATGTTTGTAAATTATATTGAGTGCTATGAATGTCACAAACATGTTTCCCCCGTGTGTAACCTTTGCAAAACAACTCCTGTTAAGACAAGTTGGTACATATACAGTGAGTATCCATGGCAACGCTTGCAAGGCACCCTGCGTGTGGAACCCTGATAACAGTGTGTGTGACCCTGATATGACGTAATGAGTGATGTAACGACCTAGCTAGAAGTGGCATATAAACCCTAGTTCCTCGCTCACTAAGTGAAGCGCCTTCAAGACGACCAGACCCCCCCCCCCCCAATCAGGCTTCCTGTCAGACTGACTCCGCTGATGGTGCCAGCTGCTTGCTGAGTTTGCGGACCAGGACCAGACTTCGTCTGATCCAGCAAGCGGCTAAGAAGACGTCCCTTGGTGAGCCCCCTGGGACGCGGGGAGATAGAGGCTAGTTAGGACTGTGTGAACTTGGTTGTGAATAAACCCTAGCATTACAAAGACACATCTGCCTCTATCTACTTAATGTGCTCAGGACATTTGTCTAAGATCATCTGCCATAATAAGGGAGTCCACCTTCTTCCAAAATTTGTGCACCTAAGACTGAATGCTTTATTGTCTCCAAATTAAAATTAGGAAACTCCTCCTTTTCTTTCTCTCAGGGAAGGGTTAGCCCTGTCCAGTGAAAAGAAAACCTTAAAGCCACACCAGATGACAATTATAATAATGACATTGAGCATTTATTTAGCACTTATTAACTATAGAATGCATTGGATGTGCTTCACTTCACTGAATTCTCACAACCCTAAGGAAGGTACTGACTATCCTGTGGTAGGTGGTGATGTTGTTCTCAACTATTAGGTTGCTCTTCCTGTTAAGGATTATGCATTGTCACTGGTTTCCTGACAGTTGCATCCTGGAGGATGCGTATCCTTTCCCACTTGACTGTATGACCCACTTTGGCCAATGGAATATGAGAAGTGTCTTTTGCCACATCTAAACAGAAATGTTAGGAGTCATGATATATTTCCACCAGGAATCTTTTTTGGGGGGCAGGGGTGCTGGGAATTGAACTCAGGGGCACCTAGCCACTGAGCCATGTTTCCAGCCCTATTTTGTATTTTATTTAGAGACAGGGTTTCACTGAGTTGCTTAGTGCCTTGCTTTTGCTGAGACTGGCTTTGAACTCACGATCCTCCTGCTTCAGCCTCCGGAGCTGCTTGGATTACAGGTGCACTACTGCATCTGGCTCCACCAGCAATCTTGGTCTTTTTCCTCTCTCTTGAGAATATATGTCCTAGATGGAGCTGTTTCCTCAGCCTGGGTCCTGAAAGGAAAGAGAGAAATGAAGTAGCCCACGTCTAGAATGTCACATCAGTGAGAAATAAACCTTTGCTGTTAGAAGCCAGAATTAAGATTTATTCTTACCCAGCCTTACCTGATGAAATCTGACTAATGCATTCTGCCATTTTACAGATGAAGAGAGGTCCAGGGAGTTTTAGTTACTTGTTCACGGTCACGTAGGGAGTAAGTACAATATTTGGGATTCATACCTAGATTAGTATGATTCTAGAAATTGTGTTCTGAGCCACTGAAAGCCTGAGAATGAAAGAAGCTGAGGCAGGGCCAGCTCTTTCACATCAAAAACATCAGCAGTGGGTAGGCTCCAAAAGGGAGCATTGAAGAATTCCCACATACACCCCCTTAGAGAATCAATACAGACACCTGCCTACCCAGAAGTCATCAGGGCCAGGCAGGATTAGCTGGAGAAATGGCACAACCGATGGAAAGAGGCTACCACCTTGCCCATAGATAAGAAAATCTGCCACTTTCTCCCCCCTTCCCTGCCCCAATGTCACCAGTGGCACTAACCCCTGAAAAAGGAAAGGGAAGAAGGACCCTCCTAGGGCAGCCAAGCTTGCCTGCTCCAGGGGCAGGGAAGGGAGGAACTCTGAATAGAGCTTAGGGATAGATTTTTAAACTAACGGAGCTATATCACAATTTCTGCAATGGCAGCGTGGGGAGCCTAGCAAATCTTTTCCCCTCAAAATAATAATAACATCAGACAAAATTGTGAAAACCAACCATTTCAGCTGCCTGGAAATTGACCACAGGCATAGTCCAAATCAAGCAGCAGTTATTTAGGAAAAACTTTTAAACCTTACGTAACGATGAGAGTCTGGGACATTTAGCCTGGGATCCCTCTCCCCCAGCTCCACACGGGCAATGGTCAGGACTGGATTAGCTGCAAAGCCCAGCAGCTCTGCTGCCAGAGGAGCTGATTTGATTAGGACGGGAGCCAGGAAAGCCTATGGCCCAGAGAAGGCTCAGTTGGGATGGCGATCCCTCAGCTGCTTGGGTTGCAATCTCAGTTGGATAAACAACTGACCAGAATGCCTGCAGGGAGCTCAGCAGGGAGAGCCAGGCAGAGATGACACAGTGGGTTTGGGTAAGCGCCCACATGCACTGTTCTAGAAGATTCTGCAAGTTCAGCAGAGTCTGGCACCCCTGACGGAACTTAAAGCCTTACACAGGTGCAGAGGAGACACAAGAAAGCCAGGAAATTAAAAACCAGAGTACTGCCGTAAATTGTCTGGTTTTGAATGTGTTCCCCACATGTTTAGTTGTTTTGTTTCCGTGCTGGTGTTGGAACCCAGGGCCTCATGAATGCTAGGCAAGCCCTCTACCACCGAGCTACACCTCATTCCCCCAAACCCATCTGGAAGAGGGGAATGTCTTGAGGTGTGTTCAACATTCATAGTCATCAGAGAAGTGCAAATGAAGATCTCCCTGTATCACCTTTACACATCCAAACACAGAAAGCTAAAGTGTAAAAAGATGGAAAATACCACGTACTGATGGGGACGTGGAGCCCCTGGAACGCTATGCGGTTTTGAAGGGCATGCGATAGAACCACTTGGAAACCTTAGGCTCTATCTGCTAAAGTGAAACCTGTGACCAGTGTGGGTCCCCCTTCTCCCCGACCCCAGTCAGCGGGTCTGTTCAGCTGCTTCCTCAAATCCCCCAAACCCTTCATTTAGGCTGTCTGCCCAGCCCCTGAAGGCGTCCCCTGGGGATTTTGTGACTGTCACTGAAAGATTCCTGCATCCATTCAGCTCCTCAGTTCTGTAATTTTACTTCCTTATTGCACATCTCTCAAGAAGGAAATTGTGAGCCTCTGTGTTCATTTTTACCTTTCAGCAGCAGAGGGCGCTCAGGTCTTAAAAGTCTATATGAACTGGAGTAGGTTACATCTGGGTCCACAGGTGACCTGAGGATTGCTGTTTCCTTTTATTTATGGAGCACAGGGCACAATGTCTCCATGAGCCCCGCCCCCGGATGTTCCAAGGGGGTTTTACATTCCCTTGCCAATGGAGAATAGAGATCTCCAGAAGAGGATCCCGAGGGGTTGCCAGAGAGAGGGGAACTCAACTCAGGACGAGTGGGGTCCTTGACATCATGACCGAAAAGAATTTCAATACGTGTCAGTAGAGGCTCAGAAATTGATTTAGGAAAACAAGGAATATGCAGAGAACAAGGGCCATCCTGAGAGCGAGAGACGCGTTTTCGGGGTCCCAGCTCTTCTTTTAGAGGAAACTTGTGAGGGGTAGGTATGGGAAGGTACCTAGGGTAGGTAGGTAATGACATCAGTCTGGTAATTCCAAGATTTATGGTGATCTGGTCCTTCTTAGGATCTTTAGACTGACCTGGTTTCCATTATCTGATTCACAGAGAATTCTGGAAAGTCTCCTTAATTATAGGTTTCTCGAAATGTCTTATCTTTCTTTACTTAATCTAGTGATCTAATTAACACTGCATAGGTAATTATCATAATAGGGCAAATTTAGGGTGGCTTTAAGATTTACAGATTTCCCAGGAATTTGGAAGTGACAAGCCTGGCAAAGAGACTGGCTTGGGGAGTGACAAGAAAAGTATGCAGAACTTCTGAACTAAAATTTTATTTCCTTGTCCTCCTTTGATGTCTCCTTTCTCCCCACTTCTTATTTCTTCTATCCTGCTTCACTCTTACCTGTTTGAAATTTCCTCCAGATGTGGCAGTTCAATTCTGGTGTTTTTCATGTTATCTAGGTGGCTAAAGTGCTCCCAGAAATGAACCCCTCAACCACTGAGCCCCTGGTAAAAACTCCTAGGGCACCATGGCAATAGTTCACCCACTTTCTCCCCTCCCCTCTCCCTTCCCCTCCCTCCCATCCTCTCCTCTCCTCTCCTCTCCTCTCCTCTCCTCTCCTCTTCTTTTCCTCCTCCTCCTCCATCCTCTTTGTGTGTGTGTGTGTGTGCGTGTGTGTGCGTGCTGGGAATCAAACGAAGGCCTTGCACATGCTAGGCAAATGCTCTGCCACTGAGCTGTGTCTCTAATCCCAGCTGTGGTTTGAATGGATCCTCTGGGGTTCATTTATTGGAGATTGAATCCCCAATGCAGCATGTTTAGAGGTCAGACCTTTAAGAAGTGATGACATCATGAGAGCGGAGCGCATGGACTGATATAATAATTATGTTATCACAGGCGTGGTTAGTTATCACTGGAGTGGGTTCCCGATAAAAAGATGGGCTCAGGGGCTGGGGTTGTGGCTCAGCAGTGGAGCGCTCGCCTAGCGCATGGGCGGCCCAGGTTCGATCCTCAGCACCACGTAGAAATGAACGCATTGTGTACAAATAAAGCAAATGAATAGGTATTTAAAAAAAAAAAAAAAAAAAGATGGGCTCAGCCTCTGCTTCTCTGGCATGCACACCCTCCTCCCTTCTGTCCTCTGCCTGGGGATGATGTAGTAAGAAGGCCCTTGCTAGAAGGAAATTCCACCTTTAGAAAATTACCCTACAGATATATTTACACACATGCAAATGACAAATAAAATAATTATATGATTGCTTATAGTAGCAAATATTGGAAACATTTATGTTCATTGAATTAAAAATCTTGGTACAGGGCCGGGCACAGTGGCGCATGCCTGTAATCCCAGCACTTGGGAGGCTGAGGCAGGAGGATCGCGAGTTCAAATCCAGCCTCAGCAATGGCGAGGCACTTAGCAACTCAGTGAGACCCTGTCTCTAATAAAATACAAAAAAGGGCTGGGGATGTGACCCAGTGGTCAAGTGCCCCTGAGTTCAATCCCCGGCACCAAAAAAATAAATAAATAAATAAAAATTAAAAAAAAAATCTTGGTACATTCATCAGTAGAGGCCTTCCCTGGCCACCCTGACCCTATGGTTTTCCATATACCATCAGATCCCCCTTTATATTTGTAAGAGTACAATTTTTTTTTTCTATAACTAGTGCAACTGTGATTGTGCAAGTTTATCATTTGTATGACATATGTTTGTTTGTTATGGTATGTCTTTGTTTATTAGTGTCCATCTGTCCTCTGAGAAGGCATAGACCACAGCTGTCTGTGTCCATTGTTGTGCTCCCAGCCTAGGACAGGGCCTGCTGCATGGTGGGTGCTTATGTTAAGCGAATGAACGCCATGGGCTGGAGAAGCTAGTGTCACAAGATCAGTAGATGCCTCAGAAAGAACGTGTGGCCTATGGAAGCCTCTAGCACTATACTTGGAATAAAACAGATGCTTAACAAATGGTAGGTGTGATTTTTATGCCCTCTTGAATTTTCTCTTTCTGCTCATTCTTCTTCTTCTTTTTTTTTTTATTTTACTTTTTTTTAGTTGTAGGTGGACACAATACCTTTATTTTATTTATGTGGTGCTGAGGATCGAACCCAGGGCCTCACACATGCGAGACACATGCTCTACCGCTGAGCCATAGCCCCAGCCCCCTGCTCATTCTTTATCCAAAGTCTACACTGTCCCCGGCTTCATCCAAAATGAATAGCTGGGCCTTACCATGGCTTCCCTGGCCTGGCCCATCCAGCCTGTCCATCCCACAAGGCTGATCTCCCTCTTTCCTCCCCAAACTCATCCTAGGTAGCTTCTTCCCTGCTTAGCTTTCAAGGAAGGACCCCAGAAATATGGAGGTGGAATATTCTGTGGAAATGCTGGAAGCTGCCTGGAGCACAGCGTAAAACAGCCTGGCTGGGCTCCCATTCCTGAGAGGAGGGGTCTTCACCCTCCCTCAGGGGGGTGTCATTCTGCAGTTGTGGGACACTTTGGTGGACAGGAGCAGGGACAGAGGAGTAGAACCAGACAAGTCTCTCCTTTCCTTTGAGTCAGGAGCCTAGAGAAGGAGCTGAGGGTCCCAGGAAGGAGTGTTGGGTGCAGCTGCAGGATCCCAGAGGCAAAAGGAGGAGAGAATAGGCATCTGAGTCAGGTGACAGGCCCGGGAAGGGTGCTGCCAGGTCATCAATATTATTCCTCTATAAATTAATTGTGATTCAAGGCTATACCATCTGAATAAAAGTGGGGCAGCAGTTTGGGGCCTATATGCCTATAGGAGGCAGCCAAGTATATGTGAGCTGGTTTCAGCCTTTATCCTTCCGTTGGTCTGCTTTTCCCTAGTTAGGGAAGGGGAGTACTGGAGCAGAGACCTTGGTGCCCTGCTTTACTTGTCCCATTATCTGTCCCCAACATGTCCCCTCCGCTCTCTCTCCCCATTCTGGAGACACACGTTGTAAACTCCCCAGCTGCTGGCTCTTTCCCCGACGGATGCACCTGTCTTCGTCCATCCATTCGCTGCCCCTTACTGAGTTGCCTCGTCTGTGCCAGCTGCAGGGTTAGGTGTGAAGGGTACAGATGAGAGGTCTGCTCTCAACGAGGTCAGGTCTGCATGGCTGGGCAGTTGAGCAAACTGACGATTACCAGCAAGTGGTGAGTCCTGTAGGAGAAGCCTGAAGAACGAAAGAGTAGGTGAGGGCTGAGGTTGTGGCTCAGCGGTGGAGCGCTCGCCTAGTACATGCTTGGCCCAGGTTTGATCCTCAGCACCACGTAAAAATAACGGCATTGTGTACAACTAAAGCAAATAAATATATGTATAAAGAAAAAGAGTTGGTGAATTAATGAAGGCGCTAATCTGGCCATTGGGCTGTATCTCAATCTATTCAATTTTGCAGCCCAGCAGGAGGGTGCGACCAGTCTTTCACTCATCTTATCACTGGGTAGTGGCAAAGACAGGCCTAGGACTGAGTCCATTAGATCACTTCATGCAGGAGCCCTGTTTGGGGAGATAGCTAAGATTGCGGTTGACTACGGGCCATAGACATTTTTGGGCATTTCTGCCTTCCGTAGTCTCACGGGACTTGGCCTGGGATCTCGCGGGACTTGTCCCAGGATCTAGAGAGATTTGAGCCGTGACTCAGCAGATCGGGCTAGCGCCATTCCTGCTCGGATGCATGGGATGAGACCTGAGAGAGAACGGACAGGGTTATCGCTATTGTATAGATATATTGTAGTTTCTTGTAAGAGTAGGTGTCTTGGTTTCTTGTGAGAGTGTGTATGTGGTGTTAGAAATTACAAGAGACAGAGAGAGAAAGATTAAAGAATTTTTTCGTCTCCATCCTGTCTTCGGACTCCTTCCCGCGGCGCCGCCGTTCCGGGCTACAATCCCTTTCCGGCTACTACAACTTCATCTGTTCTTGGGTTACCTGAAGCCTCCTAAGTCAGGGGCTATCTTTCAGAAAATGTATTCTTTGATTAATTCAACAAATATTTATGGAGCATTTACTATGTGTCAAGTACAAATCTGGGTTCTAGGATCTAGCAGTGAATAGAACAAAGATCTCTGGTCTAGGAAGCTTACATCTAGTAAGGAAGACAGATAAGTCAAATTCTTGGTGTCTGAGCTGGTGGTAAATGCTGCAGAGAAATACAAAGCAGGGAAGATCTGTGATGTTGGGGATGGAGCTTATGATTTTCGATTGGGAGGTTAGGAGGTCTGAACAAGAAGGTGAAGACCTGAAGGAGGGGAGTGTGTGAGCCTACTGGGTGTGGGGGTGTACTGCATGAGAGAAAGTGCTAGGGCCCTGAGCCACTGCAACAGAGGAGGAGAGGAGGATGGACAGGTAATTGTGGCTCAAGTAGCATAGGTCCTTGTGGGCCATGCTGAGGAGTCTGCATGGTATTCTAAACGAATTGGGAAACCATTAGGAGGTTTTGAATGGGGAAGCCTTTACTTTGTGTTGTTACAGGGTCCCTCTGGCTAATGCACTGGGAGTGTGCTGCAGAGGCCCAAGGCCAGGAGCAGGGCAGCAGTTGTGGGCCATGGCATTGTTCACAGACCACTGCAGTAACTCTGGCTAGAAGGGATGGTGGTAGGTGGTGAGAAGTGTTCGGATTCTGTGTTTGTTTTGAAGAAAACCAGTACAATTTGCCAACAGTTTGAATATAGGGTATGAAAGAAAGAGGATCGCCATGACTAAAAATGGTAATACTATCTGCTGAGCACTTGGAAGGGTGGACTTGACAGGAATTAGGTGGGAAAGGCTGGGCAAGGGCAGGCTTGGTTGGTGAGATCGGGATGTTCAAGGTCCTGGGTTCGATCCCTAGCATTGCAAATAAATAAATAAATAAATAAATAAATAAATAAAATGATTTTATCTAACTTTACAATTTTTGCCAATTTGGTGGATGTTTATTGTTTTGTTTTGTTTTTTTGTACCAGGGGTGAACTCAGGGGCACTCGTCCACTGGGCCACATCCCCAGACCTTTTTTGTATTTTATTAGAGTCAGGGTCTCACTGAGTTGCTAAGAGCCTCACCATTGCTGAGGCTGGCTTTGAACTTGCAATCCTCCTGCCCCAGCCTCCCAAAGTGCTGGGATTACAGGCATGTGCCACCACGCCTGGCTTGGTGGATGTTTATTGTCATTTCATTGTGGTTTTTGATATGTAGACATATATCTTACATGTACGTCTAGAATATAGGTGTATAAATATATATTAAATATATAAAACAGATATGTGAATGTGTATACAAAATACATATTAATATGTAAGTATATATTTTTATTTAGTATTTTTGAGTATTTTAATATGGGTAGGGTTTAGGATATTGCATCTGCAGTTTTCTTAGAAACAAACCTTCCCCGTGCTTTTAACCTCCTTTTACAGTGAACCCTAATGCATTGGAGGATAGAAGGAATCACAGATGGAGCGTTCTGTGCACAGAGGAGGAAGCTCCTCTCTCCATCTCCCAGGTCCCTAAACACTGTGTGGCCAGGGCCTTAGAAGCCCGAGTGTACTCTCCTGTCACAACCCTCTTCTCCACAGAAGGTAGTGACCACCCTGTTTTTAAGGGCGATGGATGTTTTTAAGGGTTTTTCTGCAGGTCTGTCCTTGGCCTTTGCAGAGCTACACAGTCTAGTTCAACTCCCCTTTCTGTTTTCTGTGTCTGGCTGCTTTGGTTCAATTTAGGTGCAGCTGTCATTCACATTCCTGTCTGAGGAGTTCACGGCCTTCTGCGAGATTCCAGCGTGTTATGGTATGGCCTTCACACGAGAGAGAAAGGAGAGCCAAGCAAAATGGGAGACAATGAGTCTGAGTCTGACCCTTGTGTGTGTGTGCGCATGTGTGGTGCTAGGGACTGAGCCCAGGTCCTTGTCATGCCAGGCAAGCACTCTACCACTAAACCACTCTCCCAATCCTTTGTTGTTGTTGTTTAGAAGTACTTTGTTCCCTTTTTTTAATGTTTTATTAGTGCACTGTAGTCAGACATAATCGTGGGCTTCGTTTGGACATGTTCATAAATGCCTACAACATAATTTTCTCCAGCTCAATCCCCAGTACTTCCCCTTTCCCTCCCCTCCTCCTCTGCCACCTGATCCCCATCTTCTGCTCTACGGGTCTTCCTTCTATGTATTTATTGTTTTTTCCATTGGTGCATTACAGTTATACATAAAGGTGGGATTCCCTATGACAGACTCATGCACACACACAACACAATTTGGTCAGTTTCATTCTTTGATTCCTCCCCTTTCCTATCCTTCCCTCCCCCTCTATCTCCTTCCTCTACACCATTGTTCTCCCTTCTATTTTCATGAGACTCTCCTTTTTTATTTCTTCTTATTTATTTATTTATTTTGGTACCAGGAATTGAACCCAGGGGGCACTTAACCACTGAGCCACATCCCCAGCTTTTTTGTATTTTTAAAAAAATATCTTTATTTATTTGCTTTAGTTGTACACAATGTGTTTTTTTATTCAATTCGTTTTTTATTTGTATGTGGTGCTGAGGATCGAACCCGGGTCGCCCGCGTGCTAGGCGGGCGCTCCACCGCTGAGCCACAATCCCAGCCCCAGCTTTTTTTGTATTTTATTTAGAGACAGGGTCTTGCTGAGTTGTTTATGGCCTTGCTAAGTTGCTGAGGCTGGCTTTGAACTTTCAGTCCTCCTGCTTCAACCTCCCAAGCCTCTGGGATTACAGGCATGTGCCACCACACCCAACTTTATTCCTTTTTTCCTCCCCTGCTTCCATATATGAGAGAAAACATTCAACCTTTGACTTTCTGAATCTGGCTCATTTTACTTAGCATAATGTTCTTCAGTTCCACCCATTTACCATCAAATGACATAATTTCATTATTTTTATGGCTGAGTAAAACTCCATTGTGTACATATACCGCCTTTTCTTTATCCATTAGTGTGTTGATGGGCACCTGGGCTGCTTCCATAACTTAGCTATGGTGGGTTGCACTGCTACAAACAGTAGCATGCCTATATTGCTATAGTATGCTGATTTTAGTTTTTTTTTTTTAATCAGTCTTTTTTAATTTCATTTTTGTGACAGGATCTTGCTAAGTTGCCTAGGCTAGCCTCAAACTTGCAATACCAAGGGGCTGGGACCACAGGTGCGTACCACCATGCCCAGCCTCTGACCATTCTTCTAAGGCATTTTGTAAGAATGAAATAGGAAAAAAATGGGCAGTTTCTGGAGGAGATGGTGCAGTCAAGAGAGGTGGTTTTTTTTTTGTTTGTTTTTGTATTATTTTTCTTTTCTTTTGTAAAAGAAGTCTTTAGAGAAAGGTATAAAAGAGAAAGAAAATTGATGGTGATGGTGATGATGGTGGTGATGGTGATGGTGATGATGGTGGTGATGGTGATGATGATTGTGGAAGAAAGGGAAGTGGTTGAAGTGGAAGGGAGGGGATTGTGCATACTGGGCACAGGGCATGCTCAGAGGGGATGGGACAGCCTGAGCTAGAATCACTAACTCACCCTTCCTCACAGGAAGGAGACTAGGTGGGCACAGTTGCAGGTGGGAATGGAGGTGCTCATAAGAACTTATATAAGTTCTCTTCTGATCACTTCCTTTTTGTCAATGAAATAAGAACTGGGGCTACCAGGTGAAGGTGAGGGTCTGGGAGGGCGCACTGGGGTTTGAGGAAGGAAGTGTGAAAGTGCCACTTAGCAAAGCAGGGACATGAATGGAGGAGGGAGAAAACAGATGATTTCTGGGCCACTTGAAGTTGTTGGAGGTCATGAGTGTGTGGTGAGATGAATCAACCAGGTCAGGTGATCTGCTCCAGCTGCATCAACTGTACAAGTCCAGGTGACAAGTGGGTGCCTATTGTTAGTTCATAGATGAGGATTAAAGGCCTGAGGAGATTCACTATGATTCTCATTTCTACCCTCTGAGTTATCTTTCCTTTTCCATGAAAGATAGCCTGTTTTTACTACTGTATAGTTTTCTTTGACTTCTTTCTTCCTGTTGAATTTTGAGGGTCCAAAGATCTTTAATTTTGTATTATCCTATTTACCAGTCCAGTTTTGGGCATTTCTAATACAATTCTCTTTAAAATTTGGCTGGTCTCCTATAAATCAGATTGTAGTTCACTAGATACGCCAACACTTATAAATCTCTTGGAGATAAGCTTCTCTACTTGAGCTTCACTTGTGATGCCTACGAAAAATGCTCTTAAGATAGTTTGAAGCACTATTGTTGGAACAGTTATCTGAGGTACTGCCTTAGTTATTTTCAACATGTCAACAGAGGATTTACATTTTACCCTTGATTTCTTTTTTTTTTTTTTTTTTTTTTGTGGTACCAGGGATGATTGAAATCAGGGGCACTCGACCACTGGGCCACATCCCCAGCCCCTTTTTTTTTTGTATTTTATTTAGAGACAGGGTCTCACTGAGTTGCTGAGTGCCTTGCCATTGCTGAGGCTGGCTTTGAACTCGCGATCCTCCTGTCTCAGCCTCCCAAAGTGCTGGGATTACAGGCATGCGCCACCACGCCCGGCTGATTTCACTTTTTAATTTTTTTTTTAGTTGTAGATGGACACAATACCTTTATTTTATTTATTTATTTTTATGTGGTGCTGAGGATCGAACCCAGTGCTTCACATGTGTGAGGCGAGTGCTCCACCACTGAGCCATAACCTCAGCCTTACCCTTGGTTTCATTTTTAAACCATGTTTTCCTATTTGTGTTCTGATTTTTGCCTGGAAGACATTCTTAATTTTAGCATTTCTTTTGTCCTCTAGTTAGGCAGGGAAATTTCAAACCTGGTGAATCCCAGCAACTTTATGTTTTAAAGTTACTTCCTTAGCATATCTCTTTTCTCTTCCATTTTAATATAAGTAATAAGGTTTCCCTTTAAAACTTTCTGTTAGCCTCCATGAAGGGCCATGGTCAATGCACTCCCAGAGTCCTTCCAGTTCCACTCTTTGCCTGATCCCAAAGCTGTTCCCACAGTGTTAGTCTTTTTGGCACCAGTCTCTGCATTAGTTATTTTTTGCCACATAATTATCCCCAAATTAGTGGCTTAAACCACATTATGTTTATGATTATCTCCCACAGTTTTTGTGGGCAGGGACTTGGGAGCAGATGTGTGGGTGGGGCGGCCTCAGAGTCTCTCTTGAGCTGCTTCTGAAATCTTGACTGGGCCTGAGGGATCTGCCTCTAAGGTGGCTGTCTCAGGTTGCTAGTAAGTTGGTGCTGTCTGTTGGTGGATGGCTTCTGCTCTTCTCCTCATGGGCCTTTCCACAGGGATGCCTTAGTGTCCTCCTGGAATAGCAGCTGGCTGTCCCTGCCAGGGCATGACTTACATGAGCCGAGTGACACTCTCCCTCTCAAGGTCATACGAGGGCAGGGTCAGCACCTGAGAATAAGTGTGTCCTTTAATTTTGCAACCTAGAGCGTCCTTGTGTGTAGTCCCAGCCCAATCTCTCACAGTGAGCAACCCAAGGGGTCCATGAGGAAGGCCTACTGTCCTCGATGACCCAGCCTCAGAAGTCAGAAACCAACCCTGTCACTCTATTCTACTCATTTCCCAGGCTGTCTGTGATTCCATGGAGGGCAGGAGTACCAGGCGAGGCTCATGAGGGTCCAACTTGGGGGCCAGCTACCACAGGTAATAATTTGGATTGAGGGGATTTGGCAGGGCACAAAACAAATAAGATTGACCATTATTGGTAAATGTTGAGGCTGGTTGATCAGAACACCATGTGTGTGAGATTTTTCATAATGAAGAGTTAGGATAAAGAAGACAATGTGGGCTGGGGTCGTGGCTCAGTGGTAGAACACTCACCTAGCACGTGCGCGCCTGGGTTCGATCCTCAGCACCATGTAAAAATAAATAAATAAAATAAAGGTACAATGTGCTATGGGGGGGGGGGTGGATTCCTGTACTCAGCCAGAGGGCTGCAATTGCTGCTTCCAAACCCAAGTTCACCTTTTCACTAAGGCTCACGGATTGAGTGAGTGATACACACTTGCCCAGCTGGTCAGAACCACCCAGAGCCCTACATAGTTATTTTTATATTTTAAAAAAATTAAATGGGCAAAAAGTTGCAGAAGGATATTTATGGCAAAGTAAATTTATTTACAAATTCTAAATCTGTAAAATAATACATGTAATTTTATAGATATGAAAATGCACTTTTAAGAATATAAAAATTCCAGAATAGTAAATGCTAATTTATGATGCTAGTTATTTTTGAATGAAGAAAGTGGGGAAAGAGGGGTCCTTGTTATATTATTAAATTATAAGTATATAACTTTTTGACTAATGGAAATGTTTGTCTCTCAGATGTATTCAATTGAAGAATTTGTCCTGGGATATTTATACTAAGACTGAGTAGGACCAACAGTCAAAACATCATATTAGTTAACTGGAAATTGTTTAGATACATGAAGTAAAAGGTAATTTAAAGCATTATTTCCAAATTACTACACATAAATTTCACCTCATAAGAATCCAGCATATAGCCCGGCACGGTGGTGCACGCCTGTAATCCCAGCACTTTGGGAGGCTGAGGCAGGAGGATTGTGAGTTCAAAGCCAGCTTCAGCAATGGCGAAGCACTTAGCATCTCAGTGAGACCCTGTCTCTAAAATAAAATACAAAAAAGGGCTGGGGATGTGACCCAGTGGTCGAGTGCCCCTGAGTTCAATCCCCAGTACCACAAAAAAAAAAAAAAAAAAAAAAAGAATCCAGCATATTACAAGGAACTCCTCTCAAGGTCATGCACGTGGCTTTGGATTTGTTGCAACAGGGCTTGATGATTTGGGTATGTACTCCAAGAGGTGACACAAACAGAAGTGGGGGTCATGGAGGTGGGCCTGAGCATGCTGGAAACAAGGAGGAGGCCGAACGTGGTGACACTTGGTCCATGAATCAGAGGGGATGGCAGAGCCAGGTTGAGCTGTGGATTTCAAAATGGTGGCAAATTGTTCAATTGATCATTTTTTTCGCAAGAATCAGAAGCAACTAGGGCATTATACCAGGCCAAGGGAAAGCCAAGGGGGTTCCATGGGCGTTTGTGTCTCTGTAGTGTTTGTGGTTGAATAGCATTTGCTCAGGAGCAGGAGCAGTATAAAGACTCACCTTTTCCCTGAGTGACCCCAGGGAAAGCCAGAGGCCCTGGGGTTTTCTAGCATCAAGCCTCGCTACCAGGCTGGGTGTTGAGCCCACCACACAGTCTGCGTGACATTTCATTCATTCAGGGTCTGCCACTCAGTTATAAGAACTTGATGTTCTTCGGGAGTCTTCTGTTGAACTAGTGCTTTGCTAGCCATTTATGGCTTCCTGTTTCGACTTTTTAATTTCTTCAGTCTGACTTTTAACCAAATGTTTTGTCATAAAGAAAGAAGAACTGTGTTCTCATGTTAACTATTTTTATTTTTGAACTAGTGTCAATTATTGTGTTGTTGAACATGAAAGCCAATCTCACTATTTTTATGATTCAGCCCTGGTTTGGAAAATCAGGTGTTCCAGGGTTCCAACCAGAAATTATAGGGGATTTTTGCCAATGTCCTTCCAGTTAAGGGCTGAAGATAGATGTGATGAGATGATATTGTATTGATTCAGTGAAGTCTGAATTTTAAGAAGATGTTTTATTTGGGAGAGAAAGCACAAGAAAACGAGATAAGGGTATAACAGGAACTTGGTTCAACCAGGAGCTTTCCGGGCATGTTTGGAGGTCCCCTGGAGGCTGGGGTGGAGTTTCCAAGATTGAGCCGGGATTTTATTTTATTTTATTTTTTAAATGTTTATTTATTTGCTTTTAGTTGTACACAATATGTTTGTTTTTATGTGGTGCTGAGGATCGAACCTGGGCCGTGCACGTGCTAGGAGAGCACTGTACCGCTGAGACACAACCCCAGCCCCTTATTTTATTTTTTTAAAAAATAATTATTTATTTGTTTTAGTTGTACACAATGCCTTTATGTTTACGTGGTGCTGAGGATCGAACCTGGGCCACGCCCATGCTAGGCGAGTGCTCTACCAATGAGCCACAACTCCAGCCCCAGCCGGGATTTTAGACCCTTCCATGATAGAGAGGCCACTAAGCTGGGGACTTGAAGACCTGCCCTGCTTTCTGGGCTGCCTGGCCTTAGGCAATGTATATCCTTTGGTGTCTCAGCTTCTTTATTTGCAGAATCAGGGACCTAGGCTGTATCATTGCCAAAGTTATTTCAGTTCTAAAATTCTACAGCCGGAAGGCAGAAAGGAGTTTCCTTTATTCTAGAAAGTTACGAGAAGTTAGAGCAAGAGGACACTTCTGGTCAACTCACTGATTTGGTATTCAGTCTGCATTTGCTGAGTGCTTGCAATGTTTTGAGGAACTGGGTAAAGCCCACATCAGCCCTGGGCTCATGGGCCAAAACAGTGGTTTGTGAGTAAGATGTGGTTGTGGGAACCAGAAAACCGGTCAAGGGATTTAGGCAGAGCCCCTCTGACTCTCTGACTTTCTCAGCCAGGAGCCAGGGAACGTGTTCTTGCAGATGATTCCTCAGGGAAGGGACTTCCTTGAAACCCTTAGCTTGAGATCTAGGGGAAACCTGTTCTTAAGAACTTTGGTATTTGAATGGGGTTGATGGAAAGAAGAAAATATCTTTTGAAAGACTTCAGCAGACTTTTTATGTCATCTCTGGTGCAGGCTATTACTGCGCCTTTTTGGGAAGACCATGTGAATGAATGATTAAGAGCAAATGAAGGGGAAAAAAAGAGCAAATAAGGGCTGGGTTGTGGCTCAGTGGTAGAGCACTTGCCTAGCATGTGTGAGGCAGTGGGTTTGATCCTCAGCACCACATGAAAATAAATAAAATAGCCGGGCACGGTGGCGCATGCCTGTAATCCCAGCACTTTGGGAGGCAGAGGCAGGAGGATCGCAAGTTCAAAGCCAGCCTCAGCAATGGCGAGGCACTTAGCAACTCAGTGAGACCCTGTCTCTAAAATAAAACACAAAAAAGGGCTGGGGATGTGGCCCAGTGGTCGAGTGCCCCTGAGTTCAATCCCCAGGTACACACAAAAAAAAAAAAAAAAAAAAAAAGAATCCAGCATATTACAAGGAACTCCTCTCAAGGTCATGCACGTGGCTTTGGATTTGTTGCAACAGGGCTTGATGATTTGGGTATGTACTCCAAGAGGTGACACAAACAGAAGTGGGGGTCATGGAGGTGGGCCTGAGCATGCTGGAAACAAGGAGGAGGCCGAACGTGGTGACACTTGGTCCATGAATCAGAGGGGATGGCAGAGCCAGGTTGAGCTGTGGATTTCAAAATGGTGGCAAATTGTTCAATTGATCATTTTTTTCGCAAGAATCAGAAGCAACTAGGGCATTATACCAGGCCAAGGGAAAGCCAAGGGGGTTCCATGGGCGTTTGTGTCTCTGTAGTGTTTGTGGTTGAATAGCATTTGCTCAGGAGCAGGAGCAGTATAAAGACTCACCTTTTCCCTGAGTGACCCCAGGGAAAGCCAGAGGCCCTGGGGTTTTCTAGCATCAAGCCTCGCTACCAGGCTGGGTGTTGAGCCCACCACACAGTCTGCGTGACATTTCATTCATTCAGGGTCTGCCACTCAGTTATAAGAACTTGATGTTCTTCGGGAGTCTTCTGTTGAACTAGTGCTTTGCTAGCCATTTATGGCTTCCTGTTTCGACTTTTTAATTTCTTCAGTCTGACTTTTAACCAAATGTTTTGTCATAAAGAAAGAAGAACTGTGTTCTCATGTTAACTATTTTTATTTTTGAACTAGTGTCAATTATTGTGTTGTTGAACATGAAAGCCAATCTCACTATTTTTATGATTCAGCCCTGGTTTGGAAAATCAGGTGTTTCCAGGGTTCCAACCAGAAATTATAGGGGATTTTTGCCAATGTCCTTCCAGTTAAGGGCTGAAGATAGATGTGATGAGATGATATTGTATTGATTCAGTGAAGTCTGAATTTTAAGAAGATGTTTTATTTGGGAGAGAAAGCACAAGAAAACGAGATAAGGGTATAACAGGAACTTGGTTCAACCAGGAGCTTTCCGGGCATGTTTGGAGGTCCCCTGGAGGCTGGGGTGGAGTTTCCAAGATTGAGCCGGGATTTTATTTTATTTTATTTTTTAAATGTTTATTTATTTGCTTTTAGTTGTACACAATATGTTTGTTTTTATGTGGTGCTGAGGATCGAACCTGGGCCGTGCACGTGCTAGGAGAGCACTGTACCGCTGAGACACAACCCCAGCCCCTTATTTTATTTTTTTAAAAAATAATTATTTATTTGTTTTAGTTGTACACAATGCCTTTATGTTTACGTGGTGCTGAGGATCGAACCTGGGCCACGCCCATGCTAGGCGAGTGCTCTACCAATGAGCCACAACTCCAGCCCCAGCCGGGATTTTAGACCCTTCCATGATAGAGAGGCCACTAAGCTGGGGACTTGAAGACCTGCCCTGCTTTCTGGGCTGCCTGGCCTTAGGCAATGTATATCCTTTGGTGTCTCAGCTTCTTTATTTGCAGAATCAGGGACCTAGGCTGTATCATTGCCAAAGTTATTTCAGTTCTAAAATTCTACAGCCGGAAGGCAGAAAGGAGTTTCCTTTATTCTAGAAAGTTACGAGAAGTTAGAGCAAGAGGACACTTCTGGTCAACTCACTGATTTGGTATTCAGTCTGCATTTGCTGAGTGCTTGCAATGTTTTGAGGAACTGGGTAAAAGCCCACATCAGCCCTGGGCTCATGGGCCAAAACAGTGGTTTGTGAGTAAGATGTGGTTGTGGGAACCAGAAAACCGGTCAAGGGATTTAGGCAGAGCCCCTCTGACTCTCTGACTTTCTCAGCCAGGAGCCAGGGGAACGTGTTCTTGCAGATGATTCCTCAGGGAAGGGACTTCCTTGAAACCCTTAGCTTGAGATCTAGGGGAAACCTGTTCTTAAGAACTTTGGTATTTGAATGGGGTTGATGGAAAGAAGAAAATATCTTTTGAAAGACTTCAGCAGACTTTTTATGTCATCTCTGGTGCAGGCTATTACTGCGCCTTTTTGGGAAGACCATGTGAATGAATGATTAAGAGCAAATGAAGGGGAAAAAAAGAGCAAATAAGGGCTGGGTTGTGGCTCAGTGGTAGAGCACTTGCCTAGCATGTGTGAGGCAGTGGGTTTGATCCTCAGCACCACATGAAAATAAATAAAATAGCCGGGCACGGTGGCGCATGCCTGTAATCCCAGCACTTTGGGAGGCAGAGGCAGGCAGGAGATCGCAAGTTCAAAGCCAGCCTCAGCAATGGCGAGGCACTTAGCAACTCAGTGAGACCCTGTCTCTAATAAAACACAAAAAAGGGCTGGGGATGTGGCCCAGTGGTCGAGTGCCCCTGAGTTCAATCCCCGGTGACACACACACAAAAATAAAATAAATAAATAAATAAAATAAAGGTATTGTGTCTATCTACAACTAAAAAATATATTAAAAAAAAAAAGAACAAATGATTCTCTATCCATTTGTCGGGCCTTGTTCTGAGGCTCATTCAATGCACAGCAACTCATTTCAACCTCACAGCTGAGTGTGAGGGAGGTAGTATATTAGCCCCATTTTATAGATGGGGAAACTGAGGCACAGAAAAGTTGAACGATCTACCCAAGATCTCACACAGTCTCTAGCTGAGCTGGCATACATATGGCGGATGGTGCTCCTCATCTCAACCAGGGATGCCTTCTTCAGTGGGTCTGTCAGTGATGCAGAAATGAAACTGAGGTCACCCAAAGACCCAGCGTAATAGCTTCTCATAGCTGCGTAACAAACTGTCACTAGCTCAATGGCTTAGAACAACACAGATGTACTCTCTTACAGTTCTGGAGGTCAGAAGTCTGAAAACTGGGCTAAAATCGAGGTCTGGACAGGGCTGCGCTCCTTGCAGAGGCTCCTCAGGGACTCTGTTTCCTTGCCTTTTCCAGCTTCTGCAGGGTGCTCCTGTTCTTTGGCTCTGGCTTCCCTCCATCTCCATAGGCAGCAGTGGCCAGATGAGTGTTTCTCACACTACTTCCCTCTGATAATTGCCCTGCTTTGCACACTTTCCCGTAGTACGATCTTGTGGCTGCACTGGCCTACCATGACCATCTAAGGGCTTCCCCATCTGCAAAATCCCTTTTGCACAGAAGGTGATATATTCACTCATTCCAAGAATTAGGATTTGGACATCCTTGGAGAGCCATTGTTTTGCCGGTCACACCCAGAAGTCCTACTCATAGATCTATGGTCGGGTTGTTTAATGATGGGAATACATTTTGAGGAATGTGTCATTAGGCAATCTCATTGTTGGTGGACATCATAGAGTACATTACACAACTCAGGACAGCCACACTGTCAGTAAGCAAATAATCATATGGGACACCATCCTACACGCCATTCGCTGTTGACTGAAACAACATTATGTGACATGTGACTGTATGTCATTGAAAACATGTGCTCTGTACCAAAACCCATACACAGATATTCACAGCAACCTTATTTATAATAACCAACAAATGGAAACAACCCAGACACCCATTGATGGATAAACAAGCACGTGTCCATCAACAGGTGGATTAACCAAATGAGGACATCTTTGCAACAATGGATTATTGAATCATAGAAAGGAATCAAGTCCTGATGTGTGCTGCAACACAGAAGGTTCTGGAAAATATTACGCTAAATCAAAGAAGTCAGACACAGAGGCCGTAAGGCATGATTCCATCACATGGAATGTCCAGAACAGGCAAATCTCTAGAGACCAAAAGCAGAGAGTGTTTCCCTGGACCTGGCAGGTGGGAATAGGGAGTGACAGCAAGTGGCCTGAGGCGTCTTTGGGGATGACAGAATGTTCTACAATTAGACTGTAAGTGTGATTTCACAACCATGTAAATTCGCTGTGAGTTATCACGTTGTACACTTCAACTGAGTGAAGAGGGAAGTGTGTGGCACGCAGATTCACTAAAGCAGTTATTGAAGTATTGTTGCGGATCCCCGTTTTCCTAGCAAGGACTGTCTTTTATTCTGAGGTTATTTCCTCTGTTTTGTTTTGTTGTTAAGTTAACAAGTTATTTATTTCTGGAAATGGTGTGATAGAAAATGGCAGTAGTAATAGTTGTTTTTTATTGTCCTTCCTTGGAAAGTAAACACCCCATGTCTGTTTCTGAAAGGTGATGAAAACTGTGCTACCTGGTGAAATCCAAGTTCAGAAAGCCCTGGCCAGCTTCTCTATTAAGGCTGGAAGAGGTCTTATGGATTGCCAAGTTCAACCCACTCATTTTCAAGAGGAGCTGAGTTGGAAGCCTGTGGGTGGAGATGCCCATCTGAAGCTACCAAGCCCGACTCTGGGTGGCCCACTCTTTGTCACAAACTGCGTCCCTGAGGTGCCTTTTGATTGTAAGGTTTTTTTTTTTTTTTTTTTTTTTTTTTGTACACGAGATTGAACTCAGGGGCACTCAACCACTGGGCCATATCCCCAGCCCTTTTTTGTGTTTTATTTAGAGACAGGGTCTCACTGAGTTGCTAAGTGCCTTGCCCATTGCTGAGGCTGGCTTTGAACTCGCCATCCTCCTGCCTCAGCCTCCCACGTGCTAGGCTTACAGGCATGAGCCACTGCACTCGCCTGGCTGATTATAAGATTTGAGAACTCTTTATCAACCTGCCTATCAGTTTCCCCTAAGGAAAGACATTTCTAGCAGGTCAAAATGTTAAAGAGGCTAATTCATCCAGGACCCAGCTCTAGGGGAAATGCTTGGCTCAACTGAACTGAACTAATCTGGATGAATCACCTGACCCGGACCAGCCACACCATCACATGACAGCCAAAGTCCATGAAACTGCCAGTGACCAAGAACTGCTTATTAGCCCAAAGGAGCAGATGTCCTCGTGTCAGTTAGTAATTGAGGGCCCTTCCCCAAGACTCAGCAGAGTGGACATGTGACTTGCAACCCCCGGGGTTGGACCTTGGCGCCACAATTCCTGTTTCACTCTCACTGTTCAAAATATGCTGCAAAGGCTCCTGAAAAACTTCCTGGACACTCAAGGGTCAAGGTTCTTGGGGACTGCACAGGTGGATCAGCCATCTATGTCCACATCACCCAGTCTTGTTCAAGAAAGGATTGAAGGGAGCCTCCAAGGACACATTAAATAAAGAGCTAAGTTAAAAGGGAGAGTGATATTGAAGTCATGTAAATACAGACCAAGATGTTTTCCTGACTCGTACCCTGATTTTTTAGTAAAAATGTCTATGGAAAGTATTCAACTAAAATTTTTATAAAGTGTTTATACAATTTATAGTTCTATAATAATCAAGATAAGATTCACAAACTGAACAGACATTTCTCAGAAGATGATATATAATCAATCAACGAATATATGAAAAAATGTTCAATATCTCTAGCAATTAGAGAAATGCAAATCAAAACTACTCTAAGATTTCATCTCACTCCAGTCTGAATGGCAGCTATTAAGAATACAAACAACAATAAGTGTTGGCGAGGATGTGGGGAAAAAGGCACACTCATACATTGCTGGTGGGACTGCAAATTGGTGTAGCCAATATGGAAAGCAGTATGGAGATTCCTTGGAAAACTGGGAATGAAACCACATTTGACCCTGCTATTCCACTCCTTGGTTTATAACCAAAGGAATTAAAAACAGCATACTACAGGAATGCAGCCACATCAATGTTTATAGTAGCACTATTCACAATAGCTAAATTGTGGAACCAATCTAGATGCCCTTCAGTAGATGAATGGATAAAGAAAATGTGGTATATATACACAATGGAATAGTACTTGGCATTAAAAGAGAATAAAATCATAGCATTCAAAGGTAAATGGATGAAGTTGGAGAATATAACGCTAAGTGAAGTAAGCCAATCCCAAAAAACCAATGCCGAATGTTCTCTCTGATATAAGGGTGCTGATTCATAATGGGGATCGGGGTGGAGGGGAGGATGGGAGGATTAGATGAACTCTAGATAGGGCAAAGGGGAGGGAGGAGAAGGGAGGGGTATGGGGGTAGGGAAGATGGTGGAATGAGATGGACATCATTACCCTAAGTACATGTATGAAGACACGAATGGTGTGCCTCTACTTTGTGTACAACCAGAGACATGAAAATTGTGCTCTATATGTGTAATAAGAATTGAATTGCATTCTGCTGTCATATATAACAAATTAGAATAAATAAAATAAATAGGATTCACAGACCATGAAATTCACTCCTTTAAAGTGTAAACCTGAGTGATTTTAATATATTTGAAGTACACCCATCACTGCTATCTAATTTTGGAATATTTTTATTGCCACAAAAAAAAACTCTGCACCCATCAGCAGTCACCATCCTCCTCCTTCTCTCCCAGCCCACAGTCACCAATCTGCTTTCCAACTGTATGGATCTGTCTAGCAGACTCTACTTAAAAATGGGCCGATACACTGTACGGCCTTTTGTGGTTACCTACTTATTACACTTAAATAGGTAGTCTCATCCACATTGCAGAGGACAAAAAGTTGAGTGAGAGGACAAGGTAGAGACCAAGGGATTACATCTGCAAAGACAGTAAGGAACTGTTATTCAAAAATATATCAAGAACTTGGGGCTGGGGCTTTGGCTCGGTGGTAAAGTGCTTGCTTTGCATGTGTGAGGCACTGGGTTCGATCCTCAGCACCACATAAAAATAAATAAAGATACTGGGTGTTCATCTACAACTAAAAAATATATATATATATATATATGTATATATATATATATATATTTATATGTGTGTGTGTGTGTATCAGGAACTCTTAAAATTCAACAACAAACAAAACCAGCAGCCCAATTAAACCCAATTAAACAATGGGCAAATTACCCCAAACATACATCTCACCAAATGGGAAGTAAGCATATGAAACGGTGTCCCAGGTCATGTCATCGGGGAAATGCAAATGAAAACAGCAATGAGATTCCACCACACACCCATTAGAACAGCCAAATTCCTGAACACTGACACCACCAAATGCTGGCAATGACGTGGAGGGACAGGGACTCTCCCTCAATGCTGGTGAAAAATGGTACAGCCACTTTGTGGGTTTCTGAGAAAACTAAACACACGCGTACCCTCTGATACAGGATTGCACTCCTTTGCATCTACCCAACGGAGCTGAGAACTGAGGTCCACTTACAAAATCTGCATGTGCAGCTTTACTCATTACAGCCCAAACCTGGAAGCAACCCATGTGGCTTTCAGTAGGTGAATGAATTAATAAACTGTGGTGCGTCCAGAGGCTGGAATAGCATATCAAGCTAAAAAAGAAATGAGCTACCAAGCTGTAAAAAGATGTGGTGAAAACTTACATGTATCTTACCAAACAAATAAGAGACCAATCTGAGAAGGTTACGTGCTGTGTGACTCCAACTTTAAGATGTTCTGCAAAAGCAACGCTGTAGAGACAGTCAACAGGTCAGCAGTGCCAGGGGTAGGGAGAGGTCAACAGGCAGAGTACAGAGGACTCTGGGGGCAGTGAAACTACTCTGTATGATCCTATAATGGTGGACACATGTCACACATTTCCCCAAGCCCATAGAATGTGCACCACCAAGAGTGACCCTAATGCTCTACTACTATAAGCTACACATTGACTTGGACGATGATTGTCCATCCGGGGTTCATGGATGGTGACAAGTGTGCCTCTCTAGCAAGGGGTTGAAGCTGCCTCTGTTGGCCGGGAGGGGAGGGTTGATGTATTTAACAGAGTTCCCATATAGTGAACTTTTCATTCAAAACTGCTGTGAGCCTAAAACTGCTTTTATAATAGTCTATTAAAACACAAAAATGAATAGGGGTTGGGGCTGTAGCTCAGTGGCAGAGTGCTTGCCTAGCACACGTGAAGCACTGGGTTTGATCCTTAGCACCGCATAAAAATAAAACCAATAAAATAAAGCTGTGCTGTCCATCTACAACTACAAAAAATAGTTTTAAAAAATGAATACATGGTGCAAACTTATATACCTGAGTCCAGCCTCATGCTTAAGTGGCAATGACGCAGTGTGGTGGATGCGCTTGGTACCCTATCCAGGTCCCTTTATGGGGTCCAGTCACCGTCTCCTGCCTGCTGTGGTCCTCTTCATACTTCTCAGGGTGGCGCCCACTCTGCCATTGGTTGTGGGAAGCAGACCCCCATAGGAGACGACTGGGAGCTTGTAGCCCCACTTACTGGCCAAAGACTGACTGATGCCAGGGTCTGCACAGGCCAACTTTCTTGCCTGGCGTAGAACAACCTGTATGAAAGAAGGCACGCTCTTGGAGCTTCTTTATTGACCTTGGCCTCCATCTTTATTGACCTTCTTCCCTTGCCCTGCCCCCACCCCTCACTCCCCTCTAGATTTCTCCTGAGCACCCCCCAGTAACTCCTTTGCACAGAATCACCACTCTGGCTTGGCTTCTCAGAAACGGACCTATGACAATTCCTATGGACTGTCCCTGTCTTCCTTGTATCCTGATTTGTTTAGCAATATATTATCTGGAACTCATCTTAGTAGTAACATGTCATTTATTGTCCACAGCATTGCTTGACATAAACAAAAGATCTTTGCACTTTTTCCATTTGTTAAAAGTCTCTTTCTCTCTCTCTCTGTCACACACACACACACACACACACACACACACACACACAGACAAATTTCACTTAAGCCTGACTCCACAGAACCAAATCTTTTCTTCCAATAACAAGTTTTTGCAATAAGAGTGACTTTGGGAGAAAAAGCAGAAGTGAAAGAAGAAATAACAGTGGTGGTGACATACGATGTGGGCAGAAATAAATCTAAATACTATGGGTTGGGCTTCCTTTGGGTGGGTCTCAGATTTTCAAAAAACCTTATATTTTAATATGTGTGTGTGCGTGCACACGCACACATACATATCTGCTCACTTATGCAATTCACAGTGTCTCTCCTTTAGGAACCAACTGTATTAAGACCAGTCAGGAGGGCTGGGGTTGTGGCTCAGCGGTAGAGCTCTCGCCTAGCACGTGCGCACCCGGGGTTCGATCCTCAGCACCACATAAACATAAATGCATTGTGTACAACTAAAACAAATAAATAAATATTAAAAACAAAAGACCAGTCAGGAATTTCTACCTGTTCTTCTGAAAATAATTTTCCACCAGGTAATGAAAGCATCCTTGATAGCATCCCTGGGGGAGAAAATCCCAAGCCAGCTCCATCCCTGGTTCCTGCCTGCAGGAACACTCCCTTACAGACCCTGGGCCACTTATTTGATTTTTCTGAGTCTTAGCTTTCTCATCTGTAAAATGGGAATAGTAATAGCCCTTACTTCACTTATTTGTTATGAAAATTAAATGATAAAACAACACGATTAGCAACGATGACAATGAGAGTGCTATTCCTATAACACTGGAGGGTAAGAGAGGTTAAAATTGGGCTCATGGGACCTTGACTTTAAACCTGTTCCCTCTCAACCAACAACCTCCTCCTCCTCTGTCATCACAGGGCACTTGCTGAATCCTCAGGGGACCTCTGTGGAAGGCAGACGTGCCTCTCCTTACCCCTGCTTTGGGCTGACCACACATCTTAGTCCATTTTCTGTTGCCATATCAGAATGTCTGATGCTGGGTAATTTATGATTTATGACGAGCAGAGATTTATTTGGCTCATTGTTCTGGGAAGGCTGGGAAGTCTGAGGGCTCTGCACGGGCCTCTGTCAGGGGCTTTTGTGCTTCCTTGATGGAAGGCAGAGGGCAGGAGAGCACATTCCAGAGCCCGAGAGAGCCCGCGAGGGCTGCCGTTATAACAAGCCCTGTCTTGCTATAATGAACCCATTGCTGTGACAATGACACTAATCCTTTCATGAAGGCAGAGCCCTTGTGACCTCGTAACCTCTTAGGAAGCTCCGTTTCCCAGCACTGTTGCTCTGGGATGGTGTTTCCAACACAGGAACTTTGGGGGACACTCTGACACCTCAGCAGCAAGCACATGGCCATAGAACCAACTCCCCCTCTGCTGAGAACCAGCTGCAGTCCTGCCTGGGTGTCTGGGGGAGGGGAAGATATGACCTACAGTAGCCCATTAGAGACTTCACACGTTCTTCTGGTTTAAATCACTTTCTTGAGGATTCTTTTGGGAAAGTGTGTTCGTCTTTCAGGCATCCTCCTGGCACCAGGGATAGCTGGCTGTCCCCAAATATCCTTTCTGTCTTACTTCTTTTAGGCACAGAATCTCTGAGCCTTAGCCATGGCTACTCAAAAGACTGCACTTCTTTGTCTCCTTGGAAGCCAGGAACAGGCCTGTGACCCAGTTCTGGCCAATGGGGTAATATTCACCTACAATCTCCATTCTGCTTCCTGGAATGTGTCATGGTACGTGACAGGGGACACACCAGTGTGGGCAGTGGAATGTGATGAGGTGAAGAGAATGATTGTATAAACCAGATCCACCATGCTGACCCCCACGTGCCTCACTTTTAAAAAGAAATTCAAGCTGGGTGCAGTGGCGCACACCTGTAATCCCAGCACTTGGGAGGCTGAGGCAGGAGGATCGCGAGTTCAAAGCCAGCCTCAGCAATGGCGAGGCATTTATCGACTCAGACCCTGTCTCTAATAAAATACAAAAAAAAGGGCTGGGGATGTGGCCCAGTGGTCGAGCGCCCCTGAGTTCAATCCCCGGTACCAAAAAAAAAAAAAAAAAAAAAAAAAAAAAAAAATTCACCTGCAGCCCTGCCTAGCTAAAGTCCACAGACAAGTTACATTCCTCAGCAAACTACCTGTTACCTATAGAAGTGCAGGCCCCGAAATGCCGATAAGAAAAACACGAGTTACCCCTAAAAGGGAAATTCTGTGACCCTTACACAGACCAGATCCAAGAGCTCAGGGAGATAAGGGTAATTCCCCTTAATCATAGAATCTGTAACAACAGGTTTCAATGAGAACTAGTCAGCATGGATGAAAATGACCTACAGTGGTCATGGCAGTGGGGACTTGAAAGTCTGGTGGCATCCTGCTGTTAGTCAAAGGTCAAGAGGTAGACCTGGCAGGACTTTCTGGAAACTTCCCTGGGACCCTTCAGTAAAACAATAAAACTGGAGGACAGGAGGGGCACATATACCTCTCCTCTCTGAGATGGCCCACTCTGTCCCTTGACAGTGTCCTGTTTTTCCTTTTCTTATCCCTTCTAATGAACGCATGGCTTTTACTCTGAGTAAAGTGTCTGAAATCTTTCTGGCACGATTGCAAGAACTGGAGTGTGAAGGGGGGGCTTTGCATTGCTTCAGTTTCCCAGAAGGCCTCTGCCCTGTGACAGCACGGAGCCAGCTTGGATCAGATGATGCCAACAGTCCAGGAATGGAGGAGCTTAAGAGAGAAGTGCTGGGTCTGCAGCCCCACGGGGCTTCCTTGACAGCTCTGGACTGCTAATACTTGGAGAGCTTCACGAGAGGAACCTCTGTCTTGCTTAGGTCACCTTCACGTGGGCCTTTGTTCTAGCAGCTGCCTGTGCATTCTGAGGCACATCCTGTTTCCTCTTCTCTTCTTCCACCTGGCAGTATGGGCTTCTACAGCCCCACGGCAGTGAACAGAGGGCCCTTCCCCTGGCCTGGTAAGCCTTGCAGCCTGCCTGGGCTGGTCCTTGGGCACACAACACAGCTCTCTGGTGGCTGGTGGCTGGTCGCACTGGGTTGTTAGGTGCTGCATGCAGCTACTGGCCACGGGTTTGTGTTGCACTTCTGTGCCTGGCGATGGTCTGGAAACCCTCATCTGTTCCTCCACACTCCTCTGGGGTATGCAGATGCCTCTGGGCTGCCCTCCGACACCCCGCACCCCCACCAAGACACTTTCCTCAGCCGTTTCTAAACTACTCCCTGAACGTGGGCCTATGCCACAGGGGCTTGCAAATCCCCAGCCTGGATGCTGGGAGATGGACTTCTCAAATCCCCAAATCCCTTCCTTCTGCAGTTGAAACTTGGGGTAGAGAAGAAGGCAATGGTGCTTGCACTTTTGCTCTCTGGAGAGACTTGGAGTGGTTTTTCCTTCTCCTTCTTCTCTTGTCTGGCTCCTCTTCCTCCTGAGTCGGGTTCTTGCTATGTGGCCCAAGTTGGTCTCCAATGCATGGGCCAAGTGTTCCTCCTTCCTCAGTCTCCTAAGTGGCTGAAACTACAGGTGCCACCACACCCAATTCAAGCTGCTTCTTCCTGTTGGGTGCAGCATCTTCAGATCAGTGTTTCCATCCTCCCTAACACTCCATCCCCAGAATAAACTGCAGGGCTTAGTTCAGTGATTCTCAACTGGTGTGGGGATTTTGTCCCCCAGGGGCCATTTGGCAGTTGTCTGGAGACACCGTAGAGCATCACAACTGGGGAGAAGAGATTTGCTGTTGGCATTTAGTGGGCAGAGGTCAGAGATGATGTTAAACCTCCAGTAATGCACAAAAAGACACAAAACAAACATGCTATCACATAGCTCTGCCATTTGCCAGCTGTGTGACCTTGAGTATGTTTCTTAGTCTTTCTGAATTTGGTGTCTTCATTTATAAAATCAGGCTAATAGTAGCACACACTACACAGAACTTTCTCATAGCATTATTATAAAGATTAAAATAACTAATACATGCAAATCCTTTAGACTACAGAGGGTATCTGTTACAAAAATAAAAATAACCAAATAAATATAGAATAGCAAGCCATAAGAGAAATAGATATAGAACACGGAGTCAGAAGCTAACAAAAATAAAACAGGGTGAGGAGGTAGAGTGATAGATGAGAGCCTAGAGGGACTTATTCTATAGAACATTCAAGGAAACTTCATTAAGAAAATGACATTTGCAGGGCGTGATGGCTCATGCCTGTAATCCCAGTAGCTCGGGAGGCTGAAGCAGAAGGATCATGAGTTCAAAGCCAGCCTCAGCAAAAGTGAGGCACTAAGCAACTCAATAAAACCCTGTCTCTAAATAAAATACAAAATAGGGCTGGGGAAGTGGCTCAGTGGCCAAGTGCCCCTGAGTTCAATCCCCGGTACCAAAAAACAAACAAACAAACAAACAAACAAAAAAAGACATTTGAGCCTGGACTGAAGGAAGTGAGGAAATACTTTATTCAAGACACAAAAGTTAGTTCCAGGTGGAGTATGAATCCAAACAAGGTGCCATTAAAATCATATTGGCTTGGCAAGAAGTCAGACGTCTGGCAACACCAAGTGTTGGGGACATTGGGGAGTAAGTGGAATTTGCAAACACGGCTGGTGGGAACGCAGAGTGGGATGACCCAGTTGGAAACAGGCTTGACATTATAAAGAAAAGTTGAAAATTGCTTATTGTGAGATGCAGCAATGTATTTCTAGGCATTCACCCAAGAGAAACTCGTGCAAATATGCACCAGGATGCAAGAATCATCACAGCCACATCAGCACCACTTTAAACCTGGAAACAACCCAGATGTCCATGAATAATAAAAAGATAAATTGTGATAGGATCATACCATGCAAGATGATGCAAAGAAAATGAACTACTCCTGTGAGCAGCCACGGGGTAGACTGTCAAGAAGGTGATGTTTATTATGCGAAGTAAGGCACAAAAAGAACAGTATGAGTCATGCAAATGAAGTTCAAACACAGGCTGTATTAGTTTGTTTCTCATTACTGGAAGGAAATACCTGAGGTTGGCTACTTAAAAAGATAAAAAGGTTTATTTAGCTGAGAGGCTGAAAGTCCTGGACCTTACAAGGGACCTGCCCTGGCTGCATCACCTCATGCCAGATGACATCACGGTAGGAGGGAGTGAAGGAGAAAGACAGGAAGCCAGAGAGTGATTCAGGGGTGAGGCTCAGGCTTTTATAGCAGCTTGCTTTCTTGAGAACTAACCAGGGTCCCATGAGAACCACAGCAGCTCCTTCCTAGGGTGGCATCCCCAGGGACCTAAGAACTTCCCATGAGGCCCTGCCTCTTAAAGGTCCTACTGCCTTGACATCACCACACAGGGAACCAGGCCCCTGACACAAGAGCCCTGGGGGACACTCAAACCACATCCAACCCCAGCACAGGCAAAGCCAAACTCCTGTTCAGGGGCACAGACATGGGTGCCAAACGTATAAAGAAATGCTAAGAAATAATAATCCTGGTAGTCACAGGGGCCAGACCCTGGGGCAGGACTGTGATCAAGCAATGGGACTATACATCCATGTTTTTATGCATTTCCCTGTGTTCTTGTTGTATTTCACAGTAGGAATAAATAAACAAATAAATCTTAGAAATTTGGTGATAAGAACCTTCCAGGCAGAGGAAAAAGCCCAAGGAAGGGCCTGAGGCAGGAGTGAGTTGGGTGCATTTGGATTTTACTAGGAAGTCAATGCATCTGGCCAGGCGAGAGCCAGGGGACAGGTAGTGGTCAGAGAGGGGTCTGGAAAGTCCAGCCACAGAAGTGGCATAGGCCAAGGCTGAGGTCTACACATGTCAGGTCTAACAATGTAGCTACTGTTAGCATGTAGCAATGTAGCTACTGTGTAGCATTTCAGAATGGTTGGGAAACTCTAGAAAGAGCTATGGGTGATAAAGGAAGAGGAAAACGAACAATTCTGGAACCATTCCTATGTGTCATCCTCTTCCTAGAATTTAAAAGTGTTAGTGGTTATTTCCATTTTATAGACAGAAGCATCCAGCCGCTTAGTAGTGGAGCCAGAATCCAAACCCAGCTCATGACATGAAGACCAGAGCTCAGGCCCAAGGTGGCCATGCTGGTCACATGACCTTGGTTTCCATCTGACTCCCATACATCAACTTTAAGATTTAAGGCAAATTGCCTCACTCATTTATCTGTATAAGAAATAACTTCAAGGGCTGGGGTTGTGGCTCAGTGGCAGAGCGCTCGCCTTGCACGTTCGTGGCCCGGGTTCGATCCTCAGCACCACATAAACATAAACGCATTGCATTGTGTACAACTAAAGTACATAAATAAATATTTTAAAAAAAGAAATAACTTCAAATAAATAATATTCTGTAAAATGTAAATTACAAATGGGTATTTCTGTCTTTGTCAGCAGTCTGGGCTCTTCCCCGTAGGTGAGGAACTCACCTCCAATCCTCTTTGGGTTGTTGCCTGAATTCTGCTCCGTACAGTTGTTGGGCTGAGAGCCCCTTTGCCTTGCTGGCTATGAGTCAGGGGCTTCGTAAGGCTGTCTGTGTACCTGGGGTTCCTCCATGTTCAAACCAGCAATGAACCTCTTCCCCACCAGCCAGAGGAATCTCTTAGCTTCTAAAAGATGGGATTAGAGTGGGCCCACCTGTCCTGCAAATCTCCCTTTTGCCATAGAACATGACACAATCCCAGGAGGGTATCTCATCACTGTCAGAGATTTCCCCCATTATCAAAGGGGAAGAGATCACACACTGGGGAGTTTATGGGATGGTCACTCTTAGAATACTCGCTACCCCAGAGTTGAACATGCTGATCAGTTGACTGAATCTCCTTGGGAAACTGACGTGTGCAGGAAGGAGCACAGCAAACCGTACTTACCTTTATCATGCCACTAAGTTCAATTACTGAGCACCGACTATGTGACAGCTACAATTTGGGTATGGGAATACAGAAAATAAATAAGGTAAGCCGGAACCTTGTTCTGAAACTGTTTATATTTTATTTGTATCTAGAAAATGAACAAGCTTTAGAAAGAGAGTGAAGCTGGTGGAAAGCTGAGCTGGTGATATTTTGGAGGCGGAGCCAGTATTGGGGCAGGAGCTGGCTGTGTGATTGGAAGGGTAAGAACGTTGCAGGAGTCGAGAGCTTCAAATGTAAAGGCAGAGCCGGGCGCGGTGGCGCACGCCTGTAATCCCAGCACTTTGGGAGGCTGAGGCAGGAGGATCGCGAGTTCAAAGCCAGCCTCAGCAATGGCGAGGCACTTAGCAACTCAGTGAGACTCTGTCTCTAATAAAATACAAAAAAGGGCTGGGGATGTGGCCCAGTGGTCTAGTGCCGCTGAGTTCAATCCCCGGTACCAAAAAAAAAAAAAAAAAAAAAAAAAAAAAAAAGTAAAGGCAGGAAGGGCATCGTGGCTGGAGCTAAGTGGGTGAGGTGGCAGGAAATGAGGTCGTGGGGAGAGGTGCGTTGTGTTGCAGGAGATATTAACACTGGAGGATTTTATTCTAGAAGGGTTTTTGAGCTGGAGATTGGGATGCAAACTTTTGGAAATGCTGGTGATGGTTACGCCACAATTTGAACATAATTGATGCCGCTGAACTGTACAGTTAAAATTGGCTAAGGGCTGGGGTTGTGGCTCAGTGGTAGAGTGCTCGCCTAGCACGTGCGTGGCCCGGGTTCGATCCTCAGCACCACGTAAAAAATAAAGGCATTGTGTACAACTATAACAAATAGATAAATATTTTTAAAAATTGGCTAAAATGGAAAATTTTGTGTTATATGTGGTTGCCATAATTTAAAAAATTAAGAAGAAAGCAAAAAAGGATAAGATGCTTGATCAGAATAAAAATAAAGGGAGTTCAGAGGAAACAGCATAATTAAATGCCAGGAGAAGGAAGGGTATTAACATTAAAGGAAAAAACCAATAATCTAAAAAGGGCCCAAAGGAGGTATTGGGATGCTGGCCAAGCGCAGTTCTTTTTTTTGGAGAATTTTTGTCTTCATTATATTAATTTTGTTTTCAATATCAAGCTCAGTTTTTATCTGAGTGCTGGATACCTGGATGTGTTCGCTTGTGAAAGTTTATTGAGCTGCACATTTATAATATGGGCTTTTTCTACATAAATTTTACTTTAATTGAACTATTTACATTTTTAGAAAGGTCACTGTCTTAGTCTATTTCCTTTTCTAAAAATATATTTATTTTAGTTGTTGATAGACTTTTCATTTATTTACGTATTTATATGCAGTGCTAAGAATCTAACCCAGTACCTCACACGCGCAAGGCATGCAAGCGCTCTACCGCTGAGCTACAACTCCAACCCCCATGTCCTAGTCTATTTTCTGTTGCTATCACAAAACACTTGAGACTGGGTGAGTTAGTAGGAATAGAGGCTCATGGCTCTGGAGAAGTTTGGAAAGTCCAAGAACACCCACCAGCACCTGCTTGGGTTTTGGTGAGGGGCCCGTGCAGCAATACGACACGCAGGAGGGCAGAAGGGGTCACGCGGTGAGACAGGAAGCAAGAGAGAGCAGCGGAGGTCAAACACACTTTTACAACAACCTGCTCTAGGGATAACTAACTCCCTCCCACAAGAACTCATCATTCCCAAAAGGATGGCATTAATGCTCTGCCGCTGCTCCCATGACCCATGCACCTCTTAAAGGTTCCATTGCCTCCCAATACTGTTGCACTGAGAGTTACCATTTTAACACATGAATTTCTGGGGGACACATTCAAACCACAGCAGTCCCTCCCTCTTTAGAGAATTGACCATAGGGACACTGAGGGCTCAGGCTAGTGCCTGGCATTTGACACGCAGTTGGTAAATAGTGGAGCCATGTCTTGGCCTGTTCTAAGTTTTTCATTACATAATGTCTTAGTCTGTGCTGCAATAACAGAATTCCACAGGCTGGGTAATTTATAAACAATAGAAGTTTATTTGGTTCACAGTGGTAGAGGCTAAGAAATTCAAGATCAAGGGGTGGCATCTGGTAAGGGCCTTGTGTCATAATATGATGAAAAACACCACACAGCGAAAGAGTAAGAGAGGGAGTCATGTTTATTCCTTTATGGGAAAACAATTCCCTTGGTAACTAACCCCCTCCTGCAGTGACAGCATTGACCTATTAGGTCATGAGGCTCTGGTCTTTTAAAGGTCCCATATCCCAGCACTGTTGAATTAGGGATTTAACTTCCAACACGTGAACTTTGGGGATTGTATGCAAACCACAGTACATGTTCATCCCATCTTTACAACCACCCTACAAAATAGAGCACAGTGCTCTCATTCTCTATTTTACGCCCAAAGAACCTAGAGCACGGAGAGGTGAGATGATTGTTCACGGTTGCACAGCGAGGAAGGCCCAGAGCTGGAATTCAAACCCAGGCGGCCAGATCTAGAGTCCATGCCTTTAAGCATCACAGCAAACAGGATGAATGGATGAATATGTCCACCCCTCTCTCTGAATCAATGGTTCTCAACACGGGGTGAGTGTGCTCATTCCCCCACCCCAGGGGATTCTGGGCAATATCTATAAAGACATTTTTGATTGTCAAAACTTTGGGGAGGGGTGCTACTGCATGAGGTGGGGAGAGGCTGGGGATGCTGCTAACCACAGATGCTGCAACGCACAGGAACAGCTCCCTGCCAAACACAGAATTACCTGCTCCCCCCCCCCCCAAGTAACACTGAGGTGGAGAAACCCTGCTCTAAATCTAACCCACGTTCCTCAACTCTGGTTGCTTCATACTCTTAATCTCTCCATCTCCCACTACTAAACAAAAGCAGACTCTTCTTGTAATGACTCCTCAGGGCTGTTATCTCTAGTGACCCAGTTATCTGTCACATTCTGTGGTATTGCTCATTCATTTCTGGCTTCGCTAATCTCTAATTGCATGATAGGGTCCTGGACGTCTATATGTCCCTAGGGAGTCTGAGGCCTGCCTGCTGCGAGCGGCCCTGCTCTTGGGCTGTTTAGGTGTTCACCTGAGCCAATGGTGCTTCTCATTAGCTCAGTGCTTCCTACTCGGGGCGCCGTCCCTCCTGGGCACCAGGGGTACAAGCACTTCCCATGACCGATCCCCACCTTGTTTCCTTCACTGCAATACTTAAGTTATAACCCAGCTGCCAAAGGGATCCCTGACCTAGGCAGTAGCTGATATTTGTGGGGGCACTGTGCTAACAAATTGAGTTCTCAGAGAGAACTTAGGGAGTAGGTATTGTTTTCTCCACTTCTCATTTGGGAAAACTCAGGCTCAGAGAAGCTAAGGGATTTGCTTGGGTCACACAGCTTGTAGGTGGTAGAGTTGGGATTTGAATCCAGACAGCTCAAGTGCAGAATCCCCCAGGTGCACTCAGGCCCCATGTCAGGCCTCCCTCCCCTTAGCCTCCTTCCTGTGGCTGGGCTAGGTAGCCACCCTTTAGCCTCTTCTCGGGTTCTTAAAGATCACCATGTCACCCTCCATTGGCTTTCAACTTCCAGCCACCTTCTCTTGTCCTGCACTCTGAGCTCTTGGTCCCATGCTGTTGCTGAGGGAAACCAAAGAAGTTATTCCTGTCCCTTCATTTGTTTAAACATGCCAGGGAGCAGGCCACCATTTATTCTGGGTGAATTAGGGAGGGGTTAAGGACATATTTCTGTTTCTTACTTGACAATAAATTCACAAGGAGGTAAGAAATGAAATCCTACTTTATCTCAGTGTTCAATTACACCTGGCAATAAGGAGCACCTACTAAATGTGTGGAATAAATGGAAGTATGAAGTTTTAATAATGCCCTCTGTCGCAGAAGACTGAAAACATTTGCAGTCATGAAAATTGGCCACCGACTTTGGCTGGAAGCCAAATAAACACTTTCAAGCTGTGTTCTTGGGCCACCCACTACACAAAGCAGATATTCTCCATTTTATGGGTCATACAGTCTCTCACAAAGCTATTCAACTCTGCCTTGTTTGCAAAAATAGCGAGATAATACCCAAAACAAAAGGTGTGACTGCATTTTCATAAACTTTTATTTACTAAAGCAGGTGACAGGCTCAGAGCAGTATGCTGACCTAATACATACTATAAAAAATTCATAAAAGAAGATCAAAGGAGACAAGCCATGAATGTAGTACAGAACTTGCGCTTGGTGTTTCTTGGGCAGGACTCCATCTATTCCATCAACTCCATTTACTGAGCTCCCCCACATGACACTCCTATGTACAGTATTTTATTTTTCTCTCCAGTTCGCTCTGAGGTAATACAAACCTTTTGAGAAATACCATTGTTTAGGGATTAAAAGCATAGGACTCAGAAACCAGACTGCCTGGGTTCCAGTTCTGGTCCAGCCAGGTAACATTTACTGTGACCTTGGAACATTAACTTAATCTCCCTGCCTTTACTAAATTTCCTGTTTCCTTATCTGTAAAGAGGGAGTGACAATAACCATTTCCATCTTGTACAGGGCCATAATGAGAATTAAAAGGGTCTACGCCTCCAAATCACCTGGAGCTCCTTAAAAATTCCAAAACCCAGGCCACACGCAGACCAGTGATATTACAACAATTTCTGCGGATGACAGAAATTGTTGCTTGAAGCTTCCTTGAGTGGGTCCAATGAGCGGACAAGTTTGGAACCAATGGGTTAGCGGACACCTGTAATCACTGCGGCTCGCTTGCCCACATACCCGGGTCTCCCCCAACCCTGGGACGTTGCGCAACCGCAGCCCAGAAGCCCCGCCCACGCAGACTGGAACTTGTAGTCCCTCCGGCTCGCCAGCCTCATTGTCGTCTTCTATTGGTTTTTGCAGACGCCCCGCCCAGAAGCTCCACCAATCACCGGGGCTCTGTGGGCCTTAGCGCGGGGAGCGGCGGTGAGGTGGTGCAATCACAGCAGGGCGGACGTCCGAGGGTCTGATCTGAGGCTGCGCGCCGCCAGGAGTTCCCACGGTGCTACTGTCGGCTGCTGCAGCTGCCGCCGCCGCCGCCGCCGCCGCGGTCTCCAGCTCCAGGTAAGCGCGGGCCCCACCGGGGGACCCTGGCCAGGGCTCACGCCTCAGGCCAGAGTCGCCGGGCAGCAGCGGCTCTTGGTCTCGTAGCCGGGATTTTCCTTTTCCCTGAGCTTTTCTGGGTATTCTGTTTCTTGTCCTTCAAAGGGGACTTTAGGGAGACGGTGGATCCCGAGGGAAAGGCTGCGACCGCTCAGCCTGACTCCTTGCGAGGGGTGGTGGGTGGAGCTGGGCTCTCTGGTCGCCCGTGCTTTGGCAGGAACGGCGTGTTGCTCTGGAGGGGGAAACTGAGGCGCCAGAGGAGACGGGTTTTGCTGAGTGCCCTGCTGGGTCCAAGGGTGGGTTCTGACATTTACCATCTAGTAACAGTTGAGGCTGTTGAGGCTTTTGATGTGGAGCATTGCATTCCTGGGGAGGTCTGTGAACGACAGCAGCAACAACAAAAAGTACCCAAACAAAAATACCCCAAATATTCCTTCGGAGAAGTCAAGGGAGCCTTGGTTTCAGGAGCTGAGATGGTGAGAGTTTCAGGACCATTCACATCAACCAGGAAAGTGAAAGTTAGCTGGGTGTGGTCCCCAGCCCCTGTTAGATTTAGGATTATTCTAGGTCGGGGACTGTACGGTCGGGACAGGAACTAGGACCTTTGTGGCATGTTCTTTGTTTTATAGATGAAAGTAAACACCCAAGGTTTGAGACTCCCCTGTGGTATGTATCTATGGGAATAGCCCGGCTGTCTTTATTTAGGGATGCCTACAAACTTTCCGAAGCTTTTTGAGGTGGGAGGGGAGAGACACGTCTCTAGTGAACAATTCCAGTGTTACAGTTGCGCGAATAGAGAAGTGTACAGGGACAGCATTGGACCCTGACTTGGGGTAAGGAGTAGGACTTCCCAGAGGAGAGGATGCTTGAGGGAAGTCCTAGGGAGGGGCAGAAGCTGGTGAGATGGAGGAGGAGGAGAGTGTGTCATCAGGAAACCGCATGGTGGAGGCACAGCAGGAGGGATACTTTTGGACCTGGTACCATGGAGCTTGGTTGGAGCCAGGAATTTCTGGTGGGTGGTGAATTTTCTGAGCCAAGTGAATAGAGAAGTACATCTTACAGGTCTTGTGTTGCTATGAGAGATTTGGATGTTATCCTGAACGTCCAGGAAGCTGCATTTTTAGGAGATCTGTTTCTTTGATATTCTGAAGGGTAGAAAAGTGTTGCAGATAGGAAAATGTTGGAGAGAGGCCATGCAATGACAGGTAGGTCATTGCAATAGTCCCCTGAAGAATAACAGAGAGTTTTAAAGAGAGTTGCAGTGGGAAGAGAGAGGAAAGGAAAAAAAGATTTGAGAGCTGTTAAGGAAGTAGAGTACACTGTACCACTTATGGTTCAGGAAAATACAACCATGCATTGCTTAATGATGGGAATATGTTCTAAGAAATGTGTCATTAGGTGGTTTCATTGCTGTGCACTATGGAGTGTTTGCACATGGAGCTGGATGGTATGGGTCAGTCACTGGACATGGCCTGTTGATGTGGTTAGAGGATACGGTACACAGAAGATGTATAAGGTTGCTGCCAGTGTCACGTGGCCTACTGTTTTACAGTAAGCTTTTTCTTTTATAAAACTAGGAGTATACTTGAAAATGATGATAAAAATATAGTATAGTAAGTTCAGAAACCATAACAAAGTGGCCTATCAAAGTGGTATCATTGGTAATGGGAATTTTTTATGTCATTATAATCTTTTGGAACCACAGTTGCATATGCAGTTAGTGACCAAAGCATCATTAAGCAGCGTATGATTGTATGTTGAAGTGCTTTGTCTCTTAGAGTTTTCCTACCTGTGGCTGTCCTTTTTATTGGTGAGGAGGGGATTCTGGGGATTGAGTCCAGGGTGCTCTACCTCTGAACTGCATCCCTAGTCCTTTTGTTCATTTTTTTTGAGACAGGGTCTCATTAAGTTACCCAGGCTGGCCTCCATCTTGTGATCCTCCTGCCTTAGCCTCCTGAGTAGCTGGTGTGTGTGCTGTGCCTGATCCTGTGACTATCTTTTGAAGAAATTCCAACTTTTTGTTTTTCTTTAACTGCAGAAGTTGTTTAGTAGATGATAATTCAAATCCCAATTTATAATAGGGAAGTTGTCATGTGTTTTGAGGGTGTTGAAATATGAATGATTAAATAAACTTATGATAAGATTTACATGTTTATCTGTAATGCAGGAAGCACACATAAAAACTGTAATTAGATCACTTTGTAGTCATCAGATTAGGAATTGTGAAGTTTGATAATATCAAGAGATAGTAGATGTTTGGAGAAAATGAGATTGTCATTTTCTGCTGGCTCAAGTGTATCTTAGAACAGTATAGCCTTAGCAAATGGGTGTCCTAAGACCCAGTGGTTCCACTTCTAGAAAATACCCTAGACATTTGTATATAAAAGAGGGATGTTTGAATGTTTATTGCAACATTGTTTATAATGTTTAATTTTTTTTGGAAGCAGCCTAAAAATCCATTCAGTGAGAAATGTTTATAGAGTAGATATGTATCTTTTTAAAAGTACAGTGAATCCCTGGATAGAGTGGATATGTATCTCTTTAAAAGTATAATGAATCCCCAGGTGAGGTGGTAGCATGCCTGTAATCCCATAATCCAGGAATTTCCGAAGTTGAGACAGGAGATTCACAAATTCAGTGTCGGCCTGGGCGATTTAGTGAGATCCTGATTGAAACATAAAAGGAACTGAGGTAGAGGGCCCCTGGGTTTAATCCCCAGTACATTAAAAAAGAAAAGAGTATAACAAATCAATTGGAAAGAAATGTTTATTTAGGATAGAGGTTACCTTTGGTGTGTGGAGGATGGTACTGTGTAGGGGAAAATTTCATCTGTAATTTTTGTTTTATGCAGGAACAAAAGACCTAATAGAGGTACAAAATATTAACAGCTGATGGTCTAGTTGGTGGTAATAAGTGATTTATTTTTTTTATGTTTATATCATTTAATGTCTACTCCTAAATTTCTTAAAGTGAAAACTTAAAAGTAAAAATTTAACCCAAGAATTGACATGTGGCTATAAAAGTCATTTCAGTCATTTTGGGAAAAGACCACAAACTGCACTGACACCAAGATTCAAAAACAGTGATTTGGGCAAAAGAAAACTCAAATACCAAATAAGCATTGAAAACGACAATGAAGAAGCTAGTCACCACTGGACAGAATGTATTTTGCTAGAGACCTAAAAATCTTCTGATCATTAGTAAATTCATACAAGTATTTTTGGCTGTGTTTTGAAATTCATAAGTTGCTTGTGGTTTCTATAATGTTTATATATATATATATATACATATATATATCTGTATATATACATATTTAAATATATAAATATATTTTTATATATAAATATATATTTAAAAATATATTTTATTTAGTTATATTTTAAATATATATTTAATATATAAATGTTTATATGTGTGTATATATATATATATATTTAAAGACAGCCATCATTGTACAAATATAAAACTGAACACATATTGAGGATTTTATTGAAACTTATAATGAGGAGACTGGGTGAGGAGTTACAGCTAGTTGAAAGGAAACTCCAAAATACAGTCACATCTGAAGACTAGAAGTATTGAAGTGAATGTATAAGTAGGAGGCCAAAATGGCCCTGGGCTGGGAGTCAGTGGAACCTCCATTTATAGAATTCATTTGCACGTCTATAGACAAATATTTGCATTGCTATCACACCCAATATACGGAGTTAGAAAATAACTTTGCTAGAATCCTCAGTAGCCTTGAAGGATTATCCAGTCTAGAATCTAGTTTGCCACTGAATTATAGATTTTCCCTACAGGGAAAAAAAAAGTGGCAAGCTAATCTGAATAAAATGTATTTTTTTCATTTGAGATAAGATCTAGTTGGGTTTTGTTTTAATCCCATTTTTTAAGCTAGAAAATCAAAGGATTTGAGAACTGAATGGGCCCTTAATAATTTAGTTCTACTATCTCATTTCATAGATGGAATATGAAGGCCCAGAGAAGGGAAGGGTCTCTCCTGTGTTGGTAACTGTGTGTCTTCAGAAAGAAATTATACTGGATTTTTTTTTTTTTTAAGCAAGACAGATTTTCTTATAGATGCTGCAGGGGGAAGGAGAGACTTCAGGATACAACTGAGCTCAACTCTGAGTACATCAGGAGTCTGGTGGGGATTTAGGCCAGGTGAGGGGGTTGATGGAAATCCTTCAGCTTGAGATATCTAGTATGCTAAGATGCCATATTTAGGAGCATGTCCTGAACCCTATCAGTGGAAAATTACCAAGAGGAACTTGATTGGCTATTAAGGTTGAGGGAATTCTAAAGCTGGGCGCAGTGGCGCATGCCTGTAATCCTAGCACTTGGGAGGCTGAGGTAGGAGGATCACCAGTTCAAAGCCAGCCTCAGCAATGGCGAGGCACTTTTCAATGCAGTGAGGCCCTGTCTCTAATAAAATACAAAAAAAAAAAAAAAAAAAAAAAAAAAGGGCTGGGGATATGGCCCAGTGGTCGAGTGCTCCTGAGTTCAATCCCTAGTACCAAAAAAAAAAAAAAAAAGGGTGAGGGAATTCTTGTAGTGTTCTTGCTAAAACTGGGCTCACCAGGCGAAGGCCCTGTGGAGGAGAGAGCTCAGGGGAGTCTGACCCACGCTTGCCCAGGGAGACAGTCCTAATCCCCTTCCGTGTTTTTCTTGCACTCTGTCAGCAAACCCCACATGCAGGAAGAATTTATTCTGAACTGGAGAACAGCATAGGAGGAAGGCTTTTCAGTTCAGAAGGCACTTTGTACATGCCCTTGTCTAACTAGGTGCTTCATTTGGCTTTGGTGGTTTGCTCTGGGTAACCAGGGCCTGGTGATGAGGGCTTCCAGTGGGGAGGTCACCCTTGGTGATGTTTGAGGTGCGGACATTGGTGTCTGTCCTGGGTTTGAACTTGAGTCAGTACTTAGGGGCCTGTGACCTTGGCCTTATTATCTGTATTGCTCATGATAATTTATCTAGACTGGGAACTTGGTCCCAAACTTCCCTATGGATTAAACCCACTTGGTGGTACGTTCCTTGAAGCTGAGTTGAGTCATTCACATTCATCACTGACCTGGGATAGCCCAATAGCACGAGCAGGGACATGATGGGATGGCAGACGACTGGTCATTGGTGGCATTCATAGTGTTTGCCCATTGATTTTGACTTGGTGTGGTTTGGGTTCTGCACTGATGGGCAGACAAGCGCTCTATTCAGAAAGATCAACTGGGAGGTGGTCGGAGCACCGTTGGGGGGCCTGTTGCAGAGCAAGCATTAAGAGCACCTCTGTACTTGGACCCTGGACCCAGGGTGCAGTGCATGTGGTTATGGGGCCTGCCAGAATTTCACATGAGTGTGTGTGTGTGTGTGTGTGTGTGTGTAGAGAGCAGATGGTGCAGTGGAACAGTGGAACAGGCCTAGGCCTCAGTTTCCTCCCTCGTCTGAACGGAGTGATACTTGCTCACAGGCTCTCATGTGGATGGAGTAGGTAGAGGGCTCCTTCCAGGGTGGCACACAGGAATAGTTGCGCATATTCTACTTCTGGGGAGTCACCTACCTCCTCTCCTCTGTGTTGTCTTGTCCCTGCACGTGGTTAGCAGACAAACTTGTCACCCAGGAGTACACCATGGAGATCTTTCCACTCTTTGCATTAAGAGCTGCCTTGCCCCCCCCCCTTTTTAAAAAATATTTATTTATTTGCTTTAGTTGTACACAATGCCTTTATTTTTACGCGGTGCTGAGGATCGAACCCAGGCCACACATATGCTAGGTGAGCGCTCTACTGCTGAGCCACAACCCCAGCCTATGCCTTGCCCTTTTTAAGGACTCCGTGGTATCCCATTAAAAGGACGTGCCATGGCTGAGTAACCTAGACAGTCTCCTGGGGTGGCCATTTATGTGGCTTCCTTAGCTTTGCTCTTCCAAGTGGGCCAGCTCCCTCCTTAAAGTCTTCCTCTTTTAAAAAACCTTGCCTTCTCCTGGGGCTCCCTCCCTCTCCTGTCTTGTTTTTCTCCTTAGCTCTCATCGCCATCTGACACCTGGGTGTTTCAGTGTCTTTGTTAGGATCTCGGCTTAGAGAAGGGTTTTGTCTGTTTGCTTCCCTGCTCAGTGCCTGTGAGCAGCTAATGGGTGCTTGGGCTGCATTTGTTGGGTGGGTGGGGTGGATATGAGGACAGGTAAGGTAGTAGACAGTGTCACCTGTGCGCGGGGACCGTGGAGGGTGTGATTGAAAATAGCAGAGTCACAGGAGCTCGTGTAGCAGGGATCATTCATACATTCTTTGTCACTTTTTCACTTTGATAAAACAAGAATCAATGGATGCTGCGAGATTATTTCTGGATTCAGCGCTTTGACTCTGCCAGTGATAATGCAGTAACGTACATCAGTCCATCAGGAAATTACCGTCTGAGGCTGGCCACTTCAAGGCTGCCAAGGGTAATGGAGATGGTGATGTTAGTTTCATGTTTCAACTTCACCCCAGGCCCCAGATTGGTTCCCAGAATAGCATTGGTGTGTGTGTGTTTTGAGTGTCGTTTTCTGTTCGGTGACCTACTGTGTAGCTTTTAACTTAGTGTTGTGTTAAAGGAATGACAACTCTGTTCATTAAAAAAAAAAAAAAAGAAAAAAAAAGACTACAGAGAGAGCCACCATCAAATATTCACTGTGTGGCTATCATTTGGGTATTAATAAGGTACTGTTCCTCACTGAGGAATGACTTGCTGGCATATTAGGAGACTTAAGGGTAAACTTGATTTTGTGAAATAACCAAGGGGTGCTTTTTTGGTGGCTGCTGCTGCATCACTGGTTAAGTTGAGCAGTTAAGCTCGTGGGGTCCACTCTGTTCACAGGTCGACCATTGATTCGAGGACAGTCGTCCCTTGGTCCTCAGGGATTGCCTCCAGGGTCCCCTTGGATACCAGAATCATACTGTACTGTCAGAATAATGACGAGAAAAATGTCTGTACATCTTCAGTGTCGATGTAGTTCTTCCCCCAATATATATACATACACTGCTGGGTTCCCCCAATACATATGTGTGCTAGAACAAATATACGCGCCTTCTTTTCTTCCTTCCTTCCTCCTTCCTTCCTTCCTTCCTTCCTTCCTTCCTTCCTTCCTTCCTTCCTAGTGGGCATTGAACCCAGGGCATTCTACCTCTGACCTACATCACCAGCACTTTTTCTTTTCTTTTTTTTTTTTCAATTATTTTTTATTCTAAGGTGTTATAAATGACAGCAGAATGCATTACATTTCATAGCACTTTTTTTTTTTTTTTATTTATTTTGTACCGGGGATTGAACTCAGCGGCACTAGACCACTGGGCCACATCCCCAGCCCTTTTTTGTATTTTATTAGAGACAGGGTCTCACTGAGTTGCTAAGTGCCTCGCCATTGCTGAGGCTAGCTTTGAACTTGCGATCCTCCTGACTCAGCCTCCCAAAGTGCTGGGATTACAGGCGTGCGCCACCGCGCCCGGCTCATAGCACTTTTTATTTTCTATTCTGAGATAAGGTGTCCCTGAGTTGCCCACACTGGCCTCAGACTTGCGATCCTCTTGCCTCAGCCTCCTGAGTAGCTGTTCCCCCACATACTGTGGATTTGAGGTTGGGTCCACAGATATGGAACCCTTGGATGTGGGGGTCCTGACTGTGTTCTGTTGATTCTTTTTAACCCTGCACACGAAGGGGAAAGTCCCTCATCGTGCCTCCCGAGCGGTGAGCCTCTTCAGGACTGTTGCAAAAAACAGACTCAGCAGAGCCTTGTGCAAACTGGAGAGCCCGATTAGTGATGTCAATGAGATCACTCGCCAGCCCCTGTCCCTGTCATGTGGGCTGGGGAATATTCGCACTCCATAGGGCAAGGTCAGCAACGATGGCCCATGGCCACACACGCTGCCTGGTTTTGCTTTTGTTTTTGTGGTTCGAGGGATTGAACCGGGAGGGCTCTACCACTACAGCCCAGCCCTTTTTATTTTTATTTTGAGACAGGGTCTCACTAAGTTGCCCAGAGCTGACCTTGTACTTGTCATCCTCCTGCCCCAGCATCTGGAGTAGCTGGGGTTCCAGGTGTGAGCCACTGTGCCCACTACTCCTTTTTTTTTTTTTTAACTAGATAAAGTTCTATTGAAGCACAGTCATGTCCACTCATTTACAGATTGAATTGAATTGATTGGCTGCAACTGAGATGGCCTGATCGGAAAAGCCAAAAATATTCAGGCTTTCCTTTACAGAGAAATGTCGCTGACCTCTCCCCTAGGGAAGGCTTCCTGGCGAGCCCCGGTTACAGCCAGGAGGCTGCTGGGTGGGCTCAGCATTGAGTAAGAGCTGCCAATTGGCCACCTCAGGGGCCCCTGTCTCAGGCCTCTGGGGCCCTGGAGAGCTCTGGGGACAGGCATGTTTTCTCTCTCTTTTGCCTTACCCCCCTCTTGCTTTCCCGTACATCTGTAGAATTGTGCCTTTTCCTGGGTACCCTCCAGCCTGCCGTGAGCCCTGCGAGGTAATGGGACCTTGGAGGAGCCTTCTCAGGTGCACATCAACAGGTCCGCAGTTCTAGCACTGGGGGACCCCAGCAGTCTTCGGACCTCATCTCTTATGTGCCATACTAAACTCCTTTCCTCCCAAAAAACAACCAAAAAGAGGTAAATCGGGAGCACCTGGCTCTAGTCCTGCATCCACGGACCTTACAGTGGAGCCTCAGAAACCCGAATCCAGCACTAACCAGGCTTACAGATTGGGAGCCAGGCTCCTGGGTGGGAGACACCCCTCGCTGGTGGAGTGGCAGAGCCTTGGTGGGGTGCGGGGCTGGGGCCACGGAGGCCTGGCGCTGCAGGGTGCATGCAGGGGTGCCTGGGGGTGCAGTCTCTGAGGCTGGTGGCATCTGGGTCATGGGGAGACCTGTCAGAAGTGCAGTCCCAGGCCCTCCCCGAGGCCTGCCAACCAGAATCTGCATCCTCCAAGATGAGCTGGGTGCTCGCTCAGGTGGAGAAGCCCTGGTCCAAGGCGCTCTCTTAGCTCTTGACACCTTCTCAAGAGCTCCAGGGCTTTCCTCCGTGCTTGGAGTGCGAGGCACAGGATGCTGAGGGGGATTTCTTCCCCTCAGAGATGGGTCACCCCTTAGCTGGCTGCATGCTCCACTAGGGCAGAGGCTTTGTCATTGTTAGGCTGGGTTCCCAGCACCGAGGGCAGAGCCGGGCAGGAGACTGGCTGAGTGGTGGATGAATGAGTGGGTGAGTGGAGGCTGAGGTCAGCCTCACAGACTGCCTTCTGCCATCAGTCCCCACGTCTCAAACTCAGTGTCTTTTTTGTATCACAGAGTCCCAGGCCTGGCTGTGTTGTCTCTAACAAGAAGGCAGTTCATCGCCAGGACATAGCCAGGACACAGGAGAGGTCTGATCTCTCTCGTACTGCAAGGACAAGGCCGCATGCCCACCTTTTGTGCTTCAAATTTTTATTTAAAGTTTTGACAATAGCTGCCATGGTGGTAAAGCTCGTAGTCCCAACTTCTCAGGAGGCTGAGGCAGGAGGATTGCTTGAGCCTAGGAATTCCAGGCCAGCCTGAGCAAGGTAGGGAGACTGTGTTTCAAAAAAGGAAGTTTTGACATTGAAGTATAAAATAAGGTTGTATTTCATTAAGAGGATGCAGAACTATATAGCCAAGTGCTGGGGCAGGACTCTTGAGCAAAAGGGTTTGGTCTCTGGCCAAGTGGACTCTTCATGGACATTGGACACTTGCTCTTCTCCCTCTCCCTCCATAAAGGAAGAGTGAAAATATTGCCCCACCTGTTTCATGGAACACGGGTACCTGTTCTGCTAAGTCTTACACAAAGATGTGGATTAATATTTGACTCTAGCTTATCCAGATAAGTCACCCATAAACGTAAGTTGTCCATCAATGTGCTTAAGATTGAACATGTACTGAATGCTTACAGACTTTTTAAGTAATATACATTAACTGTTAAAAAGAGGCAAATATGACGCCGGGCGCGGTGGCGCACGCCTGTAATCCCAGCACTTGGGAGGCTGAGGCAGGAGGATCATGAGTTCAAAGCCAGCCTCAGCAATGGTGAGGCACTTAGCAACTCAGTGAGACCCTGTCTCTAATAAAATACAAAAAAGGGCTGGGGATGTGGCCCAGTGGTCGAGTGCCCCTGAGTTCAATCTCTGGTACCAAAAAAAAAAAAAGGCAAATATGAAAAAGATCAATCTTCATCCCACCCACCAACCAGAGTCACGGCCATTAAATTGTCTGCTTTTTACATTTTTTTAATGCACAGTTCCTATTACTTGTATATTCTTTTCTCACAAACAGTTCCTAGTATGTGGTCGATATTTTGCCCACACATGAGTTTTGTTGATGCATTTTATCTGTTCAGTTTTGAGTTGTGACAAAAACTTTAAAGGGCCCCCTGTAGGAGCCTTGTTTGGGGAGATGGCTTGAATTGCGGTTGACTATGGGCCATAAGGATTTGGGCATTGTCGCCTTCCGTAGTCTCACGGGACTTGGCCCGGGATCTCGAGTGACTTGGCCGAGATTGCTGATCGGGTATGGGTCAGCGCCATTTTTGGTGGTGGTGTGTGTGGCGTGTGTTAGTCGTTGTTAGAACCAGAGAGAAAAGTTATCAGAATAAAAAGCTGTTTGTCTCCAGTTTGCCTCTGAACTTCTTCCCGCGGCTCCGTTGCTCCAAGCGCTTCAGGCGGCAACAGCCCCCAAAGCGCTTTCTGGGTATTCTGTGGTCCTGGGCATGACTTCCACTTGTGGGGAAGCTGGGGGAGAGGCGCGGGGAAGGGCCGTGTCCTCAGCGTCACCTCCGCGCGGTGGCCCAGTGTCCTGTCCCTGCCTGTTTCACTGTGTGGGTCTTGGGCGCTGCGGTTCTTGTCCTTCCTCCCTAATGGGCTCCGCCACTTGCTTCCAGGTTCCTGTGGGTGAATGCCGAGGGCAGAATGACGTGGGAGCTCGCGGTGCTGCTCGGCCTGGCCCTGGGCGTCGCAGCTGCTCCCGTGGGTGTGGACGACCCTGAGGATGGCGGCAAGCACTGGGTGGTGATCGTGGCAGGCTCCAATGGCTGGTACAACTACAGGCACCAGGTGAGACGGCGACGCTGCTGTTTCTTCGAGACTCTGGCATTCTGATAGCGGTCCTGGGTATTGCTGGTGAACAGACTCTTTGAAAAGCCAATTACACCCCATTAGGCGACTGAGACGGGTGTACTGACCAGGATGTGGGGAGAGGGGCATGCTCCCGGATTACGCGTGGGTTTATAAAATGGACAGCCCTTAGGAAGACAGTGGCAGCTCCTCAGAAGTCCCTGGGGCCCTGGAGTCTGATGCAAGGTGTCACCTTGGGCCTTAGGGATAATGTTTGGCTACTGTGCCACCTGGTGTGCTGTGGGGTGCTTAGTGCCCTCCACCTCTACCCACTAGATGCCAGCAACACGTCCGTCCCCTGTAACAGCCCACATGTCTCCAGGCCTGGCCAGATGTCCCCACTGGCCTAAGGACTTTGTTTATAGACAAGGAAACAGGCCTCGAGAGAGGAGGAGACTGCCTGAGGCCACACAGTGGGGGAGGCAGACAGGACTGAGGCCCAGGGCTCTGGCACAGCCCCCCAGGCCCCTGTCCCCTCTGCACCTCTTCCAGGCTGCTCTCCTGGCCGCTCCTCCTCTCTCTCCTGGCATTTCCACCAGATCAGCCCGTCAGAGTTAGAGAAGAAGCCAGGTCTAGGCATACGTTAAATCAAGCCTCCTGGTGGCAGTGTGACAAGGTGTAGTCCCTTGGGGACAGTGTGGCAATTCCTCAGAAGGTGAAACAGAGTTAGTTGTCCTGTGATCCGGCGACTCCTCCCAGGTCTGTACCGGAGACGAATGACAGCTTGTCGACACAGAAACTTGCACCTGAGCGTTGGTGTCAGCCTGGTTCCCAGCAGCCAAAGCCTGGGGCCACCATGTCCCTTGGCTGGAAAGTGGTGAGTGCAGGGTGGTGCTCTCATGCAAGGGGGAACTCACACATTCTTCAACATGCCTTGACCACCTTGTGCTAAGTAAAAGAAGCCAGTTGCGGAGAACGCATATTTTATGGTTCCATTTAAACGAAAGTCCGAGTTAAGGAAATCAGCAGGTAGATGGGAGGTAGATTGGAGGTTGCCCAGGTGTGGGTCGAGGAGGGGTTAGGAGTGACCGCTAATGGAGATGGGGTCTTGGGGGTGTGTGTGATGGTTATGGAATTGGACGGTGGTCATGATGAATGTGCTAGAAACCACTGTATTGCTGATTTGGAGAGCTGGCTTCTGTCATGTGAATTATGTCTCGGTAGAGCTGTTATTTAAAACAATTCAATCTTTTCAGGAACCAGCTACTTAGACTGTGTGGGAATCTGTGTTGTGGGCTGTACCCTGGAGTGCCGTACCCGCAGTGGGCTTGCGTGCAGCAGGTCTGCTTCCTGTTCCCTCTCTGTGGGCAGGGTCAGCGATCTGCCCAGCATGGCACAGCTGGCCCATGTAGTTGGACCGGGTTTCAAACCAAGGCCGCGGGCCCTACGTCAGCCCCGTCCAGCAGGAGAGCCACGTGTGTTGTAAATCTTCCAGTTGCCACATTTAAAAAAATATTTTAAAAAATAGGTGAAATTAATTTGAATATCTTGTTTAAGCCAGCGTGCCCAGCATTAGTGTACTCAACACAAAGGCTGGCGATGAAACACCTTCCGTTCTCTCTTGTCTCCCGAGTCACTGGAACCCAGCGTGCATCACAAGCCCCGTGCGTCTCATTTTGGACTGAGCCCATCAGGAGCTCGACTGCCACGTGTGGCCAGTGGCTGTCACCTTGGACAGCCCAGCTGCAGCGCCTGTGCCCTTGACCCCTTGGCCCATCAGTGGGAACTGGACGGATGCCTGTCCCCACGGTGTCAGTTTTCATATCCACTGAGTGGGGGAGGAGGTTGGTTTAGGTGCCGTCACGACTCATTTCTTGAACGGGTTTTGTGTGCTAGCCAAATAGGAAATTTGGCTTGACGAGAAAGATCTTATCTTGGCAGCACGACCTCTTTCCCCTACCTACCCACAGGCCCGACCCAAGGAAAGAGCAGCAGCCCCAGACACGCCACTCTCTCTCAGGTTCCCCTCCCTGCCTAACCACGAGTCAGAGATAAGTGGGAGCAGGTCACAGATGGTGACCGGGCTGATTCATCAGCCACGCTGGTTTTTGTACAACCAACTTTAAAAAAAATATATATTGGTTAAATATTACGTGTGAGTTATCCAGTTACCTTTGCTCCCAGGAACATGCTTTAAAAGAAGTGTTGCTAGTTCGGGAGGCAGGGGACAAGAAGTAACCGCAGATGGCGGTGGCAGCGTGTCTCCAGCTGCAGAGGATGGTGGCCCTGCGGCTGTGAGGAGCAGATTAACTGTGCCCAGTCAGCCCCGCCTCAACCTGCGTCCCAGCCCCATTCCCCAGCCAACCACCGACACGTGCTTCCAAACTTCGAAGGCTACAGCAACGGGGCACTTGAAAGAACTGCTCCCACAGACGGTTAAGGGGTCGGGCCTTGCATGCAGCTGAGGCAGCTCGGAGACCCCTTCACACCCGATTCTTCAGAGATGCCAGAAAGATTTCAGACATGTCACTCAGTAACAAGGCATGGGTTCATCAGAAGGAATAGGAAAAGAGAAAGGGGGACACTCAGGAGAGAGAATGGGTCCTCAGAGAGGACAGGGACGGTGCGCCCCTCCTGTCCTCTAGTTCTATCGGGGGTCCCAGGGAAGTTTCCAGAAAGTCCCACCCAGGTCCACCTCTTGACTTTTGACCCACAGCAGGATGCCACCAGACTTTAGAGTCCCCACTGCCACGACCACTGTAGGTTGTTTTGGTCTATGCTGACCAGTCCTCATTGGAACCTGTTCTTACAGATTTTATGGTTGGGGGCATTGCCCTTATCTCCCTGAGCTCTGGGATCTGGTCTGTGTGAGGGTCACAGGGTCACCCCTTCAGGGTGACTCCTGTTCTTCTCATCAGCATTTTGGGGCCTGCACCTGTGTAGGTATCAGGTAGTTTGCTGAGGAATGTCGCTCGTCCTGTGGACGTGAGCCAGCCAGGGCTGTGGTGGCTTGCTTTTTAAAAAGCGAGGCCCGCGGGGGTCAGCTCCCTGGGCCTGGCTGCTAGAATCATTCCCTTGCCCTCGCGTTCCCTGCTCATGGCCGCCTGTCCCCCGTCACGGCCCGTCCAGGTCTGAGCTGACGCATTTGCAGAGGTTTCCGTTTCCCTTGGAAGAGCACAGCGCCCTGCACCAACGGTCCCTGTTGTCCTGGGAAGAAGAGCATGCCAGGCCCCGCTGCGTCATCGCCAGGGCTTTCTCTGTTCCCGAGGTGGCCGCAGCACTGCCGTGTCTTGACCGGGTTGGTCTTCTCCGTTTCTCACTTTGAAAGGGTTGACGGCGGGGGCCCGGAGGACCCTCAGCTGGGGAGGAAGGAGAGCGCCCTGGAGGCCCTGGCCTGAGAGTGGAGGCCAGAGTGAGCGAGCTGTGGGCCCGAGGAGCTGCCGAGGGAGCGTCACTAACAGGAAATGGCGCTCCCTGGCGCTGCTGAGCTGCTACTGCCGGCAGCCTGCTGGAGGACGCTGTGCTTCCAGAGTGAGCGCCCGTGCCAGGGCCCGCTCCAAGCCTGGGCCGTGTATCATCTCATTTAACCCCCAGACATTGGAGAGGGATAGGTCCTGTTATAGACCCACTTTAAGACTGGGAAACTGAGGCACGGGAAGGGTAGGTGACTTGTCTCGGGTCACACGGATAGTGCTGGGTGGAGAGGGATTTGAGCCTAGGTGGCGTGGCTCTAGAGCCCACGCTCACAACCACTGCTCTGGTCATGTGACACAGGTAGCTTCACGCTAGTTTATCACCTTTTGTTTTAAGAAAGAGAGCTTTTATTTTAAAAAATCAACGCAAGCCGGGCGCGGTGGCGCACGCCTGTAATCCCAGCACTTTGGGAGGCTGAGGCAGGAGGATCACGAGTTCAAAGCCAGCCTCAGCAATGGCGAGGCACTTAGTAACTCAATGAGACCCTAAGGGCTGGGGATGTGGCCCAGTGGTCGAGTGCCCCTGAGTTCAATCCCCGGTACCAAAAAAAAAAAAAAAATCAGCACATAAAGGCTCATTATAGAAAACTTAGGAAAACAAACAGATAAGCAAAAGAAAGCGGTGTGCGGTGTGTTCTGAATGGCGCGGGGGCAGAACGTCCCTGGGCCTGGAAACAGATGTGACCTGTTGGTCCCCCTTGATGCCCTCCACCTGGAGCCTGTGGTGGCAGAGGGTGTGTGGGTGGGGTGAGAGGGGACGAGGGACGGTGATCCTGGTGCTGTCAGGTTAGGGGCCCCAGCCTCAGAGGGCCGCTGAGCACCAGGCTGAGAAAGGCCAGTGCCTCCAGGTGCCAGGTCTGGGTCAGGAGTCGGTGAGCCAGTCAGGGAGGGACAGGAGGACGCCTTCTGGAGGAGAGTCTGGAGGAGGGTGTGAAGGGCAGTGGGACTTCCATGAGAGGAGCTGGGAGGAAGGGCGAGTGGCCCACGTGGAGGGAAGAGCACGAACTGGAGTGGGAACAGCCATGGTGAAGGGAGCAGCCAGCACGTGACCACAACCCCCGCAGTGGTTTGAAGGCCAGGGAGTGTGGAAACTCCACAGTTGGCCCATTAAGCAGTTCAGTCCTGTTGTCTCAAACCCAGGGCCTTTCCATTTTCCACTCCGCCATCATTGTTGTGATAACCTGTCCTCAGGAAAGTCCTCATGTTCACAAGATGGCTGCAGCGGTACCAGGTGTCACATCCAGACAAAACAAAACCCTGGAGGAGAAGAGGCCATCTGTGCATCTTATCTGTCCGTTTCTCCCTTAATCAGTATAAACCTTTGTCCAGGGGCTCAGGGTGGACTTTGCCTCATGTCTGCCTGGCCAGAGCTGCCTTACATGCCCGTGTTCACAGCAGTTCCTTCTGAAGGAAAAAGGATTTCCAGTGTCTGACCCAGGGAAGCTGCTGACCCGATAGGAAGGAAGAAGGTGACCAGAGGGAAGCAAGGTCAGCACGTGGTCCAGAGGACAGGAATGGGGAGCCAGGGAGGAGGCTGGAAGCTTGAGTGAGGACATGGCGAGGTGTGAGGGGCGGAAGGACCAGTTCTCCCTCCCAGTGCCTGACCTGGGGCTGGACAGAGAGGCCAGGCCGGCCTGCCATCGTGAGAACCAGGAGCGAGGAGGGGGCTCTGGCACTGTGCCCCTCTGGGCCTCACCGCCACGTCAGGCTCACGGCCGGGGCTCTGCGCGCGTTTCTCGTGTGAAGCCCCTGAGGTCAGTCCCTGTTGGAGCGAAGCGTCACTTATATCTTAAAAAAGAAACGCGCTTTTGCAGAGGGCGTGGTGGGCAGGCCTGGGCCTGGGCCACTGATGGAGGCAGAGGCAGCTAGAGCAGCGGGATGTCCTCGTCATGCCAGAGCACACAGGACCCTAGAAAGAGGGTGGCTCTGGACGTGGGCAGGCCTGGTGCGGCTCACCCGCCTGCTGGTCTGAACAATGACGTCATCTCACTTTGAACCTCGGCTTCCGCCTCTGGGCTCAGGCGAGGGCTGAGGGGGGCAGGCCGCAGAGCCAGCCGCGCCCGTCCTTGGCAGCCTTGGGATGTGTGGCGGGAAGGCAGGAGCCGCGGACACCGGACACCGTCAGGCGAGCCGAGCTGGTGGGAAGGACCTGCTCCCGGGGACCGGGCGTGGCAGCTGCGCTGGCCTTTGCTCCCGGCCATTTGCTCGTGGAGCTCACCGGCTGAGCGCCCGGGCAGCGTGAGGACAGCAGCCTGAGTCAGGGAGTCACGGGTGCCTTAGTGGGACTGGCAGGACTCCAGCCCAGGGGGGAGCTGCTGAGTCACGGCAGGCCCTGAGCATCATTCCCGAGGCGCTGCCTTTCTCAGGGAGCCTTGCTCGGCCCCCTCCAGTGTCCCCTCATGTGGCTAGGTATGTTCAAGGGAAGTGGTTCAAGTGGCCAATTATTCGAGTGGCTGGAACCCTACTTCATGTCACATTTGACTCCAACAAAGAGCCCTTTGAGCTCACGTGGGTAGAGGTAGCCGCTCTCTCCAAGGGCCCTGAGAACCCTGGCCAGCCTTGGAGGCCACTGTGTGGAAGAAGGGCCCAAGGCATGATGGGGCAGGAGACCTGGGTTTGCGTCCCCAGCACGCCTGGCCCCTCCCGAGCTTGTCCCTCTCTGTAACATGGGGGTAAAAGTGCCTGCCTGTCAAGGTGTCCTGGGGGGCTCCAACACAGCACACTCTGTGCCTGCCCCTTTAAAAACCCATAACTTTATTGAGGCAAAGTTTACATTCCCCTGCAATCCACCCATTTCACGTTGTACGCTCAGTGGTTCTTGAGTAAGGTCCCCAAGTCATGTGAGCATCAGCACTGACCAGTCCCACGTAGCCCCAGCGGCCACCGATCATCCTTCTCTGCCTTGACGTTGGCCTCTGCTGAACATTGTGTGTAAGTGGCCTAGACGACGTAGGGTCCTCAGAGCCTGGCTCCTGGTGGGATGTCCCTGGCACTCTCCACCAATCAGTATCTGCCATGTGACAGACCACCTGTGCTTGTCCGTGCTCCAGCTGCTGGACATCTGGGTGGTGTCCAGGCCCTGGCTCTTGGGCACCACCTGCGAAGGACATTTGGTGCACATCTCTGTATAACGAATGCTGCTGTTTTTCCGGAGGGGGGTGGTGGTGCTGCAGCTGCCAGTCACATAGGAGCTGTAGGAAGCTGTCGAGCTGTTTTCCAAAGTGGCTATGCCACCTACCTCCCTTCTCGCAGGACGTGTGTGGCGCCTCCTGCTTCTCTGGTCCTCCGTCCGGCTGTGAAGTGGCACCTCATTATGGGTTTAATTTGCATTTCCCTAGTGACTGGTGCCAAGCTGCTTCTCCTGTGCTTGTAGCCATCTGTCTGGCTTCTTGGGTGGAGCGCTCATTCAAATCTTTCACCTATTTTTTGGTTCAGTCAATTATCTTAGGGTGCAGGTATTCTTTGTATCTTATGGTACGGGACTTTATTAAATAGGTGTTTTGTAAACATGTTCTTCTTGTTGCTTGTCTGTTCGTCTTCTTAATTTTATCTTTTTCTTTTCCTGTTCTTTTTTGCAGTACAGGGGCTCAGACCCAGGGCCTCACGCATGCTAGGCAGGTGCTCTACCACCGAGTAATACCCCCAGCTTTTTAATGTGTCCTTTGAAGCCCTCACATTTAAAACTCTTATGAGGTCTACTTTCTAGTTTTTTTTAATGGGCCAATGCTTTTGGTGTCATACATAGCATCCTTATAGTTATAACTCAAGGTCCCAAAGATTTTCTATTGTCTTCTAAAAGCATTAATCCAAGTCAGGCCTGGCGGCACACATCTGTGATCCCAGAAAGTGGGGAGGCTGAGGCAGGAGGTTCACAAGTTCAAGGCCAGCCTCATCGACTTAGTGAGACCTGGCATCAAAATAAAAATTAAAAGGGATTGGAGATGTGGCTCAGTGGTAAAGTGCCCCTAGGTTCAATCCCACTACCAAAACAAACAAACAAACAAACAAAAAGTTTTGTTCTGGTTCTTTTTTTTATTTTTTTAAATATTTGTTTATTTGCTTTAGTTGTACACAATGGGTTTATTTGTACGTGGTGCTGAGGATCGAACCCGGGCCGCGCACGTGCTAGGCGAGCGCTCTACCGCTGAGCCACAATCCCAGCCCTGTTCTGGTTCTTACTTTAAATCCGTGATCCATTTTGAGTTGATTTTTGTGAATAGGTGAGATGAGGGTCTCACTTCAACTTTTTGTATGTGGAAATCTGCATTGTAGCACCAGTTGTTGAAGTCTGTTCTTTTTCTAATGCAGTTTTGAAATCAGAAACTGAAAGCTCTCCACCTTCGTTCTTTTGACTATTTTAGGTCTTTTGCACTTCCGTGTAAATTTTAGGATTGTCCCGTCCATGTAAATTTTAGGATCGTTTCTTTCTGCAAAAGAAACCTGTTGGTCTTTTTAAAGATCATTTTTATGGTTTTAAATCTTCTGACTCACGAGCACGAGATGCCTCTCCGTATGTTCAGATCATGTGACGGTGAGCTTCAGTCACTAGAACAAAAGTACCTGAGATAATTATAAAGAGAGAAGATTGACTTTTGCCTCATGGTTTTAAACGTCCCAGGTTATGACCAGGGAGCCATTGCTCTTAGGCCTCTGGTGGGGGTGCTGGGTGACCGTGGCAGGAGTGTTGGAGCAGACTGCTTACCTCAGGGCCAGGAAACCACGGAGAGGGGAGGAAGAGGCCAGCAGCCCACAGTGCCCTTCAAGGGAAGGGCAAGGGAGTGCTCCCCGAAAGCTAAGGCCCTCCCCTTGGGCTCTACCTCTTCAAGTTCCCGCACCTCCCAGTAGCACCCCCTGGGGACCAAGCCTCTGAGGGACCTTCAGCGTCCAAACCGAAGCAGCTCTTTAATTTCTCTCTGCAGCATTTTCATTGTGAGCTTACACTTCTTTTGTTAAATTTATTCCTGTTGAATTTTGGTTGAATCTGCCTTTTGACCTCTGCCCGGAGAAGTAAATACGGCAGGGCTTGTCACAGGGGTGGGTGTGTCTGCTCCGTTCCCTTTCACTGTAGGGGTAGGCTGAATCTGACATAATAGTCATTTGATTTTTTTTTTTTATGAAATAGCAAATTAAATAATGTGTCTATAACACGAGTGGGCAATTTATAGAACAATCATGAGATGAACACCTGTGTTCCTTGTACCAGCTAAAGGAAAAGGAAACGCTGGTGCTGTCTATTCCCTTTCCCCCTGGGTTTCAGGCTCTTGAACTTTTTGTCAGTCTTCTTTGTTTTGCTTTACACGTGTATTTAATTGTAGAGGACATGATGTCTGTGTTAGCTTGTTTTGACCTTTATGTGAGTGTGATCGTGGTGAAGATGTTTTTTTCCACCCCGTGTTCTTTTTCCCATTATGTTCCCAAGATCCCTCTGTTTTGAAGCCTGGGTCCTAGTTCATTCAACTGCGGGTTTCCCACATGCACTACAAGGCAGACTGTCTTCCAGCTGTCGACGCCCTGGGCTGCCCCTGGGTCTTGCTTTTTGGGTGATGCCGGGAAGCACCTCCGGTTGTGCCTTGGCTGCTGCAGCGCAGAGTGGCCGGTCGGAGGGTGCGTGCGTCAACCTGATGGACAGCGCCAGGTGCTGTCAAGAGTGGGGTGCCAGTCGCCCAGCTCATGCTGCGGCTGTGTTGGCTTCCCACTGCTGATGTGACAAATGGCTGCAGACAGGGATCTCAGCCTTCTGGAGGTGGGAGTCTGAAGTGTGTCTTGCTGGGTTAATGGAGGTCTCCCCGTTCCTTGGGGTGCTAGAGGAGGCTCCGTTTTCTCACCTTCCCCAGTGTTTAGAGGCTGCCGACCTCCTCGCGGGACGGGCCCCTTCTTCCCTCCTCAGGTCAGCAAGCCTCCGGGGAGTCCTCACACGTGTCACTCAGAGGCAGACTCTGGCCCTGTTCTCCACAAAGACCTTGACACTAACTTGGGCCACGGATCGTGTTTGGGTCCAGCTGACCAGCAACTCACACCCACGTGCCATGTCGGTCCCCCCTTGCCGTGTGCTGTGACACACTCACGGGTCTGGGCGTGGGGATGTGCACGTCTTTGGGGGACTTTTGTTCTGCCCGCCACAGTTGGTGTGTGAAGGTCCTCATTGCTCCACAGACACGGGGACTTAGGCGTGTGGTGGTTGGTGTGTGACGCACGATGACGTCTGGTCAACTGTGGACTTCATGCACGACCATGGTCCCCAAGATTAGATGGCCTAGTGACGGGTACATGGCTAGTCTGTGAAAATGTGCAAGGTTTGCACAACAGAATCAGCTGATGACACATTGCTCAGAGCAAGTCCCCATTGTCAGGTGACCCATGACTGCCTATGAGGCATTTGGTGGCGGTTTCGGCGTGGTCTCTGTTCAGACTTCCTGCCCCTCGCGCCCCTCTCCTTGGACCTCCGTGATTCTACGGGTTTCTCCATTGCTTCCATGCGAGGCACCGCCAGGCTCTGCAGTCAGAATGCCTGGGGTCTTTCGCCATGACCCGGGTGTGACTTGGGCAGGTCACCTCCCCTTGCCAGGACGCTCTTTCCCGGTCTGTGAAGTAAGGTGTCACCTCCATCAGTGGGGACACTGTGAGGACTCAATGAGATAACGCGTGGGAAGCTTCGGCACAGGGCGGGACGGTGGCAGAGCCAGCAGGTGTGTCTGTGGGTCTATTTTCTTCAGCCGTCCATTCGTCTCTCAGCCCCGTGCGCCAGGGCCCGGGGTCTTCCCGTTTCAGCGTTCAGCACCTGAGCCCTGAGCACCGTCTTTGCCATGAAATGAGTCTGTCTGTGCTGGGCATCTGCAGGCCCGATGCCAGGCTCAGTGTTTGGCAAGCTTTTTCATTATTTATTTATTTATTTTTGGTACCAGGGATTGAACCCAAGGGTGCTTTACCACTGAGCCACATCCTTAGCCCTTTTTTATATCTCATTAGAGGCAGGGTCTCACCGAGTTGCTTAGGGCCTTGCTAAGTTGCTGAGGCTGGCTTCAAACTCATGATCCTCGTGCCTCAGCCTCCTGAGCCTCTGGGTTTACAGGCGTGTGTCACCGCACCCAGGGGCGAGCTGTATTGTCACTGAGAGCTGGTGCTGTTGGGAACCGGACGTGCAGGGGTCCAGGTCTTCCCAGGGAGGCAGAGCTGGGCACCCCCTGCTCCCCGCTTGCTTATGTCTCTGTTCCGGGAAGGACATAGTTAGCCCTGACTAGAAATCAGAAAACGTTTTCCCTTCTGCCTTCAAGTGATCTCCATGTCACGGAGCCTGGCGTGTGTCATCTGCAATGAGGAAGCTGTGTGTCTTCCCTAGCGTGGTGGGGGGACGACACTCAGGAAGCCTTCTGTGGCCCTAGAGTTGTCTGCTTTGGAGTTATCGCTGCCTTTCCAACTGAGCAGCGTCTTTCTAGTTCCAATTCCCTGTCTTCACTCAGCTCTCTGCACAGAGGCTGTGGCAGGTGAAGTCCTCAGGTTGGAAGAGTCCTGTGTGTCGCAGAGCTAGCCGCTGAGCTTTCAACCTGTCTGCCCGTCATTCTGAGCCGTTTCATTCTGAGACCTGAATCCCTGTTTCCAGGAGGCTTTGTGTGGCCTAAAAAATGAGAATGAGCTTCTTGGGGCCGGTGAAGGCCCTCGTGGCCCGTGGCTGTGGTGTGTGTGTGACCCGGACGAGCCCTGGCTTCCCCACAGACCAGAATCCGGATAGTCTGGGTGGGTGGGAATATTTTAAAATCAAGGTGAAAAACATAAATGTATGCTTTCTGGTTGTAGATGGACACAATACCTTTATCTTACTTATTTGTTTTATGCGGTGCTGAGGATCGAACCCAGTGCCTCACACGGGCTAGGCAGGTGCTCTACCACTGAGCCACAGCCTCAGCGCCATAAATGTAGGTTTTTAAAAGCAATGATTTCAAACCTGATCGATAGGCAGCGATGGGCAGCAGGTCTCCAGGAGGCAGACCGTGGGCGGCTCTAAAAGCCCAGGGGCCTCGTCCCAGGCAGAGGGTGACCGAATCTCTCCTGCAGGCGGATGCGTGCCACGCCTACCAGATCATCCACCGCAATGGGATTCCCGACGAGCAGATCATCGTGATGATGTACGACGACATTGCCAACAACGAAGAGTAAGTAGGGAGCGCCCTGACTGGGGCGGCGCAGGTCAGGGCCTGAGACCAGCAGTGCCGCTCTGTTGCCGCCTGAAGCGATGGCCGCTTGGAGCAACGAAGCCGCGGGAAGAAGTTCAGAGGCAAACTGGAAACAAACAGCTTTTTTATTCTGATAACTTTTCTCTCTGGCTCTAACAACGACTAACACGCGCCACACACGCCACCAAAATGGCGCAGACCCGATCAGCAATCTCGGCCAAGTCACTCGAGATCCCGGGCCAAGTCCCGCGAGATCCCAGGCCAAGTCCCGTGAGACTACGGAAGGCAGCAATGCCCAAAACTCCATGGCCCATAGTCAACCGCAATTTAAGCCATCTCCCCAAACAGGGCTCCTGCACCGCTCCAGCTCCAGGCGCCCAGCGCGCAGGCCGTGGTGGGTCGCAGCAGCAGCAGGCGCAGGGCCGCGGGCTCTCGCCCAGCTCCCAGTGCATCCCGGTCCCCGGCAGGGCGGGGGCCCCTTGAGAGGGCTGAAGCGTAGATTCCCTCTCACCCTGGAGAGCTGTCCCGTGGGGTCCCCTGTGCCTGCCTGTCCTGTGCCACAGTGCGGCCCAGCACAGGGACTGTCCCTGGAAGGCTCCATTTGGGCGTTGGCTCCCACGGCCCTCTCTCTGCACCCTTGTGACGTACTGCACTTAGTTTCCTGAGGTTCGAGGACAAGCAGGGTGGGCGCTGAGCTTGACAGTCCTTCTCCCTGCTCCGGTGACCCTGCAGTGGTCCTGAAGGGTATTGCCCTCCGTGGCCATCACAGGGCTCACAGAGTCACTCCGAGGCTGGCGTTCGAGTCCTCTCTGTGTCCTCTGTCTGAGGGAGCCCTGGTGAGCCCTTGTCCCAGATGCTGTGTGGTATCCGGCAGGAGGTGCCCTCTGGTCCTGGCCTGAGGTTCTAGAGCTCTGTCCCCAACTGCTGCTGCCAGGAGCTCCTGGGTGGTGCGACCCGAGATCTCCACCCACCCAAGCCACCAACAGCCTGGGGACCACACAGGCAGCGAGAAGTGTCTCGGACTAGCATAGTGGTTTACTGATTCTTCACGTGATGCAGTGGATTTTAAAAGGTACATTCAGAGACAGTCACGTTTTGTTTCTGTCACATCCTCTGATTGCAGGAACCCCACCCCAGGTATCGTGATCAACAGGCCCAACGGCACGGACGTGTACAAGGGAGTCCCCAAGGACTACACTGGGGAGGTGAGAGCACTCTGGGACCCTGGGTGGGACGGAGGGTTTTGTTTCATTTCCTTGATTATTGTTCATTATTTGTTGTATTTCTAGAACCAGAACCTTGCTAGGCTGATTTCTTGTCCGTGTGTGTTTGCACACGCACACATGTGCTAGGGTAGACCAGGGCTTCTCTCATATTGGACAAGCATTCTACCACTGAGCTTTATCCCCAGCCCTATTTTTTTTCTAAATTTTTTTTTAGAGCTGGGCATGGTGGCACACGCCTGTAATCCCAGCACTTGGGAGGCTGAGGCAGGAGGATCGTGGTTCAGAGCCAGCCTCAGCAGTGGTGAGGCACTTAGCAACTCAGTGAGACCCTGTCTCTAATAAAATACAAAAAAGGGCTGGGATGTGGCCCCGTGGTCGAGTGCCCCTGAGTTCAATTCCCTGTACCAAAAAAAAAAAAATTTTTTTTTAGTTGTAGATGAACACGATACCTTTATTTTATTTGTTTATTTTTTTTATGCAGTGCTAGGGATCAAACCCAGTGCCTCACACATGCTAGGCAAGCACACTACCACTGAGCCATAGCCCCAGCCCTCCTCAGCCGTATTTTATTTTATTTTTTTTGAGACTGGGTCTCACTATGTTGCCCAGGCTGGCCTTGAACTCCTGGGCTAAGGTGATCCTCCTGCCTCAGTCCCACGTGTGGCTGGGGCTTGGGTGTGTGACACCACACCTGGCGCAATTATGAGAGTTTTGAAAGAAAACAGAAAAAAGAAAAGAAAAAGGCAATGTTTCTAATAAATTGCAATATACCATTATTTGGTTTCAGGTCTGTGCATACTTTAAGTCTAGTAGTACATTTCTTCAGTGATAACCTCATTTTCTTCAGGTATTGCTGTTAATTGGATCTTGGGTTATCTGTGCTCTGCTATGAAAATCAATGTTCTCAGCCCTAGGCCTAGTGCAAAGTATCTCAGGATTTTCCTGAGGATAAGGTTTTTGTTAATTATCATTATAGTGCATCACTTCCAAACATTTTTATATTTTCCCCACTTGATGGGGAGTGTATAAAGTGACACGTTTAACAACACCATAGTGACTTCAGTCTGGTTTTTTGTCACCTCTCTTTCTTAACTTCAGAGTGATCTCTCTAGGAGATTATTCTTTGTGATAAACGTTTGTCTGAAGTCTAGTATTTCTTTCAGTTACTTTTTTTTTCTTTTAAATTCAAATATAATTCAATTTAATATCATATACATACTATGATATATATATATATATCATAGTTGACTCCATTTTGGTGAAGTTGTTTCTTTCTGCATGGTTATAGAAGGGAATGTTTGGAATTGGGGTGTCAGGAGTTTTGGTGACTGTTTCTTCTTGCATACTTTTTTTGGTTGCATTTAATGATCAAGTATCAGTTTCACAAACTCCCCTCTAAGGATTCTGTCCCCCTCTGGGACTCCCTCGCCCTCTGGGACTCTGTCCCCACCTGGGACTCCATCGCCCTCTGGGACTCCATTCCCCCCTGGGACTCTCAGCCTCTGGGGTAGACAGCTGGATGCAGGGGAGGGCTGGTCACTGCTGTCTCTTGTCTCTGGAGTGTGTTCTCTTCCTCTGCTGGGGTCCCCTGCCTGTCATCACCTTGAATTTCTCCGCACACATCGTGGTGTGTCAGGAAGGAAGGACAGGCCTGCGGAGTGGGAGGCGCACTTGGCCCTGGGCTGCACGCAGGCCTCCAACACCGCCCTTGCCTCGGGGCCTTCCTGGTTTTGGAGGGTTGGCTCTGGAGCCCCAGAGCTGGGTAGCCGTGGCTGGGCTCTCGTCTGGCTGTCTGGTCGGGACCGGTAGCTGCATCTGACTTTGACTCCTGCTTCCTCATAGGACGTCACTCCACAAAACTTCCTTGCTGTGCTGAGAGGGGATGCGGAAGCAGTGAAGGGCAAGGGCTCTGGAAAGGTCCTGAAGAGGTAACGTCTGTCCCTGGGCACGGGGGCTGACCAGGTGCCCTTCGCTCTTGCTCAGCTGCGAGAGGCTTCAGAGGGACATTCTGTCCTCTCCTGGGACCGCTGCACAGGGGTGACTTCCAGTGGCTTCTCTGGATGGCCCATTTCTGTGCCCAGGAACCCTGTGATCCCTGGTCCCTCGCTGCTCGAGAAAAGTCCCCTGCTTAAGCCCACTGTTGCGTTGTCCGTGGGTTGTAGCGCTGGTTGCCCTGGGCCCGGTGAGCACGCCGAGCCGGGGAGTCCCTGCAGGCCCTCAGGTTGCGGGGCCCCGCCTGCCCCTGGCCTGCTCTGGCCACAGGTCCCTGCGCAGGGAGGGGCGACCGCCGGCATCAGGGGAGCTAACCGCAGCGCTTCCCCCCGCTGACGGTGGCTGGGATGTCTGGTGCTCGTTGTTCTCCGTGCCGCATTTTCATGAGATGTCACAGACTTTGGCAGCAGATCAGAAGGGAAGGGAGGCTGGGCACAGAGGCGAGTCGGAGGAGAGAGGGACCCTGCAGGGGAGCTGGGCTGGCCCCTGGGGTGTCGCTGGGTCTCTGCCGCCTGAACATCGCCCTCCGAGCTAGAGCCCTGCCGAGGGTGGGCAGGGAGGTCCAAGGGGCCTGGAGGGGAGCTGTGGGACTGCCAGGGAGCCCACTCTGCAGGTCCTACCTGGCCAGCTGCCCAGCAGAGGTCCCTCTGCCTCTCCAGCTGTGGTGCAGAGCGTGGCAGATCAGCACTGGGAGCCGAGGGGAGGCCACAGCAGGGCCTCGGGTCCTCTTGACCTGGTTGGGCAACGCTGATCCTCGAGCTTCTTAGCTTTTGGATTAGGGCGACTGTTCAGAGAAATGGAGTCGGAACTGTCGCCCTGGGGCTCTCACTGGCCCTTCTTCCCTGGCAGTGGCCCCCGCGATCACGTGTTCGTCTACTTCACTGACCACGGAGCTACTGGGATACTGGTTTTTCCTAATGACGACGTGAGTTTTTCTTCACATTTGATCTTGGGAGGTGTTTTGTTTTGTCTTTCTTCTGACTGCGGTGCTGGCGTGGAACCCAGGGCCTCGCGTGTGCCGGGAAGCGTGTGCCTCTGAGCTGCCCTTTCTCCCAGCGCTTCTTCTTAACATTTTAAAGACAAACTTGGAAAATAAAAAAACAAAGCCGGGCATCAAGATTCCGCCTGTGGCTTGTTTCCTGACGCCCCCTTGGGCTGCCTAACTCCTGTGGCGGTTGGACTTGGGGACAAGCTTGGCAGCTTGTGGCCTGTCCAGGGACGGATCTCCCATCTGGCTTTGCCCACAGTCCTTCTCTCCCAGCCTCCATGGCTGTCTCAGGACGAGAGTATCACACTAGACACGGCGGAGCAAAGTCCCTGGACAGCCAGGACGAGCCCTGAGTGAAGAAACGTGTCCTCTCCCCTGTTTAAACATGTCATGAACAGAGCCGAGGTCACCTGCCGAGGTGACTGTTCCCTGCGGTTACACCGAGGGTAAAAGCAGAGGATTGATAAGCCTCTGTTGGCGGGTTACAGCAGGGCCTCTCTGGTGGCTGTCTGACGTCAGCGTTCTTATCTTGCAGCTTCACGTGAAGGACCTGAATGAGACCATCCGTTACATGCACAAACACAAAAATGTACCAAAAGGTGACGTCAGCCCCGGGTGACCTGGGGGCAAGAGCAGGAGGAAGGCAGGCTTAGCAGAGGCCACCGTGGCATGACTGGTCCTGCGTGACTGGGCGGCTGTGTTTTCCAGAAAGGGTTCCCTCCTGTGCTTGGACCGCTGGTTCCCAGGAGGAGCCTCTTGTGACCTAGGGCTGTAGCTCTTCCATCAGAGCCAGAGCCCTGGAGAGTGCTGAGGGCCGAGCGCGGGCCTCACCCCAGGTCTGGCCAGTGGAATGCGGAGGCTGAGGAAGGGGACTTTCTCAGTTCCAGGTGCTGCTGCTGCAGGTCTGGGGACCACACTTTGAGGATAGCTGTCCCTAGGACTGTCCCCAGGGTTGAACCGTTGGAGAGGAACATGCCACCATCTTATTTTATTTTACCTCTGCCCTTCTTGCCTGGCACCCTTTAGAAACGTGGAGGGCAGGGTGCATGTGATGGTGACAGAAAGACGGCTTGCCCCGTGGTTCTCCTCCGTATCGTGGTGACACTGCTTTCCCCAGCATCGCGTGGCTCCTCCTCCCCTGCGTGTGTTAGCTAGCCGATCACGTCAGCGTGTTAGCAGTGAGCACATCCACTCCTTGTCGATGGCGCCCGTGGCCTCTGCAGAGGTCTCTAGTAGCGGCAGTGTCTCCAAAGGCCAAGATAAAAGACTCCCATGAGCACGTGCGGGGTGGGGTGAGCCCCAGCAGCCCTTGCCGGGCTGGCTGGGCAAACGTCTCGTCTGCCCGCAGATGGTGTTCTACATCGAGGCCTGTGAGTCCGGCTCCATGATGAACCACCTGCCCCATGACATCAATGGTAGGTGGGCGCGCGGCTGCCGGGCAGGGCGCTCAGCGGGGTGGAGGGGCCACCGGGGCGGCCTGGTGTGCAGACATGGGGCGTCCAGGCCGGCAACTCTCACTACCTCTGCTCCCCGAGGATTATTAGGGAATGAAGAATCTGCGAGCCCCACAGTGCATTTCCAAAGCAACCTCAGTCCAAAACCAGTGGCTTTGGATCAGCCGTGGGCTCTGGCTGTGTGTTGGTCCTGCTTTCTGATCTCGGGCAGGTGACTTATCCTCTTTGGTCCTCAGGTATCCTCATCTGTAAAATCCATGTAGCTAGGGCCCGTGAGTTGGGAGAGTGATGCTTTAGATCATTACGTGGGCCCAGCACCGTTCTGAGCCCATGTGGACGGAGACTAAGTGGTAACTAGTGAGCAGGCCTGCTCCGGCCGGGCGCCTCCTTTTTAAATTCGATTTAAATTAGTTATTTTTCCTTTGCTGGGGATGGAATCTGGGGCCTTGCACATGCTAGACAAATGCTTTACCACTGAGCTACACCCCAGGCCCCGCCTGGATTTTTTTTTTTTCCTTAAATAAATGTTAACTCTTAGAAACCAGATTAGTCACATTCTTAGGTTACGCAAGCCCTTAGGCTTTGTCAGCGCTCTCACAGGGCAGCAGGACGTGCCCAGCGTGCTCGCTGTGTTGCTGCAGGGAGTCTGTCAGGTGGCTTCTCTTTCTTCCATGTTTAATTTAGGACAGATCATTCAACTGAGTGGGCTGGGCTGGGAGCGTGGCTTGGTGGTAGAGCACTTGCCTACTGTGGCGAGGTCCTAGGTTCTACCCCAGCACCGCCCCCCCCCAAATGCTAGCAAACACCCGAGTGGACAGGGCTGGCCACCCGTCCTGGGTCGGAGCAGGTGGCAGGCTTCAGCTTCACCAGGGGAGGTGGGAGACTCCAGCTTCGTGTGGCCCTTGGCGAGGAAGGAAATGCAACTGACCCAAGGTGCCTCTGATTCCTCCTAGTCTATGCCACTACGGCCGCCAACTCCAAGGAGTCGTCCTACGCCTGCTACTACGACGAGGAGAGGAACACCTACCTGGGCGACTGGTACAGTGTCAACTGGATGGAGGACTCGGACGTGGTGAGCCCTCTGTGGAGGTCGGAGGTCCCTGGGGTTGAACAGGGGGGCGCTGGCCCTCGAAGGACATTCCCGTTCTTCTCTCTGCAGGAGGATCTGACCAAGGAGACCCTCCACAAGCAGTACCAGCTGGTGAAGTCCCACACCAACACCAGCCACGTCATGCAGTATGGCAACAAAGTGAGTGGGCCTCCCGCTCCTCCCCGGGGGCTGCACTGAGGGCCCTCCGGTGGCCCTGAAACTGGGAGCGAACCGTGAGCCTTCTAGGGAGGGACCCTCTGTCTGCTTTTTAAACTGATGCCCTCTCTCTCTCTCTCCTCTCTCCCCCCTCCCCCAGTCCATCTCTGCCATGAAAGTGATGCAGTTTCAGGGGATGAAGCACAAAGCCAGCTCCCCCCTCTCTCTCTCTGCTGCCGGTCACACACCTCGACCTCACTCCCAGCCCGGAGGTGCCCCTGGCGATCCTGCAAAGGAAGCTGATGAAGACCAACGATAAGTGGGAGTCGCGGGGTCTCCTCAAGCAGATCCAGCAGCATCAGGACGTGAGTAGCGCTGAGGGACCCCTCACAGGCGCCGCTCCCAGCCTAGGTGGGCGGCCTGGGCCAGCGAGGTGCCTGCCCCCACCCATACCCAGCACGGCTCAGAGCCAGCTGAGGGACCTCAGGCCACCACCTCAGGCCACGTGGGAGTGTGTGTGAAAGGGACTGACCCTTGTGCTCCAGGTACAGCAGAGGCAGGGGCGTCTTCTTCCCTGACCTCTTGGGCAGTAAGGTGCCAAGGCTTGGGGGCCGTCTCCTCTGTCCTGCTAAGAAGCCACGGCATGTGGTGGCTCCCTCTTCTACACTTTGTTTCTTAGAGGACAGTTCTGTTTTGCCGCGTACTGAGTTGTTAGCTACTCAAATCCCAACACACACTGTTTCTGTTCCTGCTGTCGCGGGCCGTCGTGGCCACGGCCTCAAGTCCCTCCCGCAGCGCCCGAGCTCCCCTTTACTTCCCTGCACCTGTTTTAGTAGCTCCTGGGTTGCCGTGGAGCTGGCAGGGTCACTTTCCCTGGTACGGCCACGTGCTCTCTGGCATGCGGGGCTGTCCCTCCAGCAGAGCCTGCTTCCAGTTCCCGCCTGTCCCTTTCTGCAGCCCAGCACGGGATCGATGCTCTGGAACAGGGCCTGGATTTTCTAGGTGAAAGCTGCCCCCTGGTATCAGATGTAACACTTCCCAAGTACGCGGAGGCCCCAAGAAGGCGAGGTCACTCGAGCCCCACACACTGCATCCCCTTCAGGATGCCTGTGCTGGCGTCTTGTTTTACCCAGGGGGCTGGAGCAGTGTGACGAGGGGTCTGTGACTGCTCCCGGCCCTCGGTGGGTCCCAGAGGCAGTGCCGAGGGAGACTCAGCTGACGCATTGTGCTTCCCCCCAGGCCAGGCACGTCATCCAAAAGTCGGTGCACAAGATCGTGTCCCTGCTGACGGCCTCCGAGGCTGTCGGGCAGAGGCTGCTGTCCGAGAGAGCCCCCACTCACAGAGCACCAGTGCTACCAGGAGGCCGTGACGCACTTCCGCACACACTGCTTCAACTGGCACTCCTCCACGGTGAGCCTGGGCCGCAGCCACGCCCAAAGCTAGATTCACTCTGTGTGCTGGACGGCACCCCGGGTTCATTGCCTGGAGGAAGGTCCTGGCTGAGGCCCTCAGGTGGAGATGAGAGGGTGGGGATGCCCGCGTTCCCTGGCCATGGTGTACTCACGGTCCAGCGGGTGGGAGAGTCCCCAGAGGCACAGGTGGCACTCCCTGGGTGTCTTTGAAGTGCTGCTTCTCACACTGTTGCTGCCCACATGTCTTCTCCCTGCTGGGCTCTTCTGACCCCTCCCTAAGATGCCTGGTTGTTCACCCTGGTCCCAGAGGAGCAGGAAGAATGAAGTTGCTGCAGATAAAAAGGCCAAGAACCCCTGGCTGAGATGCCTCGTCTCTGTGACTGCAGAGCCGGCATCTCCCAAGCTAAGAGTCCATCGCACGCACGGTGATGGCGTGATGGCGGTGACGTTTGGTTCTTTTGTTTTCTTCTAGTACGAGTATGCTCTGAGGCATTTGTACGTGCTGGCCAACCTTTGTGAAAAGGCTTATCCCATCGACAGGTAATGCACGCGGGCGTTTGAGTGATGGGTGTCCCAGTCTGAGAGCGGCGGGGAGCGCGCTGCTGTCTGGTTCTGCAGGCGTCCAGTTTGCTTCTGCCGCCTGCGGCCTGGCTTGGTTCTGGAGACTTTGCCAGTGCAGGCCAGAGCTGCTGCCTTCTCCGCGGGTGGCTGGGCGTCCCTCAGGAAGGACCCCTGCTCCGCCTGGGACTGTCGGGGCTCAGCGAATGCTTCTCCCCCGTCTCTTACAGGATAAAGCTGTCCATGGACAAGGTATGCCTTGGCTACTACTGAAGCACTGCCCTCTCCGTGCTCCTCCACGGGAACACCGGCATCCTTGGATTCCGCACTAACCAGAGACTGAAGCGTGGGGCCGGAAGGGGAGCCGGCTGCCGGGCTCCCGGGGCTCCAGGAGTGGCGGGGGCCACTCTGGGCCTCTCCCCAGGTCTTCCTGTCACAAGACCTCACTCACCTTTACTCCCTGTCTTCTGCAAGGACAGCTGTGAAACTCCGAAATAACTGAACAGTGACTGGTCGGACCGTGTGAGACCTCCTAAGCCTTTTCAGGAGGTTTTTGGTTTTTTACTCATTAGTTTTCAGGAGCAAGCAGTTCCCTGGGGCTGCCAGTCCCTGTGAAGGATCTTTGTTCTGAGAAAGCTGAAGCTGGAACCTCGTGAAGTCTTCAGGATGATTTGATTGCAGAGGGAAGTGGGCCCCAAATGGAAAATTATTTTTTTTTAGAAAAAAAATCATAATTTTTTGATTGCTTTTATATTTTATTCTGTAATATTGGATGAGTCTTAAAAAAAAATAAAGATTTATAACTGAAGCTGAGCATGAATTTCTGGCCTTGACTTTGAGGTCCATGCTCCTGACACTCCTGGTGGGGCCTGTGTGGTCCCTTCCAGCCTCCTGTCCCGTCTCCCCTCCCCTACCCTGCAGCCCCAGCACTTCCCAGCTCCTGTGCCTTCGCTCCTTGCCGTTCCTCCTGCCTGGGGTGCTTTTCCCTTCATTGCCACAGACCTTTGAACTGCATCTCAAAAGTGCCCATTCTTGAACTTTCCTCCAACCCTGCAAGTACTGTCTCCTTAGGCCTCTGACAGCAGTGTCCGGGTCTGTCCTTGCACCAACTGCAGGGTGGTGGGGGGACGTCCCAGTGGGGACCATGACATCCCCCAGCAGAGGCCACCGGCTCCTCTGTTTCTCCTGACCCTGTGCAGGGAACAGGGTCACTGTATCTACAGCAGCTAGAATGTGGGGTGAGCTCTGAGGTTTCAGGTAACAAGTTAAAACAATCTCTGCATTTGTTGTCACACTCAGTAGGGCAAACCCGAGGGCTGGAAGGTGGCCACAGAAGAGCAGAGGCTTGTAAAGGGAGACCTTGAGATGCAGCCCTAAGGCCTTCTAGAACGTCTAGATGCAGTCCCCCTGCCTTCTAGCACTGCCCACTGCCATGAGAACCCTCCTTCTTTCTTTTTTTTGTTCCCCTCTGGAATGAAAATATACCTAACTACTTACAGATTAAGAAACGCGATCATTCGTGGTCCTAAGGGTGAAAAGCCAGCCCTATTTCATTTCTCACACGACAACTTCACAAGTCACAAAAACCTTGGACTTTCTCCTCCTTGTGGGGTTCCTAAGCCCCAGGGGAAATGGGCCTTCCCTCCCTTGCAGTTAGCCATTTCTGTTAGATTTCTGTCTATGGACAAAAATTATTTTGCGAGAACTAACTGCTTTAACCGAGTAACTTAGAAACAACAGGAATTTCCTTCTCAAGGTTCTAGAGGCTGACGACTCCCAAATCAAGACACAGGTCCGTGCGGAGATTTATTTTCCACTTGGATTATAATTCAACACTTTTTGCTCAAATTATTTCCATTTTGATCTTCAGGCACTCTTTCCATTGGCTACTTTGTCCTTTAAACACGCCACACCCTGTCAATACAGGCGTCTTGTTTGTTTGAGGGCTTCCTTACCTTCTGTGGTGACAAGATGTTCCAGGCTTATCTTGTACATTTCCTGTCCCAGGCTTAGCATCGGCCTTTCCTCCAAGGAGCTCTGGTTCTTCTTACTGGAAATGCTTTTACAAACCAAGACCTGGGTACTAGATGTGTGTGTTGCTCCTGGGGTGGTGTCGCCTCCAGGCCCTCTGGGCTGCCCAGCTGCACACGGTTCCTACTGACATCTCCAACTCTGTCACCACGTGGACTGCTTAGCTTCCTGCCCTTTCTTGTCTGTGAACTCCCACGCCGCCGCTGCCGGGGGTGGGGGTGGGGGGGAGTGTGTCCTCTCCACGCGCCACCCATTTACCTAACTGTCTGATTTCAGTGTACACGTGTAGCAGCGTTGGAACGGCTCCCTCCTTCTCGACTAGCGCATGGCGCTTAAGTGCAGTTACCTTCTGAGTCATGGCCTCTGCTCCTTCAGGCTCACTTCCAAAATTCCTCAGGTCAGCCCTTCCCTGTACTGTAGTCAGATTCATTTTTTAGCAGACTACAATCCATTCTGGGATCTCCTGACCTCCCTAAGTGATATTTTGAGATTTGCATACATTAAGATTCACTTTTGGTGCTATAAACTTCTGTTTTGATAAATGCATTATGTCAAGTACCCACCATGACATTTTCATACAGGATGGTTTCACTGCCCTCAAAGTCCCCTGCATTTCAGCTACTCATCCCTCCGCCCCCCCCCCCCCCCCCGTGACTACTGATCTTACTGCTTAATAGTTTTTGCCTTTTACAGAATGTCATAGAATTTGGATCATATGAAGTATAGCCTTTCCAAATGGGTTTCTTTCATTCAGCAATATGCATGTAGGTTTCTTCCGTGCCTTCTCCATGGCTGATTGCTCTTTGCATTGCTGAATTCTATTGTATGGATAGAACCTAATTTGCTTATTTGCCTTTTGGAGGACAACCAAGATATTTCCAGTTTTCAGTGGCTATAAATGAAACTGCTAGAAAGCATTCATGTGTAGGTCTTTGTGTGGACCTAGCTTGTCAATTTCGTGGTGTTAATTATGGGATCATAATTTAGGATCATGTGAGAAGATCGTTCAGCTTTGTGAGATGTGTAGTGTCTTTGGAAGCACTTGCCCTGTTCTGCGCTCCTCCAGCCACAGCAGGGGCTTTTTCTTGCTTTGCCTTCTCACCAGCATTTGGCAGTTTGGATTTTTAGCCATTTGTGTGTGTGTGTGTGTGTGTGTGTGTGTGTGTGTGTGTGTGTATTGCTGGAGACTGAACCCAGCGCCTTGTGCATGCAAGGCAAGCACTCTACCAACTCCATATCCCCAGCCCTGCATTTTAGCCATTTTGATAGGTGCGTTGCTATCGCTTGAATTGTGAGTGTCCCCATGTGCCCATGAGTCAAAGTCTTGGTCCCCAGGGGCCCTCTCAGGAGGTGGTGGATTTAAGAGGTGGGGCCTATGGGGGCTCTGAGGTCACTGTGGGGGGCATGCCCTGAAAGGGGAGAATGGAACCTCTTTCTCTCTCTTCTCCCGGCCGGGGAGTGCCCGGGCTCCCTCCACCACACTCCTGCCATATTGTTCTGTGCCCATGAGTCAAAATAAACGTTCCTTCTTTATAAGTTGATTATCTCAGGTGTTGGTTAGGGTGATGGGAGCATCCGTTCCCTCACTTCTGAAGTCTTCAAATCCTGGCTTAGGTTATTCTTTCATGTCTTTTACTTTTTATTTATTTATTTTTCATGTTTATTAGTTCTTTCTGAAACAGTGCGTTACACTTTTTTAAAGCTGTTTTTGGACACATTTTTCTCGTGTGTTTTCATCGTCCCCAGGAGAACTGGTTGCCCCATTTCAGCTCTGAGGAGTGATTAAGGCAGCTCAAGTGCTGCAGCCTATGGTCTCCAGGCCAGCTGGGGGACAGGAAGTGGCACTCACCCCCAGGCAGGCCAGGACCTCCCAGGGGGCAGAACCCCTTCCCTCTGTGGTCCTTGGGGGGACCGAGGCCATGCCTGAGTCAGCCTGGGAGGGGTTGGTGGCCCCCAAGTCTGTGCCTCCCCCAACGCTCAGTGTCCTGTGCGTACCTCCTGCTCCACATGCACACAGCTGGTGTCCCCTGTTTCCTCTTAAGCCTGCAGGTGACGTCCACGCCTCAGCTGATGGGATGACTTCACCCCAGCATCGCGCTGGAGAGCTGGTTTCTAGTCCTCTCCTTCCACCTTCCAGTCACCCACCACATCCTGCTGCTTCTACATCCTCAACATTTCCCAAAGGTAGCTCTTCCTCTCATCCCTGCCCCAGCTCAGACCTTCCCCACCCCTCCTCCCATCTGGTTGTCACTGTGGGACATCAGACCCCCCACCCCACTTCCAGCCCGGCCCCGACAGTCCAGTTCCACACGGGTGGAGAAGCTGCAGGCTCCTGTGCTCCGAGAGCGTTGGCCGACTTGCTAACTCGGCCTCGTCTCCCACGCCCCGCTTTACGATTCACATTCAGCCCATCTTAAGACGGTCTGTTCCCGACAGAACTGTCTCATCAATTTTTTTCTGTGAGTTTTTCACTTGTCTTCCCTCTTCCTCATCCAGAACGCTCAAGAGGCTGAGGTTTGAGGCCACTTCAGGCTGCAGGCTAGCTGTCCCGGGTTCACAGAAGCCAGCACACAGGAGACTCCTGGGTCAGAGACAAAGGACTTGTTCACAGCAGGGCAGGTGGCAAGAACGTCACGTCTGCTGCAGCTCTCTCTGTCACGTGCCCTGAGCGCGCTGCGGAGCTGCACCCAGGTGAACGGTGAGCACACACACGGTGAATACGCGGCACACTCGGAACCTCGCCTTAGGAGGCTCAACCTTTTCAAGAAAATGACTAGCGAACTTGAAAGACGTTTGCCCTGGAAGGAAACAATATCTTCCAAGGTGAAAGACTGGGGGGAAACATCTGCCCTTTTCCCAAGAGGAAGAAATGATCTGGCTCTTCCAAGGTTACTCAAACACTCTTAAAAAGGGGAGTCTGGGGACGGGGTTGTAGCTCAGTGGTAGAGTGCTTGCCTGAAGAGTGAGGCACTGGATTTGATCCTTGGCACCACATTAACAAATAAATAAAATAAAGGTATTGTGTCCACTTACAACTAAAAAAAAAGTCTGGCTGGGCCTGGAGGCCCACACCTGTAATCCCCAAGGGCTCTGGAGACTGAGGCAAGAGGATCGCAAGTTCAAAGCCAGCCTCAGCAACCCCATCAGCAATTTAGCAAGACACGGTCTTAAAATTGAAAAATAAAGAAAAGGGTTGGGGATGTGGCTCAGTGGTTAAGTGCCCCTGGGTTCAACCCCTGATACCAAAAACAAAAATAAGAGAGAGAGAGAGAGAGAGACTGAAATAAAAGCTATTGACGACTCTGCTCCAGGATGCAGAAATGCAAGAGACCGAGGGAGAGTGGAGTGGGATCCCAGCAGCCTCATGAGACTGCTAGGTCCTTCTGCCCCTGGTCAGGTCCTTGTCCTTCAAGCACAGCTCAGGCACCCCTGGCTCCAGGAAGCTCTCTGCACCCTTCATGCCGCAGTCCCCCATAGCATGCTGTGCCTACCGCTGTCCCCACCCAGGTCACTTTGAACTGAAAACATCCTCAAGGTTTAGCCAGCTCCAGAGCGCGGCCCCTGTGCTCACGGGAGACATACACGTCCTGAGTGTAGAATTTGTTGAGACGTCCCCTCCTCGGAGCTGACACAGGCTGTGGCCCTGACAGGTGGAGCACATATTTATTTCCCACATGTCCTCCCAGCCGTGCGACTCTGGCAGATGGTGCTAGCCCCGCGTTTATTTGCCCTTACAAAAAGACTGGGGGTGTCTCCTGCCTGCCCCCACCCAGGAAACGGGGTGATCCCGGCAACAAGCCTGGGGAATCTGGGTGTGATAACAACGGGGACACCAAGGCTCGGAGCTGCTAAGCGACTGGCCGAGTCCCCACAGCAGCCTGGAGCACAGGTCCCCAACCCCCAGGCCCTGTTCACACCCCTGGACTGTTGAGTAGGTTTCTGGCAAGGAAGCCACAGACGCCTGCTCCCCCGGCCCGGGCCGCGTGGGCTGCAGAGGCACTTCCTGAGAGCTTTCCTTGGAGTCGACATTTCCCTGCAAATGGTGTGGCAAGAGGGACGAGGGCAAGCCACGGCTGAGTTGGCACTTTTCTCCCCCAAGTGCTGCCCCATGTGAAGGCAGGGGCTGCTTCCTGTCCCTGCTGTTCCCCTCTTCCCCACCCAAAATGACCCTGCCCAGCCGCTGGCACCCTGGGCGGGTTCTGGCCATTGAGTGCACACAGTAAGGGCACCAGGGGACGGTGTCAGCCCTCCAGACGTGTGGGGCTGCCGCGGGGAGGGCAGGCTGCTGTGAGCGGAGTCCTCGCTACACTCAGGGGACCCCTGCCCCCGGGCTCCTCTTGGCCTGGCCCCAGCAAGAAGCAGTCCGAAGGCAGATTCCACGCACCCCATTAAGGTGTGGTGGGACCACCACGGGCCAGGCATCTTTGGGGCCAGGTTAGGGCTTTCTGTGAGGGAGGGACCCCATGCCCAGACAGGCCAAGCTGAGGAGGGGAGCCTCGGGAGCCACCATCCCCGCTGTGGACGTCCAGCTCCTGGGCCTGCTGTTCTGTGGTGCGTTGTTCTGGCGCCCCAGGCCACCCGACGCCCCCTTTCTCAGTGGTCTCCCCCATGAACCCCTCCCACAAGGGCAGCTGTGTGGAGTGAGTAGAATAATACAGGGTGTCACCAGCCGGCGCCGGCACCCCAGAGCTCAGCTCGAGCAACGCTGTCTCCGTGACAACACTGGGATCCGTCACACCTCCCCGAGGCTCCGATGACAGAAGCTCCGGGTGACTGTCCCTCCTGCTCTCTGGGACTCAAGGCCTCGCCTGCACATGTGCACGCAGTGCTCCTTCAGTGGCCCCCTCGGCCCAGCCCACGGGCGGTCCCCTTCCTGGGAGCCAGGGAAAAGACCTGAGGGCAGAGCTGGTGCCCAGTCTATCCCTGGACTCCACCTACTGCTGGGGTGAATGGCGGCCTCTGACCCTCCCCACCGGTTCAGGCCAGGTGGCAGGCGTGGGCACTGTGCCAGAGGCCAGCCCAACCTGAGTCCAGGGCAGGGCTGGGAGCCGAGCATGAGCGGGGGCCTGCACCTGGCAGGTGTGTTGGGGGTGGGGGGACAGGCAATCTGGGCTGGTGCCCGGTGCCCTCGGTGTCTGGTACGCTGACCTCCAGTGCGGGGCTCATGCTGGGTCACCCCCTGCCTCAAGGACTCGATGAGCTGGTTGGTGCCCGGGGGTTTAATCAGACTGAGCCCAGGCTGCTGTTCCCCGGTGGCCCCCACTCACACTGGGGCCCCCGCGAGCTCGGCTTCCTCTGCCGTTCCCAGGACCTAGAGGAGCGCCGAGGAGCATCGGGTACCTGAGGAACACCCATCTTTAATCAGCGCCGAGGACAGAGGACAGACACCAACGGTACAGTTTGGAGGAAGCAGGAGTGTGACAGACAGCTGCCACCAACGGGCTGTCTGTCACAGGACCAGCCAGGGGGCTGTGGGACATGGGAAGGGCTGTCTGGCCCAACCTGGGGCGGGGGGTCAAGAAAGGCTTCCTGGCCGAGATGGGCTTTGAAGTCTATTCAGGAGCTGATCGGGTGAAGATGGCGGGGGACGGTGTCCTGGGAGGCGGCAGCAGCAGCAGCAGGGAGGTGAGAGGTGGTTCTGGAAGTCATCTGGAGCTGGGATGGAAAGAACCAAGGCTGGTGGGGGTGCAGAAGATGACCGGGCTGAGGGTCAGACGGGGGCTGCGGGCTCTGAGCCCACCCGGGAGGGGCGGGCTGCGGGGAGTGGCCTGGGTGGCTGCAGAGCTCCAGCTCCTTCGGAGAAGGGAATGCCGCTGTCACAGGGCTTTTATTAACGTCCCCAGTGCCGCTTTCGACAGCTGCCACAGCCCTGTGTGTCCACCAGGGACGGGCCCTGTCAGTTTCCCCTGGCGGAGGTGGGGCTTGTCCAGGTATCCTCGGCCTGGCTTGGCGGTCCCGGTGTCTGGCTGTCTCTGGAGGGGCACAGGTGCTGTAGGGGGCTGTGGGCACTGGGGGCTGGGGGCAGCTCTGTGGCAGGGCAGGGGGCCTGTGCCCCCAACACACACCCTGAGAGATGCTCCTGAGATGCTGGGTGCTTCTGGAACTTCCCAGCTCCATCCTGAGTGGCAGAGGAGCAGCTGGGGCCAGCACCCCCTCTTCAGCTAGCCCTGGAAAGACCAAGGATGGGGTGGGCAGCCCAAGGCGGAGGAAATGGCCTGAGGGGCTGTGCATGAGCAGGGGCTGGCTCGTTAGCTGCAGCTGGCTGGAGAGCCTCTTCCCTCTCTGAGCCTCAGTTTCCTTTTCTGTCTAATGAAGAACAAGGCCCCTCAGGAAGTGCCCTGGGCCACTGCTTCACGTTATTCTCACAATTATTGTGTCCCCTTGGGTTACCATGTTCAGTGGGTGGTGTGCGCGTGCACAGGCGGGCGCCCCGTCGGGAGCCTCCGTGTGTGTGCTCAGAGGTCGAGGCACGCGTATGGACGAGCGGGTGCAGCTGAGTGTGGTGGCGCGAGTGAGTGAGGGCCCAGTCCCTGCTCCCTGTCCCACCAGTCTCAGGAAATACTGCCATGGCAAGGGCCCTGGTCGCCCAGGCCTCACAGGAAGTTGGGCTCCCGCACCACCAGGAAGGGCGGGTTCCCGCTGTCCCCGCCACCATCCAGCGGCCGGTACACGAAGTGGAAGTCGCGCTTGGGCTCACTTCGCAGCAGATAGCCCTTGATGCGATGGGGCAGTGCCTCGTCGGCCAGCTGGAAGCAGCGCCCGTCCACCAGCACGAAGAGCCGGTGCTCCTGGGGCTGGGTCACCTCGAACTTCTCAGCGCACTGTGCACACAGTGCCTGGGCCATCGTGTCTGCCCGCGACGCCAGCGTCCGGGACTGCTGCTCAGGCTCCAGGTACGACACACAGATGAAGTCCTGCGCGGGGCGAGACGGAGGGGGCTCCGGTCATCTGCGGGGCCAACAGGCATCTCGTGTGGCCCCCACCCCAATGCTGGGAGCTGGGGCCAGCAGTGAGGAGCTGGGTGACTGTGAACCTGTCATTGCCTTCCCTGGTCCCCAGGCTCGCTGGAGCAGTTGTGAAGCTGGGGTCGGGGTACCTTCAACCCTCCCTTCCCCTGCGACTGAGCTTGCTGGGTGACCCTTGGCTCTCTGTCTCACCTCTCCACTGGGCTGACTATTCTGGATCATTGAGTCATTTTTGAGTCCTGGCGTTGAGTAGCCAGTGCGCCCCCTGGTGGCCAGTCCAGAGGCTCGCCGTCCTTCCTCCATCCACTCATCATTCCAGGGCTTATCTTTCCCAGAGTTCCCCTGTGCCCCAGGAACAATGCTGGAGAGCAGCGTAAATAAAACCAGAGGTGCAGACCTCACTCCAACATCCCGCAGTTCAGGCAGGTGCAACAGCTCAAGCCCTCAGGGCTGGAATTGCCTCTGGGCTCAGAGGCCAGGTGGGCACGGGAGGGTGAGGGAGAAGGCCTCTGGAAAGAGGGAGAGGAGCTGGGGGGGAGAACAGAGGGTTTAGGACAGGTGGAAAGGGCATTGTATGAGCAAGGTGTTCAAGTACCTGGCCAGCACACTCATACAACCCTCCACCAGCCCCGGAGAGAGGACAGTGTGGCCCCTGAGACCCATGCCTGGTTTTGAATCTGCTCCCATTTACTGTGTCACCTTGACCCATTTAAGCCTGTTTCCTCAACTATCCACTGAGTACATCAGTCATGGCACTGCTGTGAGGACATACCCAAAGTCAGGTGGAGCCTGGAGCAGCCTCTCCCTCACCCAGGACCCTGAAAGCAGGTGTGAAGCCATGTGTGTGCGTGACTGCCCCCTGATGGACACAGTGGTAACAGCAGGTGCAGATGGCTCCACAGCACCATGCCATGGAGAAGACAATGACCACCACAGTAGTGAGTGCTTATGTGGCCCCTGGCTGGTTCAAGGGCTTCACTGCTGCTGCCCTGCCCTCCTCTCTTGGTGTCATAGGGCTGCCCTTGCATTGCCCAGTTAGGTCTCCCAAGGACACTTGACTCCTCCTGCTGACCTTGGGGCTCTGGGTCTTCATCCCCCAGGGAAAGGACTTAAGGAGTTGGGTGTTGAGGAAGTACTGGGAGGAGGTAGAGTGTGCCCTGCCCAGGTTCCAAAAAACTGTATCGAGGGGCTCCTGGCCTCTCTCCCAGTTGTGGGGGTCTGTCTCTCTAATCCTCCGCCTGGATTAGCATCAGAAACCCGCGGGGTAGAAATAAGAAGGAAGGGACAGCTGGGCCAGGCTTGCACCAAGAGCATCCACAACCCCAGAGCTGGTGGGTGTAGGCGTGCCAGGAGGGGATGGGCATAGTGGTGGGCTGGAGCACCTACCAGCTTGGGAGAGCACACATCCCTTTCCAAGTCTAAGATCAGGGATGCGAACTGAACTTGGTCATGGTGGGAGTATTTACACCATGGAAATTGACAGAAGCTAAATTCAGAGCTTTTTTGGTTTTCCTTCTTCTTCATAGAGAGCCAGTTACAAGGTGTTGTTGTTTAGAAGAAGGGGTAGGGACATCAGCTTGGCAGCCTAGACATGTGCTGAGTTGGAGGAGCTCATCTGCTTCATGGGCAGCTTGTGTGAATAGGGAAACTGAGTCCCAGAGAGGTAGGGATTGCTCAGGGTCATGCAGCAAGCTAGCACAGAGCTGGGTCCAGAACTTGAGCCTCCTGCCTCCCAGCCTGGGCTCTGTCTGTTATAGATGGGCCATCTGGAAAGCCAGGAGTGGGATTCAGGACTGGCAAGCTCTGGGAGCTGGCGGGGGGTGGTGGTGGTGGTGTCTGCATAGCTATGGACAGCTCTGGCTTGCTGCCTGGCTTGTTAGCCTAACTCTCTCCATTTTCCACGCACCACAGTCTGTTCTGTCCCAGGTCCTGGGTTTGGGGCCCCTGAGACAATGTAAACCATGGGTGCTGCCGTCCCAGAGGTAATGGCTTCATACACAGAGGGTTACAACATGGTGTGATGTGTACTGTAATAGGGGCGGCAGCGGGAAGCACAGAGGAAGGGCGTGGGGGGTAACAGGAAAGTCTCTGGCTGTTCTAGACCCTTTGTTGTCTTGAGGGCTGGCGTGACAGCTGGTGAGGGGAGGCAGCAGCCTGGGTGGAGGCTGGTCAGCCAGGGAGCTGTGGGCGACTAGCCTGTTGCAGACTGGGTGTGGCGGGGAGAAGGAGGCAGGAGTCCAGCCTCAAATGGCCTGAATGTAGTCTGTATAGATGGAGGGGTGGGCGGCTTGTCAGTGGGGACAGGATGGGGGTAACGGGAAGCTTGGCAGCTTCTGCATTTGTCCAGGGACCCATAGGCAAGGCGGTAGGTCAGCTTGTGTCCCCATCTCCAGCTCTCGTGGGGCCCTGGTGCACGACAGGGGCTACTACAGTCATCTCATCTGCCCCATCAGAACTCCCATGGCTGGTAGGACTTTCGCAGGTCCACCCATGTACCTGGCGCGGAGCTGGGCATACCTAGCAGGCCAGGGCTGGGGTCCCTTCCCCTGTGGGTGCCCCGCTATCCCCTGAGGGCAGGCCTGGCCAGACGGAGCAGGCAGACGCTGTCATAGCTACTGAGCCAGCTGGGCAGTGAGGCTGGTGTCTGGGCAGGGTCCTTCTGCCCCTCCCATCACGCGCCGCAGGCTCACCTGCACGGAGGAGCGCGAGGCCCGGGCCTTGTTGAGCGTGCGCCTCCGCTCCCAGCGGTGGATGGAGTCCTGCACCTCCACACTCAGCTGCCGGGTCACCGTGATCTTGTCGTAGTTCTTGATGTGCTCCAGGGCCCCGTAGGTGGTGGTCAGATAGTAGGAACCTGCGGGGTCAAGGGTGCGGAGGTTGAGCCAGGACAGGCGGAAAGCGGTCCTGGTTTGCTGGGTCCCGCCCCCTCCTCCAGGCTGCACCCCGCCGCCGCCAGGGGGCCTGCATCGCGGTCCCCCGCTTCAGAGACTGGGCTCCTCGCCACGCCCACCGCGCCGCCGGGCAAGTGCCCCAAAGCCCTGCACTGCTCAAGACCTTTCATTGTTTTCCCTTGGAAGGAAATGCTCGCTTATTTTTAAAATGGTGTATTAAAATGTAAAGGATGAGCAAGAAACAGAAACGTAGATTCTCTTAAAGTGGGCGAGGAGTGGTTGGGAGCTTGTGGATCACACACCTGAGCCAGGTGGATGGCTCGTCTATTCTAAAAATAGCTTTAAAAGATGTGGGGGGAACTTTTAATTATTCCGTGTAGGTTTTAATGATTTAAAATAAGTAAACATTTTGAATGATCCCGTTGTCCATTTCTTCTTACCTTCTTAAGTTACTTCATGCACATTCTTAATCCCTAACGTTTCCTGAAGTGATGGAAGCTTCGAGATACTTCAGACCGCAAAATTTACATACGGTTTTAAGATAAGAGGCAATATTGTGCATGGATGCTTAGTTCACTGTCCTTAGCTTATTAGTCGCTCTTGGTTAAAAGGTTTGAGAAATATTAACCCTGTTGAACCCCAGAGAGGGAGGGTGACTTGGCCAGGGTCACACAGTGGTCAGGGCCCTAGAAGGAGGTTCTCAGCACCTATTCTCTTCTGATCTTCAGTGTTGTCACTTCCAAGGAGCTGGCTTCCCTGCCCTTCATCAGACCTCTCTCCCTGGCCCCTTATAGTGCCAAGACAATGATTTTGGATTGTACCAATGACCCAAATCCCATCTTCCCTAATTAACCGAGCCCCACTGTTATTGAGGGTATTATCACTAGACTGAAAATATCCATTTCCCAACTCCAGGGGAGGCATGGGCAGGAGCCCAGTTCTGGCTCCTTGGAGGTGAGTGAGGCTTCCAGGAAAGCCTTTGAAAGGGACAGACTTGGTTGATATGTCCCTTTGGGGTTTTGCCTATCCCCCTTCCACCTGCCTGGAATACAGAGGTAAGCCTGGAGGCACAGCAGCTGTCTTATGATCAGAGGCCATGGCACAAAGACAAAGGAAAGTTAAGGAAAGCTGGGAAGAGCTGGGCCCAGATTCCCTGAGGGCAGGCCTACAAACAGCCATCCTTATCAGCTGTGTGCCCTGGACTTCTTGATCAAGGACACAGACCAACTCCTTGCTCTGATTAAGCCATTATGAGTTATACTGTGAGTTATTCTCAGCCCCAAGTGTCATGACACACGACTAAATCAGTCACGGTCACACCAGGTGAACTGGGCTGGCATGAAATAATGACACAAAGACAGAGAAAATACCTTTTTCTTTGGGTTCTGTGATGGCTCCTCTGACCCAGCTCCCACAAAGGGGGCAAGGCAGGCAAGAAAGAGAGAGGGGCACACCTCGAACCCTGGTTTTACTGAAAGAACATTCCATCCATGTAAGGCAGAGGGGTAATGTTACAAGGGGCAGCCACTCCCAACCCTGAGCGGAGATGGGGACCCACCTGCTCCCAGTCAGGGAAGCAGGGCATTATCCACATTTCCATCACTCAAAGCTAGGGGGCGCTCAGCTCCTACCTGGCAGCTCCACCCAAGCCTCCCAACCGCCATGGACGGGGCTGCCTTTCATTCTCACTGGTCCTACAACCAGGGCAGGCCAGGTCACCCAGGCCAGGGAAGGTGGGGGTACGCTAAAGGGGTCTATGGCCACAGGATCACCCACCCTTTCCTGGCAGTGTAGGAAAGAGCGTCACTTTCTGAAATAAGATTATTAAGACTAACATGGAAATTAGCTTGGTGACCCTGATCAGAGAAGAGCCCCGAAGCCACTCGTGGGTCCTCCCTTTCTAGTTGAGCGCCAAGCCTGGGTGGCCAGTCGTCTCTGGTGCCTCCAGCCCTTGCTGCCCTGCGTCCATGTGCCTAGGTAGCCCAGCCCTGCTTCCTTCGGGGACTCCCTGTCCAGTTTGGGAGTCAGGGACCAGGGCGTGCCCCTGCCCTTTAGCAGCAGTCCTGCGATCCAGGGAGAGCCACCAGCCACCGTCCTCTCTCTGCCTCGGTATCCTCATCTGCAAATCCCACAACATTGGGAAGAGTCAATGAGAGGAGCCGTGTGAGGGGCAGGATTTAGTGACCTGTGGGCAATGCATATGGCCACGTTGACCTCAGAGTGTTCAGAGACTCCTCGCCCTTTAGGGGGCGGGGGAGGAACTCCAGCCCCTCCAGGCCCTCCCGCCTGCCTCCTCCTTCTCCCAGCCACCTTCCCTGGGGGTGAGCCATGCAGTACCTGCTGGGACCACTAGGTGGCGGCTGACACCAATGTGAGTTCTGGGGACTCTGGGATGTAAAGCCCCTTGGTTAGAAAAACTCAGCATGGAGAGGGGACCTGGGCAAAGGAGTCCCTGAGGGCATTTGTGGAAAGGCTTGAATTCTGGGCGGGTTCCAGCCAGTGCCCGGGTCTCCTGTCTGTCCCCTGAGTTATTTCCCAGAGTGGTGGGGGCAGTGGGGAGATGCAGAAGGGGCCGGGTCCCACCACCCCTGCCTCATGCTTCCAGGAAGCCTCTGATCTCTTCGGCCCTGAAGGCCTACTGCAGATGGTGGGCCTGGTGGCTGGCCTCTGCTAACTCACATCACCTGGAACAGGCTGAAAGGCCCCCAGAGCAGGGGGGTCCCCCTGGCAGGCTTTCTGTGGGACGCAGAACTGTCACAGGACACATAACCCAGGGAGGCGGGGCCGGCTCCAGCGCTCAGCCTGCCCTGGGCCTCGGGCCTGGATTGGCAGCGCACACGTGGAAACCCAGCTGCAGTGGGTGGCACTGAGGGAGGGGGGCCTTTCAGAGGTGACTAGGTCATGAGGGTGAGTCCTCTGAGTCAGATTAGTGCCCTTATAAAAGAGACCCCGAGGGCTGCTGTGTCCCTCTTATCATGTGAGGAGGCAGTGAGGAGGGTCATCTACGAGGAAGGGCCTTCACCAGACACAGAATCTGCCTGTCCCTTGATCTTGGACTTCCAGACTCCAGAACTGTAAGAAATGAACTTCTGTGGTTCACAGGTTTCCCGGTTTGTGGTTTTTGTCACAGCAGTCCAAAGTCACCAATGCTCAGCTACCCCAGAGAATGCTGGCACTCCCGGTCTAGCCAATACCGTCACTGTGCCCGGCCAGAGAGGTTAGGTGACCTGCCCAGGTTCTCCGCCGCCAGCCAGAGGAAGAACGGGGCCCAGATCCAGCCTCCAGACTGCTCTTCTGACGCCACCCTCTTAGTTCTTTTAGGTGCAAGCAACTTAGTTCCCGAGCCTGGGGTCTGGAGGGCCTGCCCCTGTCCCAAGCATCTCTGACCTCCGTGGAGCAAGAAGCAGCAGAACCTGCGCCTGCCGGGGCTCAGCCTTTCTCCTCTCCTCACCCTACGCTGGAGACCCCCAAGGCCATCTTGGTATCAGAGGCCAACAGCATGAGGCTGGCCTGTCCTAGGTGATGTGACCTCCCACACCCTGGTTTTTGGAATGGGGCAGAGGGAGATCAGGGAGGCACCTCTGCCGCCATCTGTCCTCTGGCCCTTGGAGCTGCCACGGGTGGGTCTGATACTGCTGAGGGTGACCAGGGCTGCTGGGAAGGCCCTTGCCATGGCTGCACCTTCATCCTGGCAAACGCCTTGCAGGAGCCCTGGAGACCTCCCTGCAGGGCCCGAGGTGGGCGGAGGCTCTGACTGCCCAGGTCTGGCAAAGGCAGGCTGCAGGGTCCTCTGGGGCCTCAGGGCAGAACCTGTGGACCATTTCAGACCTTCAGGAGGATGTGAACTCTGCTGGCTCTCAAAAGTACCTCAAGTGCCCAGAACAGGCCAGATCTCCTGCCTGAGGGGCCTCGTGTTCCCCACCCAACCCACCCTTCCCTGGGAACAGGAAGAAGGAGCCCTGGAGGCCACGGCAGGATTGGGGAGGGAGATGCAGACCACGGAGTGGCTGCTAGCCACGGGGGTTCCTGCCCGTCCCTGCTCAGCATGGCACCTGGCCTGCCGCCCTGTTTGTCCACAAGGATTCAGGCTGAGGACAGAGCAGGAGTCGTGGTGGCCGCCACTACTGGAGAGCCAGCCACCCAGAGCCCCAGGGCCCCCTCCACACTTCCACCCTGCAGTGACTTCCAGGGACAGTGTCTCAGACGACCCGGCCCTGTGGGGTCTGTGCCATTCTTTTGGCGGGATCTTCATGATTTCTCCTGAGGCATGTCAGCAGCACGTGGCCACTGTGGAAAATTTAGAAAATGGAAACAATGAGAAGAGGAGTTGCCACGTGTCCCTCCTCACTCAGGGCTTTCCTTGGTCCCCGTGCCCCTCCCACCCGGCCGCTCTGTCCACCAGCCACTTCTCAGTCTTGTCACGTGGGACTGGGTGTGAAATTATCTTGTTTGCTCATTGGTTTGACCTGTTTGAGGTTTGATTCCTCCCCTGGAAGGAAACCACCCCGAGTGGCAGAAACTTGGTACCACCTGCACAGTGAATGAGTCACTATCTCCAGCCCAGGTGCCTTATTAAGAGTCTCAGCACTTTTCTTGTTGGTGTGTGAGAGTCTTTTACATATTGAGGCTGTTAATTCTTGGTTTACTGACTTGTAGGAGCACTTTTTCCTGGTTTATTGTTATCTTCTATTTATGGTCATTTTTGACATGTAAAAGTTGTGTGACCTTTAGGGGTTACATGTAGGGCAGCCCCAAGACCACGGTGAAGATTCCTCTTAGGGGCAAGTCCTAGGAATGGCGTGATCCGTTTTTGAGGAAGAAGGCCAGCTGGGCTCACAGTCTCTGACCCTTCTGCCTCCCCTTCTCTTCCATTCTTTCCCTCAAGCTGGTGGGGCCTGTGGAGTCAGGTCAGTACTGCACGGAGGTCCCTCCCACCTCCTCAGCCTATGGTGCTTCCGTGTGCTTGCTTGGGGCTGCTGAACCCTAAGTGGAAGACCTGAGGAGGCGGAGGTTCCTAAGTGTAGGATGAATGAAGTGTTCACTCGTTCTCGTGGGGCTATCAGCCTGTCCTGCCCCCCACTGCAGCCCAGCGCCTGGCATGGATGACTGGATGGGCAAATGGATGTGTGGAAGGATGAGTTGATGAACAGATGGATGGATAATTGGATGGGTAGATGGATGGATGGATGGATGGGTGGATGGATGGATGGATGGATGGATGGATTTGTGGATGGGTGGATGGATAGATGGATGAGTTGATGAATGGATGGATGGATGGATGGGTGGATGGATAGATGGATGAGTTGATGAATGGATGGATGGATGGATGGATGAGTTGATGAATGGATGGATGGATGGATGGATGGATGGATGGATGGGTGGTTGGATGGATGAGTTGATGAATGGATGGATGGATGGATGGGTGGTTGGATGGATGAGTTGATGAATGGATGAATGGATGGATGGATGGATGGATGGATGGATGAGTTGATGATGAATGGATGGATGGATGGATGGATGGATGGATGGATGGAGGATGGATGGATGAATGGGTGGGTGGATGGGTGGATGGATGGATGGATTTGTGGATGGGTGGATGGATAGATGGATGAGTTGATGAATGGATGGATGGATGGATGGGTGGTTGGATGGATGAGTTGATGAATGGATGAATGGATGGATGGATGGATGGATGGATGGATGGATGAGTTGATGAATGGATGGATGGATGGATGGATGGATGATGGATGGATGAATGGATGGATGGATGGGTGGTTGGATGGATGAGTTGATGAATGGATGAATGGATGGATGGATGGATGGATGAGTTGATGAATGGATGAATGGATGGATGGATGGATGGATGGAGGATGGATGGATGAATGGGTGGGTGGATGGGTGGATGGATGGATGGATGGATGAATGGGTGGGTGGATGGGTGGATGGATGGATGGATGAATGGGTGGGTGGATGGGTGGATGGATGGATGGATGTGTGGAGGGGTGGGTGGATGGATGAGTTAATGGATGGATGGGTGGGTGGTTGGATAAGCTAAAGAAAATTTGGCTTCTTCTGACTTCCTAGACCTCCTGTATGACAAATTGCCCCACCTGCAGGAAATGTAAAACTGTACAAGTTTTGACTTTTAGGGGTTACATGCAGGGCCACCCCAAGACCATGGTGAAGATTCCTGCTGATGAGGAAAGTGGCCGCAAGACTCCAGAGCCACAAGCCACAGTCACATATGACAGTAAAGTTCACAGCTCCCCCGATCTTTCAAGAACTCACAGAACTGGGGGAGGGAGGGAGGAAGGGAAAGGAGAAATACTGGAGATTGAAATAGAGCAAATACTGTTCCATGCATGTACGATTATGTCAAAATGAACCCCACTATTATGCATAGCTATAATAAAAACATTTAAAAATAGAACTCACAGAACCACTTACATCAAACTCTCACCCCAGAAACATGCTAAAAATGCAAATAAATGCAAAAGAGCGTCATCTAATCTCAAGAACCACAAAAACCAAAGGGGGCACTGGGGGCCTGGGAGTCTTGCACGATTATTTGTTACTGATGTCTCAAGGACAGGTCGGGCTCCCTCAGAGCTGGTATGGGGCCATCTGCACTTCAAGGGATTCTTGGTGGCAGGGTGGCTGAGGCTGTGGGTGGGAGGAAGTGGAGGGCAGGAGGCGAGGGAAGGGAGGCTCAGGGAGGGTGCAGCTAACCACACCCCTCCCTCCTCCTACTGGGGAGCAGGGCCCTCGCCAGTAACCTCCCCCACCAACAGAGGTCCTGAGCAGGCAGGGCTGGGTGAGCAGGGCCGAGGGTCCCTGGGCCACTTGAGGAACAGATCCCTCCCTGTCAGACTCCTCATGTGGGCACTGCCCGTCAAGCCTCATCTTCTATGCTACCGCTACCCTTCCCTCTGGGAGGAACACCCTTCCCCGTCTTTATCTGCTGAGCCCTGTTGGTCCTCCAACGCTCCGCTCAGACATCACCTCCTCCAGGAAGCACTCCCTGACTGCACTGTCTGGGAAGCGAGCTCAGGTCCCCTCTGGGCTTGCCTCCATTCGAGCTCTCTTGAGCGATGGTGACGACGGTGACGTCCTCTCTCACTGTCTCCCCTCCCCTCCTGGCCCTCACCCAGGCAGGGCCTGCACAGGGCTCGCAGCACCTTCGTGTCTGGGGCGCGGGAGGGGCTTGCTGTGCCGCCTGGCCGGGGTGGGGGCCGACTCACCCTCCCCCAGCTGCAGGGCGGGGTCCATGAGCTCCATCATGTACTCCACGCTGAGCAGCATCTCCGTCAGGTTGCTGCGGGCCAGCACGTACATGAGCACCGGCAGGAAGTCGTCGGCCCCGTAGGGCTTCCCTGGGGGGCAAGAAGGAGTCGGTGAGACCCGGGGTCCCTGGGGGCTGCTCCCTGCTGGGTGAGGGGTCGTGGGCTGCTGGTGGGGCGGTCACCCCTGGAGAGGAACGTGCCACCCTCCGTCCCTGGGATCGGCCTCCTCGGGAGGCCCCGAGGCCCAGGTCAGGTCTGGGAACAAGGAACTGAGAAAGAGCTCTTGTCGGGGGTGAGCAAGGAGCCGGCCCCTTCCCCTTTCTCAGCTCGCCCACACGGCCACCAGCTCCTCGCTTGGCCAGGGAGATCACATCACGCTTATTCGCAGACCCGCCCAGGGGCAGCTGTCTGCCTCACACCGGAGACTTCTGGGAAGGGCCCTGTCCCCGCTAACCGTGCATCTCCCTCCCCAGCTGGCAAAGCAGAACCCTTCCTCGGCCACCTGCCATCTCACCTTCACCCTCCCCCTGAGAGCTTCAGCCTTTCCTGAGGCCGAGTGTTCCCGCAAACCCCGGGAGGGGCCCATCGCCCCTGTTGCCTTTGGGGGAGATGTCCCCGGGCTGAGCATCCCAATGGCAAGGGATCCCTCACAAGGCAGGTGGAAGGTCCCCAGCAAGGAACAGAGGCAGAAAGGAGGGTGGAAGCTGGGACCAAAAGGGGCTGCCCCAATTTGCCCCTGGGCTGGCTCTGAAGACCCTCCCTCCCTTTGGCAACACAAAGCTGCAGTTTGGACAGGAATTCATGCAGGGACAGAATGCCCCTGGAGGTCCCTCCTGGCATCCAGCCTGCCTCTGGAGCACACCTGGGAGGTGCAGCTCGGCACCAGGGCCTGCACGGTGGGGCGCAGCCTTGCCGGTCCGCAGCCCAGCCTCCTACTTCCTCTAACAAAAGGAGGCCACGGCACGGGCAGAGGCCACAGGGCGGCGTGAGACCCCAGAAAGATCTTCAGTGGTGCTGCTGCCTTCTGTGTTTTGAGGAGACTAATAAACAGCCTGAACCCTTGCTAAACAATTTACAGATCTTTGAAAAGATTTATTTCCACTTGACACGTTTTGCAAAGGATTTAGGTGACCATTGGGGAAATACAACTTATGATAAGAAAATCAAAATCAAAATTTAAACATTAAGACTAACATAAATTATGAAAGGAATTCCAGAAAAAAATCAAAACCCAAATAAACAAGGACCTATGCCGCTGCTTCTTCAGAGTTGCAAATCTGGCTTTGAGTTTCCTAGTGGCCACAGCGAGGAGGGAAACATCATCCGTTCTGTTTTTTCTCAAGAGAAGATAGACCTGCATCTTGGGGAAACCAAACTATTGTTCTAACCCTTAAACTCTAAAATAAGATTTTCACATGGGGCTTCACTTGGGGCACATGAGCCGTGATCGGCAAGTCCCTGCAGCACACAGGGGGACATTTCACAGGGATCTTATGTCTGGGGCCAGCACTTCCAGGAAGCAGAGTAAATTTCACAGTTGCTGATGCTTGTTCACATCTGTCCCTCGTGACAATGATACAAAGTAGGTGTTGTTTTACCTCCTTACTGAGAAGACTTCAGAGAGCTCCAGTGACTGTCCCCTGGCTCACTCTAGAGTTCTGAGTGCAAAGGGCTGGCCTCTGGCCTTAGGCCGGGGTTCAAATCCCACTGGTGGTGGGCCAGGGAAAGTTCCTTGCCTCCTCTAACCTTGGCAGAGAGTTTGAGATTCAGTGTCCAGAGAAGAGAATGAAACGGCCCAGGGGGTCAGTCCACGCAGACACATGGCGACTCGGGCCAAAGTGGCCTCTCACTGAACCAAGTAGAAAAAGTCAACGAATGATCTACAATTTAAAAACAAAACAAGACAAAACAACACTGCTTGCAAAAGCCTACGTCTCAGACTCGTCCGCACACCGTCACCCACCCCCATATAGTCATGTGCGCTGGAAGCCACTGGCTGACTAAAAATGACTGTTCCTGTGGCACCACACACACAACCACCTGTGTTTATTTAAAAGGTTGATACTTTGTTCATTGTGGATTTTTTTTTTGCATTGATTTTTATGTTTTAAAATAATTGCATTAAGGGTCGGGCTCAGTGTTTGAGCGCCTGTCTAGCATGCACAAGGCCCGGGGGCGCTCCCGGCACACACACTCATGCACAAAAAGGCTAAAATACTGCATTGAAATATTACTTATCGGGCTGGGGTTGTGGCTCAGCGGCAGAGCGCTTGCCTGGCACGTGCACGGCCCGGGTTCGATCCTCAGCACCACGTAAACATAAATGCATTGCATTGTGTACAACTAAAGCAAATAAATAAATATTAAAAAAAAAAAGAAATATTACTTATCTTGCCATAGGACCCCAAAATTCCATTCTTACTTACATACTTGACAGAAATGAAAACATTATTTCCACACAATGACTTGTACATGAAAGTCCACAGCATTATTATTATTATTATTATTATTATTATTGGTACCGGGGATTGAACTCAGGGGCACTCGACCATTGAGCCACATTTCCAGCCCTTTTTTGTATTTTATTTAGAGGCAGGGTCTCACTGAGTTGCTAAGTGCCTCACCATTGCTGAGGCTGGCTTTGAACTCACAATCCTCCTGCCTCAGCCTCCCAAGTGCTGGGATTACAGGCGTGTGCCACTGCACCTGGCCACAGCAGCATTATTGATAATAGCCCCAAAGTGGGGACAGCCCAGATGTTCAGTGCTGGTTAATGAATAGCTCACATGTGGCACAGCCATACGGTGGGACACCACTTGGAAACAGAAAGGAACCAAATAATGGTCTGTGCTAGGATGCGGAGACCTCAACAAATGGACAGAGATAGAAAGTGGATTTGTGGTTGCCAGGGGCTGGGCTGGGCTGGGGGAGGCCGGAAGGGAGAGTGACCACTGATGGGTGCACATGAGTAGTCTCGGTCACGTGACCTCGTGCATACACTAAAAACCACTGCACTGTTTTAAAACACCTGTGTGCATGCACACGCATGTACAGTGCATCTTGATTGCTGAGCTTTTGGGGGCCCCTTGCAGTCTGTACCTGAGGTGAGAATCTCAGCGCCTTTCGAATCCTGGCCCAGCGGGTGGGGCCCAGGGCAGGAGCCGGCACGACACCAGCACTTGGTGCCTGGCAGCTATTATGAGAGGTGCTGGGGAGGGGCCCTGTGCAGGAGGAGGGGGCCAAAGCTGGTCCTGCCTTCAAGGCCCTCCCAAGCCTCAAGCCAGGGACTGTGACATGGGGTCGTGGACGACGGCTGAGGAGGACCTTTCGTTCCTGGCCTCTCAGTCCTGCTCCAGGCTGGCAGGAGCGCCGGGGACGCGGCTGTTCCCTTCTTCCTGCACCATCCAGTCTCTGTGTATTTCCACAGTGACACAACTCCGGGCTTAAGGGGGACATGGCCTCCCCAAAATAAAGATGACATTTCCCAGCTTCCCTTGCAGCTAGGTGCAGCACACACCTAGGTTCTAGCTAAAGGGATTTGCGAGGGAGGCAGCACCTTCAACCTCCAGGTCAGGCCCTTACGGGGGAGGAGCAGGTGGATGGAGCAAAGCTGGGAGGGTGGGGAGCCTCGAGGTAGGAGGAGCCTGGGTCCCCCTGAACACCTGCACGGGTGCCTGAGAGGGAAATGAAGGTCTGCTTAAATCCCTGGGGTGTGCGTGTGTGTGTGTGTGTGTGTGTGTGTGTGTGTGTGTGTGTGTGGCCGTGGCCTAGGCCACAGCCCAGCCTCTACAGAGTGTGAGCTGCAAACATCAGTGGACAGTGTCCCCACGGGGGCTGGGCCACACCCCAGGAGCCCACAGCACTGCCTCAGTGGGCTCGGGGTGGACAGGAGCATCCCTACGTCCCTCAACTGGGCAGGCAGGGCCAGGCCAGCACGCCCCCTTCTGGGTCCTCCAGAACACCACTGTGCAGGCTGGCCGTGAGGAGGCCATGCTGCCCAGGAAGGCAGGCTCTGCTCACAGCTGACCAGTCTGGTGTTCCAGAGAGCAGTGTGCCTGCCGCCGGCCTTCCCGGCCACGTCCTCTCTACATCTGCAAAGTGGGGCGCTCAGGGTTGAATACAATGAGAAAAAGAACCTGTGAAGTGCTACACAGAGGGGAGCGTCTGTGTTCTGCTCAGTTTTCCTGCCTGTAAGATGCACAGGCTGAAGGGGTCGGCTGTGCGCAGCACCAAAAAGCAGCCAGACAGACCTGGGGCACGAGTCCCAGCACACAACTTACAGCTGTGTGGCCTTGGCCCAATTGCTTTACCTCTCTGAGCCTGCATTCCTAGTCGTACATGAACTGGCACAGAGTACGCGACCATCTGTGGGGTTTTGGTGAGGATTCTACAGCAGGTTGTGCATGGGGTGTTCCCACCAGGCTCCTCCAGAAACATCTGCTAGAGAGGAACATTGGTTCCTCTGGCTCTGTGGTCCAGCCCTCGCTTCTCCCAGGCCTCTGTATCCCCCCAACCCACAGCTTGAGTCAGTTTTGGGGAGACTTCCCGTCTCCTTCATGAGCCTGAGGCACGGCTGAGGAGCTCCTGGGGAAAGACGATTTCGCACTTGGGTTTATTTGATCACTAACTGTGTGCAGCAGGTCTTGTTTCTGTTTTGATTTACGAGTTGGGGGACGAGGCGGGTGCAACGATGCAGCCGTGACAGTCCAGTGTCTTTAAGAAATTTCCACGACCAGGCAAGTGATTTTGCCCCCTAGGGGATACCTGGCAAGTCCCCTAGTGGCTTCCAGGTCAGGGATGTTGAGAAATGTCCTCCAACACACAGGACAGCCCCGTAACAGAGAATGACCCAGCCCCAAATCTCACAGTGCTGAGGGTGAGAAGCCCTGCCTGGGGGTGGGATTTTCAGCCCCAGGATGGTCCAACTGGGGCCCAGGGCTGGGGACGGAGAGGCTCCAGGACGAGGGACTTGAGGTCCCAGGGCTGGGGACGGAGAGGCTGGGCATGTGGTGCCATGGAGACAGGTGGGGAGGGAGTCTCTCTCAAGACTGGCTTTGTGCCCCTGGGGACAGAAAGTCCTTGGCCCTCATCTTCTCTCTGCGTAGCCCCCGAGGAGTCCTGCTCATGTCCTGCAGGGCCTTGGGCCCGTGTCCTTCTGCCCAGTGTGTTCAGCTGCCCACTGTCCCACATCTGTCCCTCCAGTTGCCCACAAGCACTGCATCCCGTCTCCCAGTGCCCACAGCCTGCCCAGCACAGGAAGGGCACGGGAGGGGGGGCAGTACGGGGCCAACGCGTGAGTGAGTGCCGAGCTCCCAGCAGGACCCAGAGCCCCGACTCGGACAGGCCTCTGGAGAGCCAGGGCGTCCTCCCCCACCAGCGGCTAAGCCGAGGCGCGCCCCATCTGTCCCCAGGAGGGCAGCCCTTACTGGGACCTCCCCATGCCCATCACGGAGCCCGCTTCCCTCTCAGTCCCCAGATGCAAAGCTGGGTGGCCTGCCTCTCCCTCAGGAGCCCTCTGTCCCCCACTCGTCCTGCCCAAGGTTAAGGTTGCGGTCACAGATACTGGGGCTGCTGTGCGCCTTCCACAGCGCTGTGCCGGCCGATGCTTCGCAGTTGGCTTTCTGAAGGAAAAACGAAACTGACTGGCCATCACGTAACTGTCCCCACAATGGCCAGTTTCAAGGTACCACCTTGACCATGGATGAAAGGAGAGCACGTGGCTCGCTCCCGTAAGTTAGAAGGGTCCATTCCTGCACACCAGCGGCTCAGGCCAACAGGGCCAACCTCACCACAAGAAAGCTGAGGCTCAGAGGCCCCAGCTGGTCCATGGTGGGGCTGGGGCGAGAATCTGGGTCTTCCCCCTGCCCTGTGACGTAGGCTGTTAGAGCAAACGTCCAGACAGCCCCTAGGCTCTGGCAGCCCCCCTGGACCAACGCAAGCTTCAAGCCTGGTGGGAGCGCACCAGCTTGAGCCCACCCTCAGGGAGCAGCTGGGGCTTCTCCTGGGAAGCCTGGAGCCCAGGGCTCAGGGCGTGGCCGGCCCCTGCACAGCAGGTCCTCAGGCAGCGTCCCTGGGATGCTGGGGCGGTTGCGGAACAATCCTCCTGTGATCTGAACATCTGTGTCGCGTGGCTCTGAGCCCGCCCCCGCCTGGCTGTGCCTCTGAAGCCCTGCTGGCTGCAGTCTGCATTTCCTGGTGATTTCTGCTTTCTTTTTCGCCACGTTCCATCTGGTTGCCATCTGTAGGCACGGGGATCCCGCCGGAAAGAGCTGGCTGCGCCCTCCGGCGTGTTTCACGGGCTGGGAGGTATTGGAGAGCTCGCCAGGTAAGATTGAGCTGGTGAGTGCTCCCCTGGGTCACGCAGACCGTGAGGACCAGAGGCCCTGACTGTGCCAGCTGATGTGCTGGGTGACTAAGAGTCTCTCCCCAAGCCACCTGGAGCCTCAGTTTCCCCATCTGAAAACTGGCACATAATAATACACTCAGGGCATTGTATGGAGCTGTTAGAGCACCGACGAGAGGCTGACATACAGTCTGGTGGCTTGGGAAGCATTATCTAAAGAGGTGTTAGCAAATGCTTTCTGTAAAGGGCCAGATAAATATTCATTTTCACACGGCACATGGTCTCTGTCCCAATTGTTAAAACTGAGCTGATGTCACACAAACAGCTATAGATACTGTGTAAATGAACAAATGTGGCTATTTTTCAATAAAAATGTGTTTATAAAGTCAGGTGGCGGGCCAGAGTGTGCAGACCCCTGATGGAGGAGAGGGTTTATCATCTTGTTGTAACCACCTCCGCCCCTGGTTTTGCTGACTGGCTCCTACCGAAAGCAGGTGGCTGATATAACAGTCCCGGGGCAGCACCAGGTGCAGGACTGAGCTGCTTCGACCTTTGCCCTGCACCATGCCTCCAGCTTAAAGCAAGGCCCTTCCTCCCAGAATTCTTCCCTAAAGACCCCCACCAGTGAGGTTCAGTGACTTTAGAGTGGGTTTCCTTAGTCCTGTCAGTATGGAGTGGAAAAATGATTAGCCTCCACACCCAGAGAGCAACTCCGCCGACGCCCAGGGCCCTGCTTGGTTCCTCCTGGTTTCTCATCTGATGATGTTCTGAGTTTCCATTACCTGTTGGCTCTCTGTCTCCCCCGCAGAATGTCATTGTCACTCAGCGGGACTTTGTCTTGCTCAGTATTTATAACCAATGTCTCGGCAGTGCCTGGCCCACCGGTGCCCCACGGTGGGTATTTAAAATATATATTTGCTAAATAAATGAATGACCATAAGTTATCCCACCACACTATTGCTGGTTGTCTACTGTTCTGATTTTTGCTTAAGTTGGGACTATCCTCAAGACGGGGACGGGGTCTTCCTGGGTTTTGCTATTAACATCCGTATCAACCAATGTTTGTTGAACTGTTGAGAATGAATTTTTCTGACGAAAACATCGATGGTAAAACGCAGTGTCCAGCACAGTGGACTTTAAACTCGCTCCTGCCGTGAAGGGCCTGTGTTAGCGGGTACCTCGTGCACAGCCTGGCTTCTCTGGTGGGCCCAGGGTGGGGCAGCAGGGCCGATCTGCTTGCTTTCTCTTGACTGTCCCCCTCTATCATTCCCAAGGTGACTCCTGATTACGTCTGTGACCTCCAGACAGTCTTCTAGAACCAGTGTGCAAACTGGTCTAAACCCACACGAGCACAAGCACCTGCAGCCCCTCCCTCCTGCTCGGCGCCCCCTGCTGGCCGCATAGATGCTGGTTAAGTCTACCTTCTGCTCTGAGCACAAGGCATCCCTGAGGCCGTCACCCCCCCTTCTCTGGAGAGCCCAGTCCACCAGCCAGGCAGCCCTGTAGGCTGTGGGCTCAGGGACCTGCAGCGGCAGCAAAGCTCGGCCTGCGGCGTGGGTCTGCCTTTTCTGAGGTCAGGAGGCCAGCTGGGGAGGCCGTGGCTGAGCTTGGGGCCGGGGTCCAAGCCCCTGGTGCACCACTCAGCTGTGACCTTAAGTGTGCCACTCCACCTTCCAGAGCCTCAGTTTTCCTAACTCTAAACTGGGGTGATAACAGGGTTCCCCCCGGCGAGGTGGCAGAGAGGCAGGTGCTTGGCATGGTGCCTGCTGTGTCACTGGGGTGAGGCCCTTGACCCAACTGTCATCAAGGGAGCATGAGGCGTCCCCTAACCCTCGGGATGTGACATATCAGACTGGACTCTGCGTGGGGAAGGAAAGCGAGGTTGGGAGTCTCCTCCAGGCCTGTGTGTTCCCTCTTGTCACCTGGACCACAGCAGCGCCCAGGGGGACCGAGACGCCTCCCTGAGCTACCACAGGGAACCCCTGCCCACCCTCCCTAGGCTGGCTGGGCACAAGTGGGAAACCCACCTCTCCTGGCGCAGGCGAGGCACCCTGGTAGGTGCTGGTGCGTCCGGGGCCAGCCGTCCACCCCGCCTGCTCCGTCCCCGCCACAGGCTGGGAAGAAGGGCTCCAGACACTGGGCCCCAGTAGGCATGAGTGACTCGTCATCTCAACTCAGTTTTGATGTTTCTTAGCACAGACTTCTATGCTGAGTCCCCACGTCCCTCAGTGTCACAGGCCCCTGGAGTCTCCATCAAGTCCCTGCCCCGTGCACTTCCCCAGCCACTGCTGCAGACCCTGGGCTCCTGGTCTTGGGGTGTAGGCTCCACCCACCCCGCATAGGCTCCACCTACCCCGCATAGGCTCCACCCACCCCGGTGGCCCACATCTAGTCACCCAGCTGGGGACACTCTTGTCCCCCAGTGTGGGAGCCAGGTGCACCGCCATGCTCCTGCGGCTCCACAAGGCCCTCCAGGGCCCCTGGCCTCTGGTGTCCCTCGACAGCCCCTAGGGCAGGGCTGGCACCGCCTCCCTCCCACCCACCTTCAAGAGGGCTTCCTGGGCTGGGTCCACTTCCCCCAATGGCTTTCAGTGCCTGGCCTCAGACGTCCCAGGCTGGGGACGACTCATTCATCAACGCGATGGGAGACCTAACCCCTCTCCCCAAGCCCCGTGAGGCTCCCAGGAACCGGGTGTGCTCCTGGGTACGGAGGGCGGCCAAGTGGACCTGGAGCCATGGCCCTGGGGGCTCCCCGACCTGCCGGGCCCAGGCCCCTAAACCCGCTGTAGTGGAAAAGGCACTTGGCTGGGATTCTCAAACTTGGGGTTTGTTTCCAGGCTGGCTTGGATCGAGGTGGCTCTAGGTTTGGATCCTGGCCCACCAGCACTAAGGGCGTGACAGCAGCCATCTTCCTGGAGGACAGGGTGGCCTTAACTCAGAGCTCGAGGCTCCCCTCTGCCCACTGTCCCCACGGGTCTCCCAGCAGCCAGTTGCTGTTTGATTCTTGGCAAGGCGGCATTGAGCTGCCACCCCAGCATCATGGCAGCGGGACAGTCGGGAGGGAGGCGTCCTGTGGGAGCTGAGGGCCCAGAGGCCTAGAGGCAGAGCTGGGGCGGCTGGGGGCCATTTTCTGCTGAAAGCAGCCTGTGGGGAGGCAGTGGCCGAGGTGGACGAGCCTGGCGAGCGCCCCTCTTCCCCCCCAGCGCAGGGTTGGTGAGGCCACAGAGGGCACGGGCCCTGGGACCTGGCCGGCAGAGGGGTGTGAGCCGAGTGCCCGGGCCTGATCTTAGGATCTCCAAATGTCAAGGTCTCAGGAGGAGCGGAGTCAGGGCCTGTGTGGCCCAGGGCGCAGGGCCTCAACCCAACCTCAGGGAAACCCCTGACCGGCGTGAGGCCGGGCAGGGAAGGAGGCTGCATTTCAGTCTCCAAAACCCCACAGTGTTGCCGCCTGAAGCGCTTGGAGCAACGGAGCCGCCGGAAGAAGTTTAGAGGCAAACTGGAGACAAACAGCCTTTTATTCTGATAACTTTTCTCTCTGGTTCTAACAACGACTAACACACGCCACACACACCACCAAAATGGCGCTGACCCGATCAACAATTTCGGCCAAGTCACTCAAAATCCCGGGACAAGTCCCATGAGACTACAAAAGGCGACAATGCCCAAATCTCCACGGCTCATAGTCAACCACAATTCAAGCCATCTCCCCAAACAGGGCTCCTGCACCACAGAACACAAAGAAAAGGCCGTGGAAACAGCCCTCCTTAAAGGAGGTCAGACACACACACCCAGCAAACGCAGAACCTGGCTGGTCCCTCGCTGCGTCCCCAACCAGGAAAGGCCAGGAAGGACCTCACGGAGCCAAGTGACAACTTAATGCTTCAGATAAAGCACTGTTAATGAAAACCACCAAGAAGGAGAACTGCAGTGATCACGCTGGGGGGGCCACTGCCCCAGAGGGCACAGAGAGAGGGTGGGGGGAGGGAGGAAGAGAAGGAGTGAGAGAGGGAGGGGGAGAGAGAGAGAGAGGGAGGGAGGGAGGGAGGGAGGGAGGGAGAGAGAGGGAGGGAGGGAGGGAGGGAGGGAGGGAGGGAGAGAGAGGGAGGGAGGGAGGGAGGGAGAGAGAGGGGGAGGGAGGGAGGGAGGGAGAAAGAGAAGGAGGGAGGGAGGAAGGGAGGAAGAGAGAGGGAGGGAGAGACAGAGAGGGAGGGAGGGAGAGAGAAAGAGGGAGGGAGAGAGAGAGAGAGGAGGGAGGGAGGGAGAGAGAGGGAGGGAGGGAGAGAGGGAAGCAGGGAGGGAGGAAGGGAGGGAGAGAGAGGGAGGGAGGGAGGGAGGGGAGGGGGGGGAGGGAGAAAGAGAAGGAGGGAGGGAGGAAGGGAGGAAGAGAAGGAGTGAGAGAGGGAGGGAGAGAGAGGGAGGGAGGGAGGGAGGGAGGGAGAGACAGAGAGGGAGGGAGGGGAGAGAGAGAGGGAGGGAGAGAGACAGAGAGGGAGGGAGGGAGAGAGACAGAGAGGGAGGGGGGAGGGGGAGGGAGAAAGAGAAGGAGGGAGGGAGGAAGAGAAGGAGTGAGGGAGGGAGGGGGGGAGGGAGAAAGAGAAAGAGGGAGGGAGGGAGGGAGAGAGAGAGGGAGGGAGGGAGGGAGGGAGGAGACAGAGAGGGAGGGAGGGAGAGAGAGAGAGGGAGGGAGAGAGACAGAGAGGGAGGGAGGGGGAGGGAGAAAGAGAAGGAGGGAGGGAGGGAGAGAGAGGGAAGCAGGGAAGGAGGGAGGGAGGGAGAGAGAGGGAGGGAGGGAGGGAGGGAGGGAGAGACAGAGAGGGAGGGGGAGGGGGGGGGAGAAAGAGGAGGAGGGAGGGAGGGAGAGAGGGAAGCAGGGAAAGAGGGAGGGAGGGAGGGAGGAAGCAGCCGGGTAAGGAGGTAATTCCCAGGGACAGGTAGCTATTCCTCTTTCAAAGTGTCATTTACATTCTTGCAGAGTTTGAAGTTTGAAATCATTTCCAAATGAAAGATTAAAAAAAAAAAAAACTTAGAACTATTTATTTCAAACAAAACCCCTCGAGGAACCCCATGTGTAAAAACAGGTCCCAGCAGATCTGTCTGCGGTGCAGCCGGCCTGGGGCCCAGCTGTCTGTGTCCCTGGGGTGGGCTCCCTGGGTGCCTTGTGGGACCTGGCTTGGAAATCACGAGCGGCTGTGCCTCCCCCTGTCTGGGAACGTGGGGGACAGCGGTTCCTGCGTCCTAACATCTGAACGCTCACACACACGCCTGAGGAGTGCTGAGCCCATTTTTATGGTAGAAAGACTGAGGCCTGGGGGGTCCCTCCCGAGCGCCCCGGTGCCCAGGTGCTCCCCGGCTGCCCGCCCTCCACTGAAGCAGCACCCGAGGAGCCTCATCCCACCCGACACACGTGCAGAGGCCCAGAGGTGACTGGCATGGCAGCTGGGGCTCAAACCCAGGTCCGCAGATGAACCCCAAAGCCCTGCCCTTGTTGGGGAACCTCCTCCCGGGCAAAGACCCTGGGGCTTGAGTGGGGTGGCCCAGGCCTGCTGCACGGAGACAAAATTGGGAACCACTGGACTCCCCGTCCAGTGCTCGGCCAGCTGTGTGGGAGGGGAGGCCACTGTCCCCCCACAAGGACCCACGGCGGGGGATCTTCACACCAGCCCTGGTCCTGGCCTCTGTCCTGGGCCACCCCAATCAGCCCTCCCTCCCCACCAGGCTGCTGCTCTACCTGCTGCCCCAGCTCTGGCCCCCAGCTCCTGCCACCCCCAGGTCCTGCCACCCCCACTCTGGCCCCCCAGCTCCCGCCACCCCCAGCTCCCGCCCCCGCCACCTCCCCTTCTCCTCACGGTCAGCCTCCCTCCCCCAGAGCCCGCTCTCCAGGGTTAGAAACGGAGGCATTTGAAGTCACTAGCATGTGACAGGGTTTTAAAAAGAATTCCAGGAAGCAGAGGCTTCTGGATGAACCAGGACTCCCGGGCATGGAACAGCCCTTTCCCAGCAGCAGTGGGTCCCTGATCACCTCTGATCACCTCTGACGGTGGCCTTGACTCCCCACCAGGACCCTCATTAGATACCTGTCAGGGAAGGTGACACCTGTAGTTCTCTAAGGGCTGCCTGTGGGGCAACCTGCTGGTGGGTGTGGCCGTGCCCTCCCACAGGAGGGAGTGAGGGTCACCTGTGCCACCTGAGGGAAGCAGTCTGGCTGTCCCACGTCCCCCTCACCCCCCCCCCCAGCCCTGGGGCCAGCTTCTGTTCTCTCTGACGCTGCTCCCAGCGGAGGGGCCTCCAGGGTCCGTCTCCTTCCCGAGCTGTCCCCACATGCCGTGCTGGGCACCCCTGAGCCCACGAGCCCAGCTGCCACCCTGTGCAGGTCTGAGAGGCCCCGGGCCCATGCCAGCCGGTCCTTTGTGGGCACCATGTTTCCCAGGACCCCGTGCCTCCAGGGTTGGCCCGTGGAACTTGTTGAGGGCCCGGGGCTCTGCAGGCTGCTGCTGACCCTGCCTTGCTTCTTCGGTAAAAATTTCTAGGAGGTTCTCAGTTGTGTTCACACCCTGGGCCTGTTCTCCAGCCTGCAGACTGCACAAGACACCTGACTGCCAGGTCTACCGTCCACTTCCCGAAACTCTAGGCCACACCCCCCGTGTCTGCCACGGTCCTCTCCTCCTATCACATTTCCAAGGTTACAGTGAAGTGTGGGTATAGTTCCCGCTCAGAGTGGCGTCTGCCCTTGGGGACACTATTCAGTCTCACAAATGGGCAAAGGAGCCTTCCCGGGTGAAGGGGTCTGTGCCCCCAGCCCCGTACCAACAACTGCTCTCTGTTGGCCCACGGCCAAGCTGGCCTGCCCCTCTCCTCCAACGGCCACCCTGGGCCAGTGGCTGCCCTGCATCAACGCCAACATCTGACAGGGGTTCTTTCCAGGATTCCCAAGCGACTGAGTGTGGCTTCGGAACCATCAGGGCTTCAGTCCCCTCTCAGTAAAGCCGCGTCCATGAAGGGCAAGGAAATCGAGGTCTCACAGGTAGCAAGTGACAGACCAGAATTTCTTTCTTTCTTTTTTTTTTTTTTGGTACTAAGGATAGAACCCAGGGCCTGACGCACACTGGGCAAGTGCTCAGCCACCTAGCTACCTCCCAGCTCTGGACCAGGAATTTGAACTCAGTTCTATGTGGTTGTATAGGTGACAATCTTTGCATTCTCCATTGCCACAGCTGCCATGTACAGTTAGACATGTTGCTCACTGCACAAGGGAATCCAGCTGAAGGGTGACTTGGGGGTGATTCCCCCCAGTGCTCTCTTCACTAAGGTGGGCACTGTGGCGCAGAGGCACCTGCTCTCGTCTGCCTGGAGGAGCGCCATGGCAAAGGCGTCAGAAACCATCCCAGTGATCCCCTCCCCCTCCGCACCCCTGCGCTGTGGTTTTGCAGATCTTGTCATCGCGAGGGGAAGTGCTCCTCACCCGAGTCTGGCTCACCGTGTGAGTAAAACAAGCCGGAGAGATGTGCCAGTGCGCCTGTGCGGGCGGCTCTCAGCGGGCCTCGCTTGGACGCCAGTCACAGCCACGGGCGCACGCCTGGGTAACCAGTTAGCCCTCCCAGACCAGCCCGCTGCCTTCGACTGGCCACCTCTGACCACAGACCCACCGCAGCCCGGCTGAGCTTGGCCAGCGTCCCTGTTAGGGAGGAATTGTGTCCCTGCAACCCAGGAGGAACGAGCTCCCAGTCCCCGGAGCCTGGCCTTGCTTGGACACGGGTTGTTGCGGATATAATCAGCTAAGTCACGGTCACCCCGAGCAGGGAGAGCCGAGTAGCGTCCAACACGACCCGCGTCCTGGTAAAGGGGGACGCCAGGCCCAGACGGGCCCACAGAGGACACCAAGTACAGGAGGCAGAGCAAGCAGGAGGGAGGTGGGTGCAGGTGCTCCCTCGGCTTAGCAGCCTTGACCTTGACCTCGACCTTCTAGCCCCAGCACCGTGAGGGACGGTGCATTTCTGCTGTCCGGCCATGCGCCGCGGTCTCTGCTCCAGCAGCCTCAGCACACGACAGACGGCCTCCCCCAGTGCCCGCAAAGCCCCGGCCAGGCGGGCTTTCTCGCCGGCCCCCAGGGCAGGCGCCCATCACGCCTTCCCTGTCCCAGGTCACCCCTGGGAGGTGCCTGATGCCCGGCCCTCCCCGCAGCGGGGGGCCTGTGACCGATGGCCCGCGGGCCGCCTGGCCTACCTGGGCTGCCGAGGGCCATGGAGTCGTAGATGAGCTTGCAGGTCTTGAGCAGGGTGGAGATCTTCTTCTCGGGCGAGTAGGCCTTGTGCATGCTGCAGAGCTTCTGCAGGATCTTTCTCCATGACGGGCACCTCGGGCACGCTGGTGGTCACGCCCAGGTCCGTGGTGGTGGTGGACAGGACCACCAGCTGGTTGTCCTTGAGCTGCTGCAGCGAGCCGTCCCTGGTGTGGACCTCGTGCAGGCTGGCGTCGATGGCCGCCTTCAGCGGCTTCAGCACGCACTTGTACAGGGCCGACTCCACGATGGCCTCTGCGGGTGGCCGAGGGCGAGGGTGAGGAGCGGGCTGCAGGGACCCGCCATGGCCCTGCAGGCTCCCGCTGCAGGACACCCTCAGCCCAGCACCAGACCCCGTGGCTCGGACATGGGGACAGTGCGGTGCATCCCGCCGAAAGCCACACGGCAGACACCGCGGCAAGGAGCCAGGGTCATCCTATCCCAGCGGTGTCCTCAGGGCCTGGCATACAGGCTGCTGGCCCTGTCCCAGCCCCTGGGTCAGCCCTGCCTCGTCTCCCCACTTCTTCTCAGCCTAAGGAACAGTCTTGCTCGAGTAGCCCCAGATCCTCCTGCCTGGCCTCTGTCCAGGGTCCACACTGCTCTCTCCCTGGAAGGAAGCCCCCTTCCCCATTCTCTCCAGAGCTTGGCGTCCTTCTCCTCCTCCTCCCTTAGGCCCCAGCTCTCCCTCCCCTTTTTTGGAAGGCAGGGCTGAGCACAGCTTCCTCTGGGCCACCTGGCACCTTCCATGCCCTTCCATGTCCTCCATGCCCTTCCTCGTCCTCCGGGTCAGCACATCGCCTGGGCTCTGTCTCAGACCTGGGATGATGTCACCAGTCTCATGGCTGATTTATGCTGACGGCTCCTAAACATCCACCTTCAGCCCACACTCCTCCCCAGAACGGCAGACTCAGGCCCCCGGGCCGACCCGCCATGCCCCCTGGGGCAACAAGCATCTCCAAGGTCCCACGTCCAACACCGAGCTCCTGGACTCCCCCTGGAGCTGCTCAGGAAGTGGCCTCCCAGGGACACCAACGCTTGCCCTTGGCCCACCTCCTCTCGCCCAAGTCAGCCTGTGCTGCTTGGCTTCCGCAGCAGACCCAAGCCCAGGCTCCGGCTCCACCTGCCCAGGCCCCGCCCACTCCCAGCCACCCTCAGTGTGCGCCTGGACAGTGACAGCAGCCTTGGCACCGGCCTCTGGGCTCCTGCTGGGCTCTATGGTCACAGTGATGCTGTGCATAGTTGAGGCCATGTCGCCCCACCGCCCCCGCCCGCGGGCTTGACCTGCCAAGGCCTCACGGAGGCACCCCCAGGTCCTGTGTGACCTGCCTCCCCCGGTGCCTCCTGCCTGCCTGGTCCCCCACCCCTTCCTCTGTCCATTGCTCGGGTTTCCTGCTGATGGCCACCACCCACTGGCCTGCAAGCTCCTTGAGGGCAGGAGGGGCTCCTTGCTTTTCTGCTCTCCTGCACCGAGGCTGCAGTGGTGGGCCGCGCCCAGACTGCCCAGAGCCTCCTGCAGGGGGACCCCTCTCCCCAGGCCCCGCACGAGTGCAAACATGGCGCCAACCTCAGACTCCCACCCCCTGCGCTGGCAACCCCCCAGCCCATGGCCTGGGAATGTGTCAGTTCCCAGGATTCGGGCAGCAAGGCCACGGGCAGCAAGGCCATGGGCGGGCGGCAAGGCCAGCCTCCCCAGAGAGGCCCCGCCGGGGCTCTTTGTGAGCAGGAAACATTCACAATGAATGGACTGTGCCGGGGTCCCAGTGCCCCTTCCTGTGCCCAGTTCAGACCCTTTAGTTAGTGGAGGGGGGCTGAGAGGGCTGGGGAGCCCCAGGGGAGGTGCCCTTGGAGGGCTTGGGGAAGTGACCGTGGGTGGCGTGGCCGGGTGGTTCATCAGCAACTTGGTATTTTGGCAACAGCTTTGGCCCAGCAGCTGATCTGACCAAATAGTTCAAATATTTACATAGCCGTGAGGCTGATGGCAGGGACATGTCTATGTCTCACTGCGAGTCACAATCAACAGAGGGTTTGCCAGTTACTGGACTAGAGGCTTGTGGGACTGGGAGGCCAGGGGTGTTTCAGAGCAGCCGTCTCGGTGCCCTAGAAGCAGAGCCCAAGGGAGGGATCTGGGCCTGCCAGGTGTTCTGTGGGACAGTGGGAGGTGGAGAGGGAGGTGGGGCAGTGAGGACGAGGTCTCGGCCCTAGTCTGGTCCCACAGGGTGTCCGGGGGGAGCATCAACAGTACCACACGGTGGTCCTGCCTGAGGGAAGGGCCCAGGGTGGACAGTGGCTGTTGGTGGCGGGGGGGGTGGGGGTGGAGAGTGTTTACAGGTAGTGTGGCCTTCTACATGGCTGCGGTCACTGCTCTAGAAAAGGGTGGGCCTACACCACTAGGAGCCACCCCTTGGAGTGGCTGCAGTCAGGGACATGCACCCAGGATGGGGGGTGGGGGACACCAGGTGTGCCCACTGCACAAGCCTCCTCTGTCCTAAGGGGCCGTGGAGTCTCTGTGCAGTGCCATCCTTCCCTTCCTCCCGCCAGCTCCCAGCCCCTGCCCGGGCACTGACCAAGCTGCTCCTCGGAGTGCAGGCTGGGGTCCACTAGGGCCTTGAGCTCGGTGCTCTGCAGCAGGTAGCTCTTGAGCTGCGTCATCATGGTCCTGATCTCCTGCAGCATCTCGGTGCTGGAGGTCTGGCGGGCCATCATCTCCATGCTGTACACCTTGTAGTCCTGCACCAGGCTGCCGAAGTAGGAGCCCTTGTCCTGCGCCAGCTCCACCACCCTCTTGTACAGCTTGCGGTCGTTGGAGAGGAAGGCGTGGAACACGCTGGTGAAGCTGGCGAAGCTGAGCCGGTGCCGGGCCTTGTCCAGGATCATGGAGGGCTTCTTCTTCACGCTGGGGCTGCCGAACTCCAGCTCCTCCTCAGCGCTGCTGGTGGAGTAGGAGTCCTGGTCGGTGGCTGGGGCGGGCAGCCCGGGGTTTGCTGCTCCGAGAGGGAGGCCAGGGAGCCCTTGAACCCTGCAGAGCCCTGGGGATAGGCGCTGGCCTGGGCGTGGAGGTGCGGCGTCCCGGCCTGGGGGGCAGGACTGTGGCCTTCTCTGGGGGCACTGGGCGTGGGTTTCTCTGCGGCCACCTCCTGTGAGGGCTGCTCCGAGGGACTGGGGAGGCCTTGGGCCAGCTGCCTGGAGATGCGCTTCTTCCTGGGGGGCGGGGGGACCGGGGGCTGCCTGGCCTTCCTGGGAGGTTCTGGCTTGCTGCCCGGGTCACTGGCTCTGGCCTCTGCCTCTTGGCCTTGCTCTGTGGTCCTCGGAGGCCTGTCCCCAGGGCTGCCTGACGTGCCCTGGGGAGGCAGGCTGAGTGGGGCTGCCCTGGCAGGAACGGGCGGGTCCCCCTTGGCCACCATGCCTGCGCCCAGGTCTTCCAGGGACAGCCTCTCGGAGATGCGCCGTCGGGGAGGAGCAGCTGGGAGACTCTTCTTCAGGGGCAGCGGAGGGGCCTGGGCCGGCTGCGAGGAGCTGGGGGTGGTCCTTGGCGGCGTCTCTTCCTCCCTGAGGGGCCCCAGGCCAGTGGCAGGGCGGGGGAGCCTCTCGCAGGCTGTCATGTGTGGCAGGCTCGGGGGGTCAGGGGCCCTGGGGCCTGGGGTGCGGGGTCGGGGGGGCTGATGCTGGAGAAGAGCTGGGCAGTGGACAGGCAGGGCCGGGGGAGCGCAGGATGCCGGGCTGGGCCGGTGGGGGTGAGGGGCATGTGCCGGGGGGTGGCGGCGGCGGGCGGCAGGGGGCCCACTTGGAGGTGGGCGAGGAGGCCTCAGAGGCAGCGGCCGGCGAAGGGCTTGAGGGGGCAGCTGCCCAGAGGCGGCAGGTCGGCGGATGAAACAGTCCTCGATGAACATGGGGTTCACCAGCCACAGCCGGTCGCCCCCCGTGGACAGCTGGATCTCGCAGGAGCAGTTTTCGTAGCGCGCCGTGGGCCTGAGGCTGGAGGCTGCGGGGGGCCCGGGCACTGGCGCTGGGTCCCGCGGGGGCTCTGCTGGGCCCCTGTGTTCTCGCCGCGGGTTCAGCGAGGAGTCCCAGAAGCCTGTGGGAAGCAGAGGGGGAGGCCGTGGGTGCTCTGGGCGGGTGGCATTTGCGGGTGCTGGGGGCAGGGCCCAGCGCCCATCAAAGCCGTTGCTTCGCTGGTTCTGGCTGTTTTCCCCTGGACTCCTCAGCCTCTGCCCCCACTTCCTGCCTGGAGGGGAAGCCCCGCTCCCCTCCCCTGCAGAGCTGGGTGGGGCTGGGGGTGTGACAGGCCCAGCTTCAGTTCCCTCCCCTGCTGTGACAGCCCACACAGAGGGCAGCAGGAGCCAGGGTGGGGGGTGACAAGTGCCATGCTCCAGGGCCAGGCCAGCAGAAGGCTTGCGTGGGGAAGGCATGGCCCAGACGGAGGGGACAGAGGCCCGGAGTCCTGCAGCTGCCAGGTTGGGTGCTCTGGGGCAGGTGGCTTGGCTCTCCTGGGCCTCAGCCTGGTCACTTCTAATGTGGATCTCAGCAGTGCCCACTTCACTGGACACAAGAGGGGACACTATACGTCCTGAGAGGGGGACGTGGCCTGTTTTGGCCACCGTAGTTGATGCGGGAGGAAGGAACCCAGGGATCGTGGCCCAGGGGATCAGACCCAGCCCAGGGGAGAGTACCTGATGCTGCAAACCCACCCAACTCTGGGGGTCTTGAAGTTGACTGAGAAGCTGGGGCCAGGCCCCGCCTCTGGGCAGCTGCCCCTCTGAGCAGCTCAGCCAGCAGCGGCTCCATGCTGAGTGGGGCCCAGCACAGCTGACTGGCTAGGCCCCGTGGGTTCCGCCAGTGCCTGCAGCCAACTAGGCAGGCCCAGCTCGGGAGTCCATCACCTCTGGGTGCCACACCCTGCCCAGCGTCCAGCAATGCTCAGAACTTCCCCAGAGGGGCCTGGGGACGCATCTTGAGAACAATTTCAGTTGGCGGACAAGCCACCCTGCGCCCACTCAGCAGTTCCTCCCGGAGAGGAGCGCGGGCCCCAGGTCCTGCTCGACCTGCGAACTGCAGGAGCAGAGAGGGGGTCAGCCAGGCGGAGGGAGCAGGCCTCCTGTGAATGCTGGGCCTGGCCTGGCCCGGCTGCTGCCTCCTGGGAGGGACCCATCAGTAAGAAAGCCACACGTGGAGGTTCTGCTGGCCACTGCGGAGCAGGAGGGTCACAGACAGCGACAACGTGCAGCGTATCTCAAGAAGCTAGCAAGGAATTTGAGTTTTCACCATAAAGAAATGATAAATGAGGAGATGGGCAGGTTTGATGGGATTTAAGCCTTACAGCTTAATAACTGGGTAACTGAAGCATCCCAAGGTCACCCACTGATGTGTACGATTTTATGCTTTTATGTATCAGTTAAATAAATTTAATGTTAAAAAAGAAAGAAAGAAAGAAAGAAAGAAAGAAGACCACACATGGCAACACCCAGGGACTAAAGGGGGCAGACGTGCCCGGAGTGGGTGGCGCGTGCCAGCTGGTGGGAGGCTGGCTTTCCCTGGATCATCTCCACTCCCTGGTCACAGGCCTGGTTCCCATTTTACAGATGAAGATAAGAAACTCAGATCAAAGCTCTCGCCTGAGGTCACCGGCTGGTGAGTGAGGGAGCTGGGATTGGAAAGGTCAGACCAGCTCTGAAGCTTGGGTTCAGCCACCATGTCACGCAGCCTTTCTTCATAGGAACTTGCGACACTTCCCCTCTCAGTTGCTCTCCGAGGGCTGGTGAGTGGCAGGTGGCTTGTAGCCCAGAGCTGGGGATGTGGTAAGATCACAACAGGCTCTTGATGTTGACAGCAAGGACGCATCGCTGGAGGGTGGGTGGGGGCGGGGGCAACAGTGTGTGCCCACTCTAAGACATGGGCACGTTCAGGGACACGGTCGTTGACAATCTTGCTGGCCAGGGTCAAGGTGAGCAGACCCAGTCCAGGTGAGCGGCGTGCACTCCAGGACCCAAAGTCAGCCACCTCTGCCCAGGGGTGGGTACGCCTTACTGGAGGGGAGTGGGGTTCACCCTGAGTCTGGCCGCCAGCCAAGAAGGCCAGCAGTCACCACCATAACAAGATGACAGACTTCCATGCGTCCCTCCTGTGTGCAAAGCTCTGTGCATCACAGCCACAGGATGCATGTGTCCACAGCGGGCTGCCCTGTGACCCAGGTCAGCTACTGTCCATGATCGCCCGTCCCTGCGCTGCTTTCCTGGGCAGCGGCTGACCCCATCCTGGGTGGACTCACTCCCCGGGTGCCCTGGGAGGTGACCCCTTTCTGCACAAGCCCAACACAGGTGTCTCCTTGGAAGACACCGAGCAGCAGGCGGCCAGCCTGACTCAAAGGTATCTGGGGCAGCAGCCCGAGTTCCCCCAAGACCCTTGCTTTGGTGAAGGCGGGTGTGGGCTAGACAGTGCCAGACCTGCTGCCAGGACCTTGACCCTCCTCCCATCATTGCTTCCTAGATCCTTCAAGCCCGAGGGTGGGTTGCACTTCTGGCCCCCGTACCTCTTTTCTGGAATCATCTGCTGAGTCTTCACCCCACTCCATCTGCTGGGGTGTCCTGGACGGGCCACGTGCTGCCCCCCTCTGTTCCCATGCTGCTTGGAATTCTGCGGCCACCCTTCCCACCTGACAAGCCCCTGCTCATCCCGTGTGACTCAGGCCACATGGCACCTATCTGGCGAGGTTTCCGGAGGCACTGGAGCCTCACCTGGCTCCTGTGTCCCCAGCTCTGGACTGTGCTCTGCAGTGACCACGGAGCTACAGTTCTGCTCTTGTCTGACGGCCCCCCCAGGCTATGAGAGGCCAGCACCTGTGCTGGCCCACCTGCACATCCTCAGTGCCCAAGGCAGGGCTCAGCGTGGAGCAGAGCAGAGGCCCAGCCTCCGATTAGCCCGGCCAGCATGGAGGCAGGGTTGGGGGCAGGGGGGACACAGGCAGGGTGGCCTCTGATGGCAAGGTAGGGACAGCCTGAGGCATAGGGGATGAGGAGGTGAGCCAGTGGGCGAGGGAGGCCCCCAAAGGAGGGTGGCGGAGCTGTACGTGGGTGGACCGCCCGCGGCACGGCCTGCCCCGGGAGCAGGGCGGGCTGTCCTGTGCAGAGTAAGAAACACGCTTCCCACGGTTCATTTGGATTCCCGTAGGAGCAGAGCAGACGCCGGGTTTCAGGGGAGGGGCTCCGGGCCTTTCCTGTCCCTGGTGGTTGCAAGTGGCAGGGCACAGACCTCCAAGCCACTGGCGCTCCAGGGGAAGGGGGAAACCTGGGAGCTGCACTGTCGGTCTGGGCCCCATTAGGGAAGCACAGCGGCAGCACAAGGGGTTCATGCTCAAAAAAAAAAAAAAAAAAAAAAAAAGAGTAATAGTAGCAACTTTCTCTGCAACCTGCAAAATGCCAAGGCCAGAGAAGAGGAACATAGTGTCATGCAATCCTAGTGGTTGGCAGCACTGTGTGCGCCAGTGCCCTGGGCACCGTGCCAAGTTTTGGCTCCATTGTGGAAGTTCCCAGAAAGGGCCCAGCCCTTTGCTGCCTCTGTTCAGCCCTCCAGCCGAGGCCGCCATCTTGCTGGCCCGAGGCCTCCTGAGCCTCAGTGGAGGACATCTCTTGTGAAGTGTCCATTCCTACAATCCCCAGAGGGCCAGGTTGTGCCAGGTGCTGGGCTGAGGGCCAGGCTGTGCCAGGTGCTGGGCTGAGGTCTTCACGGCAAACTAAGGCTTCACCCGCGGGGTACCTGAGCAAGTAGCAGGACAGAGGACAAGGAGCCCCAGATGCCATCCAAACGGCTCAAAAGTCCAGTGAGTTCAGGGAACATATATTTTGGGGGCCTCCCAAAGATGGGTTGTTGGCTAGTCGTTCAAGTTTCCAAAGAACATTTAATAACTAGGAAAATTCTCATTGTATTATGTAAAGGAAAAAGCATGTTACAAGCAAACATGGGAAAGCTGTAGAATGCAATGCTTTTCCTGAACACAGTTTTAAAATATTAGACATATATGTTGCAAATGTGTGAGAACCACTTTATTCCTGCCTAGAAACCTTATTCCCTGAATTCCTTCTGCACTTAGAATCAACTGTGTGTAATTCAGTGCTGAATTACTCCCTACGTGAGTTTTGTGGGCCCCCAGCTAACCTGAAGCTCTTCAAGTCCAAGATTACACCTTATATAGCCTGCACTGTGGAACGCTGGCTTTTCCAAGTCCAAACTTGGACTTCCTTACATTCTGAGCCATCACATGAAGCTGAGCCTGCAAGCAAATAGCTCCGTTTCAGCAACATGGTCCCTGTCAAATAGCAGGGCTCACTCTAACCACCTAAAAGAAGGAGTTGTATGCCAAAGAAAGAAAATCACTGATACTAAGGCTAAGAAAGACACATGCCTCAAAAACTTATAATCCCAAGATCATCAGCTGGGCTGAAAGTTTGACACATCTTCACCCAAACTTAACACTCCCTGACACTGAGTGCAAGGACAGAACAAACCCGAAAATCACAAAGTACACTCAAATAGAACAAAACCAAACGGCAAGTCACAAAACCATCCTTTCTGCAACGGTTGAAGGGTTATGTATGGTTTTCATTTTCGTGTTTACCTGGGGTTGTCAGTGAAAAGCAAACACAGTAGGCTAGACTTTTTTGTTTGTTTGTTTGTTTTTGGTACCAGGGATTGAACTCAGAGGCACTCGACCACTGAGCCACATCCTCAGCCCTATTTTGTATTTATTTAGAGGCAGGGTCTCTCTGAGTTGCTTAGTGCCTTGCTTTTGCTGAGGCTGGCCTTGAACTCATGATCCTCCTGCCTCAGCCTCCTGAGCTGCTCGGATTAGAGGTGTGTGCCACCACGCCTGGAAGCATGCTAGACATTTATGGGAAAGCATGGGAGAAAAGAGCATTGTAGACAGGGTGTGTGAGACAGAGGGCAGGGCTGGCTACTGTCTGGCTCCCGATGACACATCCCAGCCCTACAGCAAAAGGCCGCCACCTTGATTTCCACTGGGGAAAGGCCAGGGAGGGCAGCACTGAGGGGCCGAGGGTGGGGTCACATAGTGGAGTTCCCTCTCAGAAAACCTGAGGCTGAGCCCAGCCCCTGCCTCGCCCCCGTGTGGAAAGCTTTTGTGGATTTTTGTGTCTCCTTAAGAGCTTTACTGAAGTGCCATTCACATAACTCACCCATTAACAAAACACCCAGGTGGCGTTTAGAATATCCACAGGGCTGTGCCACTGTCACCACAATCCACTTTAGAGCCTCTTAACCATCCCCAACAAGCCTCCATACGGACCAGCACATGGTCCCCCTCCCCGGCAGCCATCGACCGGCTCCTGTCCCTGTGGACCTGCCCGTTCTGAGCCCCTCACGAGGGTGGAACCAGCACGGGCCACCCGTGCCCAGCTCCCTTCACGGGCACGCTGTCGCCAAGGTCCACCCACGATGCGTCCTGGGTCAGGGCTTCACTTCTTTTTCCAGGTGAATCAGCCCTTGAGACTCTCTGAGTTTCCATTTGCCTCATCAGTAAAATGGTTTTTTTATGGGAATGAATGACATAACGAATATGGGCACCGATGGCAATGAATTGGCCTCCCGCTGTCTTTTTGGTTTTCCCTGAGATGCTGGCTATACCAGGGGAACTGTCCCCCTCTCCCCCGCCACATCACGTGGCTGGCTGGCCACTGGTCGTCTGAATCCTCCCTGGAGAACCTGCATGAACAGCGGTGGCCGGAGGGACTGGGGTGGGGCCCAGCTCGTCAGAGGAGTGAGGGAGCAAGGCTTGAGCAGGCCAGGGGGCCACGTGCAGAGAGCAAGGGCAGCGGCTGTGGTCCCCAAGCCCAGAGGACTCTCCACCTTCACTCTGGGAGGTTCCATGGTGTCCCTTCTCTCTTTGTATCCACGCTACTTTGCGTGGGTTCTGGTTCTCTGCTGCCTAGAATAGCGTGTGGCCCGCTCAGCACAGCCCCAGGGTGCCTGGCCCTTAGCGGATGGCACGCTCTGCACATCCATCACCCCTTCCACATGCGAGGGCTGGTGAGGCTCAAGCCTGCGCAGGCCAGAGTCGGGGCCCGTCCTGACACGAGGGGCCCCTGCAGCTCTGCACCCCCTTCCACTCGGGACACAGACTGGAAAACCAGCCTCTCCTGGGCTCTGAGTCTGGCCAGCTCTCAGCACGTGGGCACACTGTGTCCTTCAGCACTGGGGGACACCAGCTCTAGCAGAGCCCTCCAGGTCCCAAGCTGCAAGACACTGGGGTTTCATGTAACTCCTGTTCTCCAGGAAGCAAGAGCCAGGGGTGCACCCGGGCTGCCCTGGGCCTCCACCGGGGCCTCCACCAGGGCCTCCACTGGGAACCCCTTTCTCCACTCCTATGTGGGGTCCGGGGGCAGCGTGTTCTGAAGTCTTGGGGCAGAGAGGAACCTGCGGGGAGCCCCGGGCACGCAGGCCCAGGGACGCCTGCCTGAACCCACAGTAGGGTCAGGGGTGCAGCGAACCTACCCTGACGGAGGTCACGCCACACCAGTGTGGCCACTGGCCATCCCTCCCAGCAGCAACAGAGGAGGTCAGGACATGTGCGCAGTGAGAGCAGCGGAAGGAGCTCTCAGTGCCGGTCCCACCCAGCTCTGCTCGGTCCTTTCCCGGGCCGCCTGGGGCAAGGCTCTCAGCTGGGCTGACACTTGCCCTTCTATCTGTAAACTGCCTTTTCTGTCTTTAAAATACACAAGGGTCACACAGAGCCAGTGCTCGGCAGTGGTCAGAAAGTATCAATACTGCCGTCTAGACCTCGGGGCAGGTCATGTGGATTGTGAGAACTGCAAAACTGTCATCTGTCCCACATCCAAGCTCCTGGGAAGGCAAAAGTTCAACAACTGAACTATCTGTGGGGGCAGAGGAAGGTGTGGAGCTCAGGGTTGATTTCCAGTGTCAACTGAAAGCTGGCCCCAAAGTTGATACACCGGGTGACTCTGCCCAGCAGTGCCTGGGTGGTCACAGGCAGCGTGAGACAGAGGAAGGGGCCGCCTTCAGCTGCCTGGATTCAAGTCTGTCTCGCCATGTGCTGTGACATTGGAGATGCTATTTGACCTCTTGAGCCTTAGTTTCCTCTGCCACAACATGGGGCTGATGACAACAGTCTTTACCAGGCTGTGACAAACTGGGCTGCGTCACGGCAGCTGAAGAGGCCAGGACACGGTTGATGCTGATTGGCTGTCTACCCCAGGTTAGACAGCCAATGAGAGGGGCAGATCCAGGTGTGAGGAAGGAGGGGCCAGACCTGGGGTCAGACTAGACCCCCCTGGGTTCCCAGACCCAGCTGCTGTCCACCACTCAAAGAGGCCCCTGGACAGCAGTACAAGAAATGCCAGCACATGCTGTGGTCAGAGGCCAGGGTCTGGAGGCTGCTGGGCCAACTATCTGGCCACCACCCAGAAAGGCTTTGGTGTTGGCCCCCTCTCCCAGGGCCAGGGCCTGATGTGGTCAGCCTCTTGGGCTGTGCCCTGGGTCTTCCTGGCCAGCTGTCTTGAAACTGGAGAATCGCCCTGTTATGGGGGCTGGGCGGCCTGGGCCACCTGCTTCCCTGGTCCCGTGGGGAGGACTTACCCAGGCCCAGGTTGGAGATGGTCTCGAGGTCCATGAAGCTGCTGGCCTCAAGGATGGCCTGGGGCAGACGCAGTGTGAAGGGCAGTAAATCTCTGTGAAGACACGAGGGCCGCAGGTCACGTCTGGGGAGGGGTCTTTGCCAGCTTTCCTGAGCCTGCATCTCAGAGCTGCGGGGCTCTCCACGCAGACTGGGAACTTCCCTGAGCCGAGGCTGAGGCCAAGGGGCCCTCCAGCAGACCCAGGTCCCTGCCAGCACCAGGACCTGGAGTGTGGGGGGGCCCAGGGTGGGGCGGGGGCTGGCTTCTCCCTGCTTTTCCTGGTCTAGGTTTCCCCTAAAGGACGCCACCCAGGGGTCACACTGCAGGCACGTCCCGGAGCCCTGCTCAGCATGCAGCAGCCGGCGCCACCCAGGCGCGTGCTCTGAGCGGGGCTGGTCAGGGCTCCCTCCCGAGATCTGCAGAAGAGATTCAGACAGACGGGGAAAAACTGAGGCCCAGAGGGGGAAAGGGGTATGTCAAGGTCGCATGGCGGACCCCCCACTGCTGACTTCCAGCCCAAGGCTGTCCCTCTGGGTCAGGGAGGGGGCTGTGGCACAGCTGGGGCCAGGCTGGGTAGTCCCACCTCTATGCCCCCTCCGTGGCTCAGGGCCCGTCAACCCCCTTTCCAGCTCCTCCTGCTCTCCAGCTCCCCTGTTCTCCAAGGCCTTTTCCTCCCCTATGAAGACGGGAATCAGTGCAGGAAGGAGAGGGTGCAGGACAGGACCTCGAGACCCAGCAGCTGCCACGATGATCAGCCCCTGTTCCCCCTCCTCGCTCAAGCCCCGTCCACCAACACTGAAATCCCACCCATCCTCCTCCACCGAGGGCCTCCCTGGTGGCTCCTGGCAGGACGGGGCAGTGGCTCAGGTCCCCGAGGCCCTGCGGGGTGTTTGTCATTGGTCTCATCCAAACTCAGGAACTGAACGGGAGGGAGTGGCCCAGAGACCCGGCGATAGGCTGGCAGGTCCCCAGACACCCCTGCGCCTGCGGTGTGGATGTGGCTCGCGGGGTGCACCCCCCCAGAAGCGCTTGCACAGGGAGTCCATTCTGTGGATGGACGTGCAGGGGGGAACTGTGTTGAGAGGTCCTGGGCCTGCTCTCAAGGTCATGGTGGGTCCCACGGCTGATCTTTGCAGCTCCTTCCCTGTCACTGTGGTGTGACCCTCCCGGAGCCCGAGGCCACCTGGGCCCCCGTGTGAGGCCCCATTCTGGATCCTGCAGGGTTCCCGAGGACGGTGTCTCTATCTACCAACGGTCTCCAGAGGTCACCCAGCTCGTCAGATGCCCGGCCACGATGCCCAGGCACTTTTCACTTGTCTCTGTCCTCAGACCTGCAGTGGCAGCGGTGCCTCAAACCCCACGTCCAGGGCCTCCAGGTCTGGTTCCTGTGCCGCCTGTCCAGCTGGCTCCTCCACGTCTGCAAGGGCCTCCCGCCGCCCCCCAGAACCTCACGCTCAGCAGCCAGTGCGTCCTGCTCCCTTCCCACTTCAGCCATCCCCTCCCCCCCACATGTACTTAGATTCTACACGTCCCTCAAGGAACCCAGTACCAAACCCTCGTCGATAAGCGAAAACCCCAAAGGCCTAGACACTTAGAGGGACCCTGCCGTGTCCTCGACACCTGTCCACATTCTGCAGACAGCCAGCATTGGATTCCCCAGGAGCTGCTGGAACTGTGGATTCCCACACCCCAGCCTGAGGGTGCCCAGCGTCAGGTGGGGGGCAAAGCTGTGTGTGTGTGTGTGTGTGTGTGTGTGTTTTTTTGCTAGGGTTCAAACCCAGGACCTTGTGCATGCTAGGTGAGCACATGACCACTGCCCAGCCACTGAACCCATGTGTTTAAACAGCTCACAGGGGGTCCTGAGGGACACTGCCTAGGGTGGGGAAGATATGGGTGGGAATCATAGACCTCAAAGCAAAGTTATCAAAAAATGTCAACACTAACCGAACTTCCAGGTGTGTGTGTTTCCTCATAAACTATCAAGTCTATTAAAAAGCACTCATGAAAACCGAAATTGGAAAGTGGGATTTTCAGAATGAATGCTCTAACATTTCCCCCACACTGTGGCGGGTCGGCTGGGGCACCTCCAGGGACCAGCACCCTGCTGCGGAGACCCCCCTTGCAGCTGGTGCTTCTCACTCTTGACCAGGACTGTGTGTAAGGGGTGCCTCTGACATCACAGAGCTGCATGTCCCCCACCCACGCACACTTAGGCCCTCACAACTCTAAGCTTAGCAACGCAGTCCTATTCCAACCAGATGAGACACTCTCTACGTGCTAGCTCAGTTTTCTTTTTCCTTAAAAGAAAAACAGCTGGGCGTGACCCACCAGACTGGTTTTCTAACCCCTTAGAGGGGTTTGCCAGCACCATCCACCTGAGCACCCGACATTCCTTTGATTCTGATGCCGACTACTTGGGCTCAAGTCAGACTCTGCAGATTTCAGGGTTTGGTCGCATATTCTGACCCCAGCCCCAGTTTCTGATGACATTCTCAAATCCTGGGCCACCAAGACTTCTGAGCAACTGGTCAACAACCAGAGGTTTCCAGGCACAGTGACAGTAGCTTTCTTCAAAGGTGAAGATGACCGGTGAGCTGCCCTCTCCTGCTGCCCCTTCTCCTCCAGGTGAGGATGTGGCGGCTTAGTCACACAGCTGGGCTTGTCCTAGGGAGGGCAGGCCCAAGGGGCTCCTTCCTTCCTGCTCTATTTTGGGGAACAGCACCCACATCTTGAGGTACATGAGCCCCTGTCCGGGAGGCTCAGGCCTGTGGTCCTGGTAAGGGGCTTAGCGGAGTGGCTGGCACTTGGGAAGCGCTCAAGAGATGCCGGGGTATGTGCGTCCTCCTGTCTCCCAGGACAGAACCCCCACATCTCCCGGTCTCCCCCACACCCCCTCTCTGCTCTGCAGTGGCTGCCCCCACCCCTCTTGGTCAGTGCCTCCTGTAGGGCCTGGATGGCTGCAGTGGCCCTGGGGGTTCTCCACCCTCTCCCAGCTTCCACCCCACCAGCTGCATTGCAGGTGGCCGGACCGTGGCCGTGGCCCCCAGCCCCTGCAAAAGGAAGTCCCTCAGCTCCCAGGCCCGGAGTTGGAGGCGTTCAGGCACCTCATCACCCCGCCTAATCCCTCCGTCCCCGCGGAGCCTCCTGAGGCCGCCCACGGCTGTCCACAGCCAGGCCTGTGCCACGCTGTCCCCCTGCCCAGAATCTTCTTCCTGCCCCCTTTGCTGGCCTCCCAAGTCCACTCCTCCACAGGAGGGCCTCGCGTCTCCAGCCACGGAGGGAGAGGCTGCAGGGGAGCCGCGCGCGTCCTTTCAGCCGTGACCTTGGTGCAGCCCGTCCTGTTCACAGAAGCAGTTGGGGGCGCAGGAGCCAGACAGATTCAGCTCGAACCCAGAACTCCTCTGTGCCGCCCAGGCCAGCCACGCCCCAGCCTCAGCTTCCCCATCTGATGGCAGTGACAACACGCTCGATTGTTTCCCGAGCCCTTGGTGCCAGTTGCTCTGCTGCCCGTCCCCCCACCCCCCTCCCCAAGATCCTGGGCGCAGGAGTCCTAGGCTCACGGAGCACTGCGGTTGTAGGGTTAGAAGACCTCTTGGGCAGTGCCCGCACACAGCAGATGCAATGCACATGCCCAATCACTGGGGGCTGGTTGTGGGAACCCTGCTGGCACCCCCGCCCCCAGCCCTGGATCCTTCCACCAGCTCCGCACACCTACTACCCAGCCGCTGTGGGGCTTGCTCCTGAGAGCTGGCACCTGGGACCCTCAGGGGCTTGTTTTGGCATTCTGGAGCCTCACCATTGCCTGGGGTTCGCCCCAGCCACAGGCGGGGTGGCTTGGGAGTAAAGCACTCAGCTCTGTTGTCCTAAGGTGGGGACCGTCCCGAGGCCTACTCTGGAGCTGCCCACGGGGTCAGGCTGAGGCCGGGGTTGCCTTGCTGGGACATGGGGATAAGAGGAGCACCGTGGGGAACCTCAGGGGATTGCTGGCAAGACGCCAAAGATGAGTCTAGAATGCCCTCTGCCAGTACTGGTGCCCGGTGAGCGCCCCCTTGTGGCAGCTGCTGACATGGGCTATTATCGGCAGCATGGCAGGACCTGCTCAGAGGGCCCAGGGGTCCTAGCAGGTGGGGTGGGGAGGTGAGGTTTCCCGGGAGGCAGCTTGGAGGCATGGGCTGCTTTTGGACACCAACACATCCAGCCCAACCTCCAGTCAGCCCCCGTCAAGGTCCTGCAGTTTAAGCCATCGGCTTACGGCACCCAGATGTATTTTTAAATTCTTGTTGATCTGAAACCAGTTCTGAATGAGTGGAGCGGTGCTGAGGGTGGTCACCAGACACCCACTCCACCCTGCAGCTGCGTAGTAACCAAAGCCGCTTCCCACGAAGAGGCTGCAGCCCCTTTTACTGGATCAGGGCCACTCGGGACGCCAAGCTGCCCTGACACTGGTGACACTGGGAGTTGGGGGCCCGAGGGCAGGGGTGGTGAGGGGCGCTCTTACCAGCTGGTCCAAGAGAGCACCAGCACTAACACCTCCACCTCGTATTTATCAGGGACTGTCCCCTCTCTCTCTACATCCTCTGGGCCACACCCTTGTCTCTGGGGCTTCTCTAGACATGGACACCAAGGCCGCCTGGGTCATCTCCAGCAACCAGACAGGTGTCACAACAGGTGGACATCTGTGACACTCCACCCTTAAAATGGGAGGGAAAGCCTTCCTCAGGACCTTGTGTGAGGCCGGGTCTACTCACCTACTGACACAGTAGAATGCAATCAGTCTGAAGATGTCCTCAAACACAAGAACGGAGCCTTCCAGGTACAATACTGGGGAGAGATGAGAAAGGCCCGGGTGAGTGTCCACCAAAGACCAGGGGGACAGGAAGTGGTGACTCCTCAAAGGTGGACGGGGGTGGCTCCCGCCTGCCAAGTTCATGGTGGGTCCTGGCACCTCCCACGTGCCTGGCCTGGATAGCCCCCCCCACAGCAGCTGCTAATGGAACCTTCAGTGAGAAATGGCATTCAAGGGTTCGGGAGATGCCTATTATCACAGCTGGTGTTGACTTATACACACACATCATTCCTGGCAAAAATAAAAAACACAGAAGGTTCTAGATTGCAAAAGCAGAATGAAGCACGTAATTGATGAGAGTCATCTCTGGGAACAGTCGGAGTTCTGAGGACTATGGGGGGTTAGGTTAGCGGGAGGGACACTGCCCAGTTCGACCCTCAGGAGGTGCCTTGGTCCAGGAGTGCTGAGGTGTGACCGCTGGCCCTTCATCCAAGGTCCCTAGGACCTTTTACCACCTACCCTGATTGGACTGCACAGGTAGCCCAAGGTGAGGGCGACCCTGGTGTTTTACAGCCCTGTTTGGCAGAGGGATGGAAACGCTTGCTGGGATCTCATCCAAGCAGGGGCAGGTGCCGGGGTACCAGCAGGGGGTGCCCGAAGCTGGGATGGACTGACCGGTGGAGAACAAGGGACCTGTCGTGCCCTGCTTCAGAGCCACAGGCCAAGGGACCCAAGAAGCTCAGGGGGTTGTCGGAGTTCTCCTGGGCCACCGGTGGTGCCAGCAGTGCCACCACGTGACACCTAACTCTCACACCAGTGTCCCACATGCTCCACGGGTGATGTGAACTTCTCCGGACATCCGTGGGGTTGAAGGACCCTATGAATGTCACATGTGAGTTCCAATTCCGAGATCCTTCCAGCTTCAGTGAGATGGAAGGGGAAAGCAGGAGCCAGTTTCTGGGCCTGCTTCTGATCTTGGACCTGGCAGTGTGGCTCCAAGCATGTCCCTTTACCTCTCCGTGCCTCAGCTCCTCCTCCTGCAAAGGGACAGAGCCCTTCCAAAGACACACACATCTAGGTGATGTTGCTTAGGGCCTCACTTAGTTGCTGAGACTGGCATCAAATTTGCAATCCTCCTGCCTCAGCCTCCCAAGCTGCTGAGCCGACAGGCATGTGCCACTGTGCCCAGCGGTTCACGTGATTTAAAAAAATTTACATTTATCTATTTATGGCAAAGAGATCGTGTTTTTTTCCATTAGATCAGATAAAAGCATTCTAAAAGACAGTTTCAAGTACTGTGCAGCAGAGGAAGGTTTGGAGAATGCCTGCAATGACCTAAGTCTGAGGAACTCCAGCTCACGGTACATCCATGCTTTGTGAATTCTCACTGGTGGGGGGACGTGGAGGTGGCCCCAGGGTGCCCAGCACCACCTAGTGTCTGCATGTGGTGTGTCACCAACCCTCTCCACAGTGGCCAAGGGAGGCAGGGCCCAAAAGACCCCCTGTAGCGGCAGGGGTAGAGGAGGCTGTGTCTGGAAAAACGGGATGAGAGAAGGCCCCTCCTCTTGGATCCCTGGAGGGGGCCTGGTGAGCCCCGCCTCACGCCCCAGGTGCCTGCGGTTAGCTGCTCTCCCTGGCCAAGAGCCAAGGGCTGACCTTACAGAACAGATCACACCTCCAGGACCAAGTCAGCAGCCGCTCCCCTGCTGGGACCCGCACTTCACCAGCAGTGCCCCTGGCTTTAGGCTTGGTTTCCTGGCCTCTGCTCTGGCCTCAGCTCTCACGCAGAGACCGGGGCTCCCTGGTAGCCCCTGGTAGCCCTGCATGGTTCTAGGCACAGAGGCCAGTTCACAGTGTTACTGTGAGAACTGTAGATTAGTAGAACCACACAGTGGGCGTGGCTCCTGCTCCTCTCTGTGCAGTTAGAGTTCCTTTCCCCAGCCCTGCCCCTGCCCCTCCCAGCCCCTGCCCCCTGCCCCTGCCTCCTGAGCCCTGTGCCCTGCCCCACCCTCTGTTCCCTGCCCCCTGAGCCCTGTTTCCTGCCCCTGCCTCTGTCCCCTGCCCTTCCCCCCTGTGCCCTGTCCCGCCCCCTGCTGCCCCTGACCCCGCCTCCAGCCCCTGCTTCCTATGCCTCCCCCTTGCCCCCAGCCCCCTGCCCCAGCCCCTGTTCCCTGCCCCCGTCCCTATCCCCAGCCCTCTGCCCCTGCCCCCACCCCTGCCTCCAGCCCCTGCCCCAGCCCCTTCCCCCACCCCTTGCCCCCTCTGCCTCCCCCCCACTCCCCCCCCTTCCCCTGCCTGACCACACCAACAGCGTCCTTTACACCTGGCCACGCTGCAGCAGCACCTGCACGCTGGGGTGGGCCTTGTGCACCTTGGGGTTTCCTTTGGCACCCAGCAGAGCGTGCCTGGGGCACCGTTTGGGAAACTGGAGGATGCTTACAGTAAGAGCGTCTGGGAGGAGACCCCAGAAGGGCAGCGGTGCCTGGGCCAGGGTCTCAGCCCTCCCACCACGGCTGGTGGCCCTTCCCTCTGGGGTCCAGAAGGAAGCAACACTCTTCACACTTTGATTCCAGATTTCTGGCTTCCAGAACTGGAAAACAATACACAGCCCCTGTGTTAAGTGACCCAGCTGTGGACCTTGTCACAGCAGTCATGGGAGACTAATAGGCCACCTCACCAGCATGGAACAGAGCATCCCCAGAGGCTGCTGCAAACGGCACCGCACTCCCACCAGGGAAATGGTGGCCAGCATGGGTGAAAGCAAGCAGGACGTCGTGGTGAGAGCAGCTGGGGCTGGACGTGGTCGCCTCACATGCCTCACATCTGGCTCCGGCTCGGACACCCTGTCCCTGGGCGGGACCTTCCCCTCCCTCCCTCTGGTCACTGCCTCCTTCCCTTTGCCCCTGCCGTCTCCCTGCCCTTCTCTACCTTAGGGCTCAGTCTAGGCCCACCTTCCGCCCCAAAGCCCTTGTTTCCTGGTCCCGCCCTCTCTGGAAAGCCACCCACAGGGCGCTGGTCCCCACGGAACGGTCCCACAGTCGTGTGTACCTCAAGAGCAAGGGGCACAGTGCCTCAGACCATGGGGCTGGGGACCAGCAGAGGACGGGACAGGGTCTCACTGTTCCTGACCCCTGTGTGGAGCTCAGGGAGGACCTGCAAAGGACAGTGGGGTGACTGTGCCTTCTGGTGTTGAGGTCAAGGGTGGACCAGACCTAAAGGCACAGAAGGGACGTTGGGGGCTGCTTGGGGACGAGGAGGAGGAGAAAAGGGTTTTTAAATCATGGTAAATTACACATGACGTTTAGTCTTTGGGCCAATTTTAAGTGTGCAGTTCGGTGGCATTAGATGTACTCACACCGTTAGGTGACACGTGGTCTCCTTCTTTGGGGTGATAAGAATGTTCTTAAATTGACTGGCGATGGTCGCATAACTCTGTGACTACACTAAAAGCCACCAAACTGCATCCTTCAAGTAAGCAAACTGCGTGGTATCAAACACATTCAATAGACACGTCTGAAAAGAAGCTGGTATCTAAAAGAGAAAACACACACACACCACAAAGATGGGACCGATGTGACTTCCTGCCTCACGTTTTTCTGGGATTTTTCTAAGAGCACGCACTCCGTCTGCAGAGATTTGGTAAAGACTTCTCTAGAGCTGAATGGTTCCCAGTGTCCTCTCTGGAGGAGCCCAGCCTCACAAGACACGGTTGACAAGCTCCCTGTGCCACCTGTTGCCAAGGAGACCACGCTACCCCTTGCCTTGCCAGGTTGCCTTCTGGCCAAGAGAGATGGGGCCGGCGCCCACTCCTGCCCTTGCCCACAGTCTGCGGCAGAGGCTGCCAGCTGGGCCTCCCAGCCAAGGCGCCACCAGAAGGTCTCCTTTGACTTGCCACACTGTGTGTAATCCCTGGGGTCGTAGAAAAGTCCTCAGTGGGGACGTGCCAGACACCACCTCACCCATTTCCAAGGGCGAGGCTCAAGCGTGGGCCCCAGCCAGCGGAGACTGGTGCATTCAGAGGGGATCACCCTGAGACTCTGGCTCCACCCACAGGGAAGGGGTCCGTGACCTGTCACCCTGGGACTCACCATCGAGGCTGAGCCAGGGACGGGAGAGAAGCAGGCTGGCTCCTGGGGTTTAAAACCTCAACATCAAAATGGAACATGCCCAGAAAACTGACAGCTATTTGTTCTAGAAATTTTTTTGTCACTCAGTAATACAAACACCCTGACCAGGACAGATACAGTGTGTGCCTCTCGCCTTCTCCAGGGTACCTCCGACACCCAGCATGGTGCTGGCCCATTGCCAGTTCCCAAATCCTTACATGGTTCTTTATAAATAAAATGCTTCACTTTGAAATGCTCGCGGATTCAGGAAGTTGCAAAGCAGCGCCCAGGGAAGTCCTGTGTGTTGTCCCCTGGTTCCTCCCAGTGGCGAGTAATTGTGTATAATTAAGAGTACAAACCCAGGAAACTGGCCTTTGTACAATCCACAGAGCTTATTCAGACGTCACCAATGTAGCAAGCACACAATTGCACACATGCATGTGCATGTGTGTGCTCCTCCTATGCAGTTTTGTCACATGGGCTACCACAACCAACACATCCACCAGTACCATCACCACAAGGTGCCTGCATGCCACCCCTCTGTAGCCACATCTGCCTTCCTGCCACTGCCAACCCCAGTATCCTAATCAAATTTCTGCTAATACCACAATACCACAAACTGGGTACGTCATAAAGAGGCTTATTGTGGTGTGTGGTTCTGGAGGTCAAGGTCAAGGGGTGGCACCTGGTGAGTGTGCCCGTGGACCTCCTGTGGTGAGAGACAGGGAGCACACGCGTGTGTCTCCTTATAAGCCACCAGGATTTAGTCATGGGCTCTGCCCTGGTGACCTCCTCTAGTCCCATCACCTCCCACATCCCCCCACCCCTCCATGCGTCAGAAGTTCCCACCTTCTTAATAACTCCCAATGGGGATCGAATTTGAACTTGAGCTTCAAGGGGTCAAACCATATACAAACCATAGCACCAGGCCACCTCTCCTGTGTTTGCCGTCTTGGAACTGCGTCATTTTATGAATGTCAGGTAATGGAATCACAAAGTATATATCTTTTTTTTTTTTTGTGTGTGTGTGTGTGTGTGTGTGTGTGTGTGGTACCAGGGATTGAACTCAGGGGCACTCGACCACTGGGTCACATCCCCAGCCCTTTTTTGTATTTTATTTAGAGACAGGGTTTCACTGAGTTGCTGAATGCCTCGCCATTGCTGAGGCTGGCTTTGAACTCGAAATCCTCCTGCCTCAGCCTCCCAAAGTGCTGGGATTACAGGCGTGCACCACCACACCCAGCACAAAGTATATATCTTTTTGAGATTTTTTTCCACTCAGCTAATTTCCTTAAGTTTCATTGGAGCTGTTGCATTAGTCGACAGCCAGCTCCAGTCCTTGCTGAACAATATTCCACGGTGCCATGTCCTGTTTGGTTAGCCTCCCCCCCCGGCTGAAGAACATTTGGGTCATTTCTGGTTTTAGTCCTTTAGTTGCCATGACACGTGTGTGTAGTGGTCTGTGTGACAGTGTGTTTCTATTTTCTTGGGATAGGTGCCCGAAAGTGGGACTGCTGGTGCAGGAGCCCTGTTTGGGGGTATAAGGTGAGCCCATCTTTGGTCTGAGCCACTTGTCTGCTGTCCGGAGGGTCCAGACCATTCACATCCCACCAGTGTGAGGGGGTGGTCGTCTCTCCCCATTTTCAAGGACTTTGGTGTTGTTCCTATTTTCTGTTTCAGCCAGTCCTGTAGGTACAGAGGGAGACTTCATTGTGGTTTTTTAATCTGCATTCTCTGCTGGTTGATGATAGCGAACCTCTTTTGATATGGTAACTTGCCACCTGTATATCCTCTTTGGTGAAATGTTTGATCGTTTATTTTTTTTATGCATGAGGACATATACTGTCATTAATTTTTTTGGAGTGTTTGCACTTTTTAGTTATACACAACAGTACAATGTATTTTGACTTATTATGCATACATGGAGCACATGGAGCATAACTTCCCATTCTTGTGGTTGAACATGGCTTGGAGTCTCATTGGTCGTGCGTTCATGCGTGAACACGGTGAACACAGGAAAGTCACGTCCAATTCATTCTACTGTCTTTCTTATCTTTGGCTCATTTTCGAGTTGGATTGTTTTTTTTGTTTTTAATGTTGAGGGTTTTTCTCTTTTTTCAGTTACTATTAAGATACCATTCACATACCACACACTGTACCCACTTTCAGTGCACAGGTTAGTGGTTTTTAAGTATAATTCACAGAAGTGTGAACCTTCACCACAATCAATTTTCGGATATTTTCATCATCCCCCAAAGAAACCCCGGACCCCCGGGTAGTCACCTCCTGTGTCCTCGTCCTCTTAGCTTCTGTTCTGTCTTTATGCCTCTCCCTCTTGTGGGCATCTCATGTACATGGATTCATATAACATGGCCCTTTAAGAGGTCTCCTAGTTAGAAGGGTGGCGGGGACTTTGCTGATGGCTTGGTCCAGGGGACCTGTCTGGAACTGTTTCCTGGGGGTAAAGATTCAAAACAATCAACTCTTTCTCTCTGGAAAGTCACGCCTCTGTTGGGTGGGGAGGGGGATGTTGGCTGTTTTGTCTAAGAGAAGGCTTGTGGGTCGCCAGCCCCACGGTGCCCATCTATGGGATGCGCATGGGATGGATGACAACTGCCCCAGGAGGAAACTGTCACCAGAGGGACTCCTGCAGGACAGGCAGTGCCGCTGACCTCTCAGAGGGCTTGCAGGTTGGAGAGAAGGACCCCATCACATCGGGGTGTGGGGACTCGGGGTGGGGGTCTAAGAAGTGCCTTACCCAAAGGTCCTCAGGTGACATCCCTGCAGCAACCTCCCCTGAATCCTCCCGCCTCTCAGTCCTGATGGACCCAATCCACTTTCCTAAGAGGGGTCCTGGATCACTGAGCGGGGTCCTGACAGGGAAGGCCAAGTGCAAACCCTGAGGATAAGTCACTGTGACCTGCCAGGGAGGCTGCGGTCAGGGCCTGTGGGTGGGGAAGGAGGAAGTGCACGCTCTTCCAGGGACTGTTCCCACCCCTGGCCGGCACACAGGCCCCTTACAGGTCCCTGCAAGGAGCAGCCTCCTTCCCCATTTTGAAGGTCACAGTTGCCTTCTGGTGGGGGCTGCTGTGCCCAGTGATGCTGCTGTCGCCATGGGAACCACCGCTTGGGCAGTTTGCAGCTGAGGTGGAGAAAGGACCGTTTGCCACTGTCACCAGGTCATCCAAAGGCCCAGTTTTCTGAAACAGATGGAGACAGCTTCCCCGGAGGTGGAAGGGGAGGACAGCGACCTCCCTGGAGTCCCGGGGAGCCCTGGGTCCAGGCCAGCTCTGGCAGCGCCTCGCCTGTGAGCTGGGAGGACAGTCCTCTCTCTGCCTGAGGGAAGGTGCCCTGAGCCCAGGGCTGCTGGTGTCGCTGGAACCAGCAGAAGGCAGAAGCTGCCAGGGCCATCAGCGGGACACGTACTCCCAGGCCGCCCAGCACCTCAACGCTGTCCTCTGGGGAAACTTGGGACCAGGTGAGGACTGGAGCATGGTGAGGCCCAAATCTGGACCGCACTGACCCGGTGTGGGTTCCCGATTCCACCAACCACACACCACGAGGCCAGAGCCTTCGACTCTCTAAGACTCACCTGCTACCTGCCAGGTGAGGGGGAGAGCGAGCGAGGCTCACCTGGGCCCAGTCTGTCACTGTGCAAAGGCCACAGGGGTACCCAACAGAGGCTTTGTGGGGAGGGCAACAGCCACCCCACACAGGACACTGGGGTGGAGGGCGGGAGGTGGCGAGGGCTCAGGCAGCTGGGAGAGGAGGCCGGTTCAGGAGTGTGATGGCTGACGAGAAAGGACAGGGAGAACCCAGCACTGGCCAGGGGTCCTAGTAGGGCCCCTTCCAAATGCCCCAAGTCACCAAAGGACAGGGAAGCACTGAAAATCAGAAAGGATAGGCCCTTAGAACAGCTCTGGTCCAACCCTCCACCACTCACAGAGTGGGAAATGGGGGTCCAGAGGAGATGTAGCCTGGCTGGTGAGGAGGGGGTTAGCCTGGGTGCTTTCTGGAGTCCAGATTCTAATTCCACAGTCTGCTACTGTGTGACCTCTTCTCCCAACTTCCCAGAACTGGTAGGGTAGATTTGAGCCTCCTGGGTAGCGATGGAGGGCTACGGTGGTCCAGGTTGATGATGATGATGGTAATGATGATGGTGATGATGGTGGTGATGGTGATGATGGTGATGATGATGGTGATGATGATGATGGTGGTGGTGGTGATGATGGTGGTGATGGTGGTGATGATGGTGGTGGTGATGATGGTGGTGATGATGGTGGTGATTGTGATGATGGTGGTGATGGTGATGATGGTGGTGGTGATGATGGTGATGATGGTGATGGTGGTGATGATGGTGATGGTGGTGGTGATGGTGGTGATGATGGTGGTGATGGTGGTGGTGATGGTGATGATGGTGGTGATGGTGATGATGGTGATGATGATGATGATGGTGGTGATGGTGGTGGTGATGATGGTGATGATGGTGATGGTGGTGATGATGGTGATGGTGGTGGTGATGGTGGTGATGATGGTGGTGATGATGGTGATGGTGGTGATGGTGGTGATGATGGTGGTGATGATGGTGATGGTGGTGGTGATGGTGGTGATGGTGATGATGGTGGTGATGGTGGTGATGGTGGTGGTGATGGTGGTGATGGTGGTGATGGTGGTGATGGTGGTGATGATGGTGGTGATGATGGTGGTGATGGTGGTGATGGTGATGATGGTGGTGATGATGGTGATGATGGTGGTGATGATGGTGGTGATGGTGGTGATGATGGTGGTGGTGGTGATGATGGTGGTGATGATGGTGGTGATGGTGATGGTGGTGATGATGGTGGTGATGGTGATGATGGTGGTAATGATGGTGATGATGATGATGATGGTGGTGATGGTGATGGTGGTGATGATGGTGATGGTGGTGGTGATGATGGTGATGGTGGTGATGATGGTGGTGGTGGTGATGGTGATGGTGGTGGTGATGGTGGTGATGATGGTGGTGATGGTGGTGATGATGGTGGTGATGGTGGTGGTGATGGTGATGATGGTGGTGATGATGGTGATGGTGATGATGGTGGTGATGGTGGTGATGATGGTGATGATGGTGGTGATGGTGGTGATGATGGTGGTGATGGTGGTGGTGATGGTGGTGATGGTGGTGATGGTGGTGATGGTGGTGGTGATGATGGTGGTGATGATGGTGATGGTGGTGGTGATGATGGTGATGGTGGATGGTGATGGTGGTGATGATGGTGATGGTGGTGATGATGGTGATGATGGTGATGATGGTGGTGATGGTGGTGGTGATGGTGGTGATGGTGGTGGTGATGGTGGTGATGATGGTGGTGATGTTGGTGATGATGGTGATGATGGTGATGATGGTGGTGATGGTGGTGATGATTCCTGCTGTGTCAGCCTCTGTATTTCTCATCACCGTGGCAATTCCATTATCTACATTTTATAGGTGATGGAACTGAGGCTCAGAGAGGTTGTCACTGGCCCAACAGTGTGCCCAAGTGCTGCCCAGGTGCCATCAGCCAGCACAGTAGGCGCCTTTTGTTCAGGATGGTGTGGGGCGGAGGGAGGGTGTCCAGGGTCCCTGCTGGAATGCAATCCATTGTCCAGGGCTCACTGTCAGTGAGACACCTATCCTGTGGGCCAGATCTCCTCCCCTGTCACCGGGTAGTCCACCCCTGGTGAGGACTTCCTGGGCAGCACTGCCGGCCCCTCCCTCTGGCCCTGGCTGGGTACATCCTGCACCCCAGAGCATGATGGCACCACACCACGGTGAGCTCACAGGCCTGGCTCTGGCCCAGCACTTATTTCTTTCCATTGTCCTGGGTCCAGGGAAGTTTTGTGCCATATCCCATGATTCACCGGGCTCGTGTTTACTGAGAGCACTGTCGCCGAGCCCTGTGGGCAGCTGCACTGTGGTGACCCTCACTACTCTGTTCATGCCAAAATAAAAGATCCCTCCTCTCGGAAGCTGCACAGGGCAGGCGGGACTTCATCTGGGCTCTATTTATAAGTTCAGATGCCAAAACAGAAGAGGGACATTGGACAGATTTGCAAATTGCCAAGTGTCAGGGAAGACTAAACCAAGCCAAGAGACAGCCGAGCAGAAGCGGCTGTCCCAGGTCAACTGCAAACCTGGGAGGGCAGTGTCCCCCCCAATGCCCGCCCTCCCTGCCCACGCCACAGGGATGCAGAGACGTCTTTGATGGGACCCATTATGAAAAAACATGTAGCTCCCTCTGGGACAGAGGAGGTGGGAGGGCAGGGAGGTGGCCCTGGGCACAACCCTGATAGGAAGAACAGAGCTGCATGCCACAGAAGGACCCATCAAGAACACCCATAGAACACCACCTTCAACTTCAGGATCTTACAACGCTCATCCCGTCCCAGGCCTGGGAAACTCAAATCCAAGGTCTAGAAGAACTGTGAGACCCAGAGAGGTTCTGTGGCTTGCTGAGGGTCACAGAGCTAGGAAGGAAGAGTGCCAGGATGTGGCCTGGAGCCAAGTCCAGCTCCCCAGCGTGTGCCCTGGGCTGGCGGTGGTCTAGACCTGCCATCCAAGAGGAATAGAACGTGAGGCGCACGCACCGTGTAGCCATTCCTCAGGCTGCGGCTGTAGCTCAGTGGCAGAGCACTTGCCTAGCATGCATGCGTGAGGCCCTGGGTTCCACGTCCAGCCCAGAGGGAAAAAAAAATCTCATAACATCTTTAGAAATAGTAAACAGCCAGGCGCGGTGATGCATGCCTGTAATCCCAGCACTTGAAAGGCTGAGGCAGGAGGATCACAAGTTCAAAGCCAGCCTCAGCAATGGCGAGGCACTTAGCAACTCAGTGAGACCCTGTCTCTAATAAAATACAAAAAGGGCTGGGGATGTGGCCCAGTGGTCAAGTGCCCCTGAGTTCAATCCCTGGTACCAAAAAAAAAAAAAAAAAAAAAAAAAAAAAAAAAAAAAAAAAAAAAAGAAAGAAAGAAATAGTAAACAGAAGCAGGTAAAATTAATCCTAGTAATATATTTTATTTAACCCAATATGGTTGTGTGTTGTTTGACAATGAGTACATTCTGAGAGGCGTGTCCTTGGTTGATTCTATTGTATAAATACCACAGCAGACCTAGACGGGGTAGCTGGCTGCACACCCCGGCTCTGTGGTGTGTACCATCCTAGGTGTGGACTGCCATTGACCAAAACACTGAATATGTACATCCCAAGTAGCATTGTTGAAAATACCATAAGTATGCCAATATCATGAGATATTTTGCATTTTTTTAAATCCAAGTGCTTATAATCTGGGGTGTACTTGACATTCAGAGTCCATCTCAACACAGACCAACCACATTTCAAGTACTTGGTGGCCGCGTGCGCTCATGGCCAGCACTTTGGAAGGGTAGTCCTAAAGTCACAACTCTCAATCAGGAGCAAATTGATCCCCAGGGGACACTTAGTGAGGTGTGTAGACGCTTCTGGTTGTCCCAACCCAGGGGATGGTACTCCTGGCAGCTCGTGGGCAGGGGCCAGGGCCGCTGTCCACATTCTACAATGCCAGGGCGGACAAGCAAAGACCTGGCTCCAAGTCCACAGTGCTTCTCTAGAGCAGGAAGCAGTCTGTGCGCCTGGAGACACGGGCAGGAGCCTGGGAGTGCCACAGACGCAGCGCCTAGCCTGCTGCCAACATCAGGCCGGGAACTGGATTCAAGGGAAGACGGCAAAGCCCACCAGGACCCCAACTCGCGACCTCAGCCTCAGAAGGATCACACTCCCTTCCTCCTGACCGGCCACGCAGAGCAGCCGAGAGCCACAGAATGAGTCCTGAGACCAAGAACAAGGGGCCAGTCTCGGGACAACCTGCGGTTAAATTGCTTGGAGATGCTTCTGAACACCTGGCTCAGGAGGCGGCCTTAGACTCCTGGAGGCTCGGCCATTGCCGGGCCATCGCCCAGGCAGGAGTCTGCAGCTCAGGAGCAAAGTCACTGGGGTGTGCGGCAGGACACTGGCTCGGGCTGTAGGTAAACGCTTGCCCTGGTCCATCTCCCCCTTCCTCCCCTCCCCTCTTCCCTCAGTGGTTCCCAGGGTAGGTGGGGAAGAAAGTGGAGTTGTTTAGAGCAGTGCCCCTCCCCCCCCCAGACCCCTGCAGGCACAGGGCCAGGCCTGCTCCCAAGTCACTCTAAATGCCCCTAGCCAGGGTGGGGACGCCACTATTGCTGCAAAGGGAAGCTCTCAGTGGGAAGTTCCTTGTGACTTAAGGGGATCAGGGCTCCAGGTTCTCAGATAGACAGGGTTTCCTTTTTCTGGAGGGTCATTTAATTCCGATTCCCTTTAGGAAATGAGTCTCTTCACCCCAAGAAGAACATGAGAGAGGGGCGTGGAGCCAGCATCGCACCCCCACCGGCCTCCCCTGTGCTCCACATTAAGTCTGCACCTCTTCTCCACCCGTCCTGAGACCCAGACCTAGGGACTCGCTCGGTCCTCATTTGTCAACGATTTGCTGAGCACCTACTATGTGCCAGTGCTCTCCAGGTCGGGGGTGGGGCGGGCTCTCTCCTGACACTGCAGTCGGCAGTGCCCCTTGCTGTTGTCCCTCCCGTGACTCTTCCCTGCACCTGGGGTGGTGCTGCCACAAGGCCCCCCAGCACTGCCTCCTCTTCTGTCCTCAGCCATCTCCGCTGACCAGTCCTTTAGCTCTCCTCCTAAGAATCCCTGGAGAGTGTCCCCTCGTCCAGCACCCACCATAACTGCCAGGTCCCTCCCCTCCAGGGCACCCCGTGGCTGTCATGGAGTCCCTCGGGTCTTCATCCTCAGGGCCTCCCGTGTTGCAGCCCTCACCACTCACTCCCTGCACTGCGAGAGCTCCGTGGAGAAGGCGTGTTGGGCCGGGTTCCCCGTGGCCTTTAGATATGGGCTGAGCCTCGAGGCCTGGGGGTAAGAGACCCAGGACTGCCTGGCTGTCACCCCAACTCCACCTGGACAGGCCCGCTTCCTGCCCTCTGCCCCTCGCCAGCGCCGTCCTGCAGCCTCGCCTGCCCTTCCTTCCGCACCCAATCAGGACACGGCTCTCCATCCTTCCGGATGCAGCCCCAAAGCCTCCTCTCCCCTGAGAGCTGTTCCCCTGAGTGTCACCCCCTGCCAGTGCTGGGGGGACTTTCTCTGAGTGCACTAAGTACTGACATTGTTCTGGGGTAACCGTCTCTGTATCCCTGGTGGCCCGAAATCGACTAAATCCATAAGTGAACGTCTTATAGGATTCTTTAGTTACATAGGATGCATGATTCCCGCATCTCCAGATTGCACAGAAGGTTCTTGAGAGCAGAAGCACGTTTTCAGCTCACGGTCAGTGCCACCCGGAGCCAGGCACGTGAGCCAGGTGGCTGGGGTTTAATTCCGGCCCTGCTGCTGTTGGGCACAGGGCTCTGAGCCAGCCACTGGGCCTCTCTGTGCCTGCATTTCTGTAAAATGGAGTCACGATTGTTCTGGTCATCTGTGGCTGTGTAAGTGACTTGAAAAATTCAGTGCCCTAAAATAACAGCCCTCCCCCAGCTCTTGACCTGTGGTCAGGAATTTGGGCAGAGCTTGGCTGCTCCACCGGCCGTCCCTTGGTTGGGTCTGGAGAGTCTGAGCCGCCTTTGCTCGTGCCTGGTGTCTGGCAGCACAGCTGGACGGCTGGATTCAGTCAGGCCTGACTCCCTCTTGGGTCTTTCTCCCCTTCCTGAGTCTCTCCAGGCCTCTCTTTCCTGGACAGTGGCCTCAGTTTCCAGAGTCCAAGCAGGAGATCCAAGCTACATATGGAACAGGCGGAGTGTCACTTGTGCCTTATTCTGTTGGCCAAAGAGGTCACAGACTAGCCCAGATTCAGGGGGGGTGCAGCAGACGCCACCTCCCGAGGGGGGAGTTGGAAGAAGGCAGTCACCTTTAACACTGTGGTGTCCACACCCTAGGGTCGCAATGCAGATCAAACTAATTCATACAAAATGCTTAACTATTATTATTCTAGGTCCTGGGCTTCTCTCACTATACCTAGCAAAAGCCCAGTAGCCAGGAGTCTCAACAAAGAGTCTGTGTCATAACTCAGAGGAAGAAGAGCGGAGGGAGAACGTTCTAGGTTGGGTTACATGGAGGGAGTGTCTGGTACCCACCCTGCACCAGATGCTGCAGACTAGAGGTCCAGGGGGGTCCTAAGTCCCTGGTATAAACACGGAGTTCTGGAAGGGCCAGGGAGAGGGGGGCAGAGTTCGTGCTCACCCTGGAGGAAGGGTCTCCCTCAAGCCCCATTAGGGAGGTCCTGTATTTTACAGATGAGGAGACTGAGCCTGAAAAAGCTCAGGAGGCTGCCCAAGTTCCACCAGGTAGGAAGTGACACATGGGACTCAGCTCCAAGTCTGCTAATCAGCTGGTTCTTCCCCCCACAGCCTGCCACTGAGGTTTCTCAAAGAAGATCACGGAAAATGCACCAGAGTGTCCTCTCAATGAATGACAGGGCTCTGGTCCTCAGGGTGCCGAGCCAGGAAGAATCTGGGGACTTCCACCAGGAAGTCGTGTGCAGTCGCAAATGCCGTCTGTGGTCAGCTCGGAGGCTCACAGCGTCCCTCTGATCTCTCTGGGGATCTGTGATTCTACTGTCTCATATTCAGATTCCGACTTATTTCCCGTTTCTTCAGATACAGCTTTTCATGTAGGAAATGTCAAAAATCACAGACACACACCATGTCTGCACACATGCACGTGCACACACGTGTCGTGCTTTGGTTCACAGAATGCTCACACGGGGCCCCTCCCCTGGGTTCCGTGAGGTGGGTATTTCCATCCCTGGTTACAGACGAGGCACCTGGGCACCGTGTGCTGGCAAAGCTTAACCAACAGCTCCCCAGGGAACCAGCCTGGCTCACGGCTCCTGCCCATTCCCTAAGGTATTCACTCCCAAGCCAGAGACCACCAGCACTGCTAGGCTGGAGTTGACTCCAGGGCCCGCCAAAGCCACAGACCAAAGACAAGGTCACCTCCACTCAGCCATCAAGGGGCAGAGCCAGGGAATCCAGGCAGCTTCTTCCCTGTGCTGTCCTCGTTGAAGCCAATCAGTCCCACCTGCCCCCTTTCTGACCAACACCTGTTCTCTGCAACGAATAGAGAGCACTTTGATATACTGGAAGCTTCAGCTCCACACTCTGAGGCAATTCCAAAGTTTCTGTTAAATAAACCCCCTGCTAAAAGAGATGGGGCATCCCAGCAGCTCAGGAGGCTGAGACAGGAGGATCACAAGTTGGAGGCCAGCCTCAGCAAATTAGTGTAGTCCTAAGCAACTCAGTGAGATCCTGTCTCAAAAAATAAAAATAAAAAAGGGCTGGGGATGTGGGTCAGTGGTTAAGCACCCCTGGTTTCAACCCCTAATACCAAAAAAAAAAAAAAAAAAAAAAAAAAAGACGACATACAACCATGCAATGAGTTTAATGACTTGATTATTATCTATTCTTCTCTCTTCTGTTGTCCTCTCCCTCTGCTATCACCCACCCTTGGAGAGGCCCTGGATGATGAATAAGGGAGATAAGACCCCAAACACCTGGTTCAGGTGAAAGAGCTTTGCCTGTGCTGAATCCCAGTTATTTCTCGGGCATGATTTTTCTCAGCTGCAAAATAGTAGCTGCTCCCAGGTGGTGAAGACGGAGGGCTGAAACCCACCCAGTCCCTGCCACGCAGCAGGTCCCTGAGATGTCAGGGCCTGGCAATGCAGAGCTGGGGTTCACCTGGGAGACCGCACCTCTGTAGTGCCGAGGGCAGCCTCAGATAGGGAACCATATTAAAGGAAAATTCCAGAAGGGGAAATCTCCCTGGGGCAAGTTCTCTAAAAGCTTCTTCTGTGAAAAACCAAGACCGAGACCACATCAAGCACCATGAAACACACGCAGGGGGACCAGGGCTGCTGAGAAAAGCAGTGCCAACCACTGAGAAAGCCGGGATGGGTGAGGGAGAGGGACACAAAGGGTCAGGGAACCCAGCGGTCCAATTCTGTGGAACTTTCCAGAAGGTTTCTGCTCCAGCTGCTTTATGAAAGTTTGGGCAGAAGGAGAAGTTGATAGGGCAGGCATAACAACACTGCTTCCCACGAGGTCAGCTGGGCTGCCTGGACACGCAGCAACATATATTTTCCTAGGCTGTGGTGAGGCTTTCCAATCTAGGTGTACGGGACATTGAAGGTCAGGCAAATGTGTGGACGTTGTCCTTCCAAGGTCTTCTGTATCTATCTCTTGCCAGGTACGGTCACGGGTGCCTTCTCTCTGGAGGCCCAGAGACATTGAGTGACTTGCCTAAGGTCACACAGCAAGTTACCATGAAAACCCAGGTCACTGACACCCACCCTGGGCTTCGCTGAAGAACACGCCAGCTCTAACACGGCCGGTACTTCCTAGGGTGCAGCTGCCTGGGAACTCCCAGAGCAAGGCAAATCTGGGCAGCAGGCCAGCGGTGCTCAGAGGTGACGATCCACTTCCCTTTCGGGACAACTTCCCCAGAGCTGAGTCACCCAGGAACGTGTCCTGGGTTCTCCATGTAGGGTGATCTGCAGTGCATGCTGAGCCCACACAGGGATGCCGTGAGGCCTGCAGAGGCACCCTGCCTCCTCCTCCCGCTCTTGCCCCACCGCTCAGATGCCCAGGAGAACCTCCTACGCGCAGACTCTGGCCCAGCGCCACACCTGTGCCCAGGCAGGGACCTCTGCCTGTGGAGGCACCCCCACAGCCCTCTCTTACCCATCTCCATCACAAGACCCCTGATCCCATTGTGCTGCAAGGGCCCGCTCCACCTTGCTGGCCAGACTTGAGCTTTTTAATACAGGGAACCCTGTCTAATCACCAGTCGGGGCTCAGTAGACGCTGAGCACGTAGAGTCAGGAATGAGTGCACGCATGCGCGGCGCTACTCAGGGCGGTCTTGCACTTCCGCCAGAGGTGTGTGCACACGTTTTTTCTTGAGAGTTCTTCCTAACGACTTCCCTGAGGTACCATGAACCCCCACTGCGTGGTGACGGAAATGAGGCTCAGAAGTCCGATCACTTGCTTTAGTTCCCAGAGCTAGTTAAGTGAGAGAACTGACCAGGACGCCTGTTAGATGAACTCAGCCCACAGGCCAGGTGCCTTAAATTGGCCACACCCCAGGTGCCTTAGGTTATCCAGTGAGCCTGAGCTTCAACTTCCCGGAAGTGCCCATCTCTCCTGAGAATCCAGCTTTATGGGGCTCCAAGTCCCTGCCCTTTCCGATCCTGGGAATACTCACCTCTCACGGGAATTCAGGGGGGGGGGCTCTCTCTTTCTGAGCCAATCCCCAGCGTACAAGTCCCGCCTCCGACCCCTGGCAGCCTATGGAATCGGACTTCCGAACACCAGAGTTGCTACTTAAACCCCCCCACCCCCCCACCCCCGCCGGGCTGGAACTCGTCCCTTTTTCCCCTTTGGCGCCGTCTTCTCCCGGCTTCCCCTTCCCCTTCCCCTTCTCCCTTTCCACCTTCCTTTCTTTCCCCTTTCCATCCCTTTTCCTTTGTCGCCCGGTCCTTCCCCTTCTAGCCGGCCTCCCCCCTTCCTTCCCTTCACTCCCCTTCCCTCCACGTGCCCCTTTAGTCCCAACTGGCTGTTAGGGGCTGGTTAAATCACCCCCTGTGCTACACAGTGGTTTCTGGTGTGGGCTTTCTGCCTTCCAACACCAGGTTTTATTTTTTTTTTCCTAACCCATGAATTCGATGCTATAAATTTCCTTCTGGGTGCTGCTTTCACTCTAGCCTACAGATTTTGATCAACTGTGTTTTCATTTTGATTTACTTCAAAGCGTTTTTAATTTCTCTTGAGATTTCTTCTTTGACCCACAAGTTATTTGGAAACCTGTCGCTTAATCTCCAAGTACTTTGGGATCTGCCAACGGTCTTTCTGTTATTGATTTCTAGTTAAATTCCATTGTAGCCTGAGAGCACACGTTCTATGATTTCTGTTTTTCAAATTGGTTAAGGCATGTCTTACAACCCAGAATGTGGTCTATTTTGGTGAATGTTCCATGTGATCTTGGAGGATGTGCACACTGTTTTTGTTGAATGAAGTGGTCTATAAGTGTCAATCACACAGAGTCTAAATGGTGGTGTTGCGTTCAATTCAACTATGTCCCTACTGATCTGGATCTGCCCACATTTGATACAGGGTGTTGTGGTTTCCAACTGTGAAAGTGGATTCATTTCTCTTTGCAGTTCATCAGTTTTGCCTTGAGAGATGTTCTGTTGTTGGGCACATGCACATTAAGGATTGTTGTGTCTTCTTGGAGAATTGATCTTTATCATTATAAAACATCCCTCTGTATCCCTGCTAACATTTCTTGGCCTGAAGTCTGCTCTGTCCAAAATTAATAGAGTACTCCTGCTTTCTTATGATTAGTGTTAGTGTGGTATACCTTTCTCCAGCCATTTACTTCAATGTATATGACTCTTTATAATTGAAGTGGGTTTCTTGTAGACAACATACAGTTGGGCCTTATTTCTTGATCTGTTCTGACAATCTTTTAGTTGGTAATTTGGACCACTGACACTCAAAGTCATTATTGATAGAGCTGGATTAACATCTACTCTATGTGCAACTGTTTTCTGTTTATTTTCCTTGTTTTCGGTCCTATTTTTGTCTTCCATTCCTTTTCTGCCTTTGTAATTTTAACTGAGCATTTCATATGATTCCATCTTATCTCCTTTATTGGTATTAGCAATACTTCTTAATTTTTTTTTTTTTTTTTTTTTTTTTTTTTTTAGTGTTCACCCTAGAGCTTGCAATTTACAAGTAGACCAAGTCCACTTTCAAATAACTAGACTGCTTCACAGGTATAAATAAAATAATCCTAGTTCCTCCTGGCCATCCCTTATTGCTGTCATTCATGTTGCTTATACATAAACATACACACACATACAGTCAGGCACATTTTTGCTGATATTATTTTGGGTAAACTGTTAGATCAATCAAAAGTAAGAAAAATAAAAATTTTAATTTCACCTTCATTTATTCCTTCTCTGATGACTTTCCTTTCTTCATGTAGATCTGAGTCTCTGACCTTACCACTTTCCTTCTTCCTAGAGAAATCCTAACATTTGCAAGTCAGGTCTGTTGGCAACAAATTCTCTCTCCCTCCCTCCCTCCTTCTCTCTCTTTATCTGAGCAAGTATTTCTTTTTACTTTAGGAGGATAATTTCACAGGGTTCAGAATTCTCATTCGTCATTTATTTTCCCCCAGTGTAAATATTTCTTTCCACTCTCTTATTTATTGCATGGTTTCTGAGAAGTTAGTTGTAACTCTTATTTTTTTTCTATCTGGCTTCTTTCAGGATTTTTTCTTTATTTGATTTTCTACAGTTTGAAGATGATATGGAAAGGTCCGTATCATTTTTTGGGGGGGTGGGGTGGGCATTTGTCCTACTCAGCATTTTCTGAACTCCTAGGATTTGTGGTTTGGTGTCTGATATTAATTTGGGTAAATTCTCAGCCATTAAATATCTCTTCTGTTCCTTTCTCACTTTCTTCTCCTTCTGGTACTCCCACGGTGTGTGTTATGATGCTGTCCTCAGTTCTTGAATATGCTTTTCTAATTTAATAGTCTTTGTTATCTTTGCTTTTCAATGCAGGTGGCTTCTATTGTGATATTCTCAAACCCAGAGTCTTTCCTCAGTTGTGTCTAAGCCCGTCCAAGACATTCTTCACTCGTGTGGCTGTTCTGATCTCCAGCATTTCCTTTTGGGTCTTTCTTAGAGCTTCATTTCTCTGCTTACATTGCCCATTTGGTCTCGCAATTGCCTGCTTTACCCATCAGAGCCCTGAGCATCTTCATCATTGTTGTTTTAAATTCTTTGCCACATTTGAGTGTATTCTAAGTCTTACTCTGTCTCTTCAAACTGTTGTCATTTTTTCCTGATGGCCACACATGCTGTAGTAGATAGGATAAAGGAGCTGCCGTGGACAGACCTGTTCTGCTGCGGGTCTGGGAGAGCTCTGCGTCCTGGGAGTATCTATCCTTCAGTGAGCCTGTGCCCCTGGACCGTGAGCACCAAAGTGCTGCCCAGGGCCTCCCGTCTTTCTGTGGGCCAGGATGGCCAGGATGGGTACCTCCCATCCTCAGATAGGTCACTCTCTGATAAAAACCCGGGAGGCCAGCCTCTATTTAAAAACTTTCTCTGGTTAAGGAAAGGAATGCTCTGATTTGCTTAAAAACAGCTCCCCCCCGCCCCTGCTAAAAGCACAAGGGGATCTTCCTCTGATATTCACGGTGAGAATCTGGCCAAGCTCAGGGTGATACAACTCTCAAAGGCGAGGGGCCCCCTGAGGTCAGGCCCACCTCTCAGACTCCGCACAGGGGGCCTCCTGTGATCCGGCAGTGATGGTGTGTTTTCCCATCCTGGATTCTGGAGCATGTGCATGCTTGGTGGCTTCTGCTCCGGGAAGTGGTGACTCTGCGTTTGCTTGTCCTCTCTCCCACCCTGGGGGCAGTGATCCCAACCCCGAGGAATCCAGAATTGTTGATCTTTCTACATGTTCAGATTTTTACTTCTTATTAGGACAGAATGGCTACTTTGAGCTTCATATATGCCACACAGGGCCAAACCCAGGTTTTCTACCCCTGACACCCATGCCACCTGGGAAGAGGGAGGTTAGGGATGGAGGGAGAGACAAGTAACTTGTCAGGGGATCACATGCTGGGGACAGATCCCAGAGTCTCGTACATGCTAAACGCACACTCCACCACTGAGCTCCACCCCAGTCCATACAAACGTTTTCTGAGCACCTATTATTTTGCCAGGCACTATGGAGTCTAGGTCCACTTAATTGTCACTCTGATTATAAGTCCATTTCACAGGTGGGAAAGGCAAGGCTGAGACAGAGAATTGAACAGTAACTACCAACATCTCCCAACAGATGAAAACAAAGGCCTTTGAATTTGGGTCCACTGGGTACTGACATCGACCCTCTCAGTCCTTCCAGACCAGGCTGTCTCTGCACAGGAGTGAGGTGTCATTAACCAGCTGATCAAAGGCCCAGTGCTCGCTGAATGCCCACAGCATGCCTCACCCTCTCTGGGCCGTGGGAGCCTCAGGTATTGTCAGACACAAACCCACCCAGAAACTTCCAGCCCACCCGGGGAAAGATGTGAAAATACACCATAAAGGGTGAGAAAGCCCCGACAGACCAAGAGGAGGGCAGAGAGCAAGCCACGCAGAGGACACGGCTCCTGAAAGGCGCAGAGGCCGGAACAAGGATACGTACAGAGGAGGGGGAGATCGTTGCTCTTCCAGGGCCTCTGTGCTGTGACAACCGGGAAGGAAGGGCTCGGAACAGGCAAGAACGGGCAGAAACGGCTCGAGAAACTCCACCCCAGGAGCCCCGTAGGGAAGAGGGTGTGGGTGCATGGTGGCGTGGGAGGGTGCTGCCAGTCGGAGTGAGCTTACACAGGCCAGGCGCCCTGCCCTGCCCGACACTCCGAACTCATAACACCGGAACTCTTTCATCCTGTTGAGACGCACTCTCCCCTGGCAGGGAACACTGCTTCATGGTGGCGGTAGTCTTTCACATGCTAGTATAAACCTATTTACCAAGGAGAGGATTTGCAGAGTGTAGGTTTGCAGGGAGGGTGGTGGAGGGAGGCAGAGACGGCCCGAAAGGCAGGTGGGTGCCCCAGGTGCAGACGCTGCCTCCTTTACACGTTGAATATTGGCATCACCCCAACATTCATATGTGGAAACCTAAACCCCAATGCATTAGTGTTGGGAGGTGGGGTCTCCCCATGAGGGCCACCCTCATGAACGGGACTAGAGTCCTTATAAAAGAGTGCCATGGGGTTGGGTTTGTGGCTCAGTGGTAGAGCACCCGCCTAACGTGCATGAGGCCCTGGGTTCCATCCTCAGCACCACATACAAATAAATAAATAAAATAAAGGTGTTGTGTCCACAGACAACCGAGAGAGAGAGAGAGAGAGAGAGAGAGAGAGAGAGAGAGAGAGAGAGTGCTATGGTTTGAATGTGTCCCCTCCCAGATTCAGGTGTGGAAACTTAATGAGCAATGTGACATAATGAAAAGGAGGGGTCTCTAGAGGTTATCAGTTCATGGCTCCTCCTTGTGGATGGCCCCGAGGCTGTTATTTATTGATTTATGTGGCCTTGTGCATGCTGGGCAGGCACTCCACTTCCGAGCTGCACCCCAGCCTCCGGCCCTTATAGAAGAGACTTCACGCAACCTTCAGCCCACTGACCTTTCTGCCTTCCACCATGTGAGGACCCTGCATTCCCCCACTCCACAGTCGCAGCAATGGGGCACCATCTTGGAGCAGGCAGCAGCTCTCCCCAGACAGTGGAACCTGCTGGTAACTTAACCTTGGACATCCAGTCTCCAGAACTGTGAGGAATAAATTTCTGTTCTTCATCAATTACCCTGTCTCAGGCATTTTTGTTATAGCCACACAAAGGACTCAGACACCTGCTGAGCCCACATAACCCACACCCATGGATCTCCTGTGACAGGAAGACCAGAAGGCACTGGGGCCTGGCTCCTAACTCCTCCTGTAGTCACCCCCAAAATAGAGGTGGCTGTGCAGAGGTCTCTGGCCCCCCTGAAACAGCTGAGTCAAGCTGCTTTCCCTTGGATCGTTGTTCTGAAGCTGCAAAGTCCCTGAAGGTGGCAGTCCATGGCCACCCATGACACCAATCCATTGCCCTCACCTCCCCCTTCCCTTGCCTCTGAGGCTCTGTGCTCGGGATCCTTCTCCATCTCTGTCCACACCTCTTACTGTGTCCAATTTTCTCAGTGCAAAACCAACTTGGGCACAGTGCCCGGGTTTGCATTTCCTGGGGACACAGCTGCACCTGGGCCTTTTCACAGGCCCCGCCGCCTTCTGTGGCCATGTCTGCTCCAGGGCTCCCCTTGTCTTAGCTCCCCAGCCTCTTTCCTGGGCAGCCACCAAGGCTGCTGCCCTTCCCCCGTCTTCCTCTGGCCTGGCCAGGTCACCGCCCCTTCTAGCTCACTTCTGCACTGTCCATCTCCTAGGGCCACTTCCTGCTCAAAATCTTTGTGTGGCTTCTTAGGACACTGTGAACCGAATCCCTCAGGCCTTGGTGTGGCCCCCACGGCCCTTGGCTGCCCCCTTCCACTCGCCTGATCCAGCAGAGCTTCACCTTGTCCTGCGTGTCTTTCCCGCCTCTGAGCCCCGATGCAGGCTGTGGCCACAGCTCCCCAGGCCTGGACGCCCCCTGCTCTTTCTCATAAGTATTTCTCAGCCTCCAAGGCCCCAGGGAGGCCTGGGTCGAGTCCCCTCCATCAACAGTGCACACTGACATTCTGGCTCTTAGGACTCTTGGTGACATGGGTGTGTCTGTCTCCCTGCTGGCCCAACCTCAGGGGCTCTATCTTAGCCTGTGGCAAGTGTCTCCCCTCAGAAGCCATTCAGCACATATTTCGGTGGTTGCAAAGTCTTTGAAATGTTTAATAACACAGAGAAAACTTATAATAATATGCCTGAAAGGAGAAAGGCAGGCTAAAACAGCAGACGTAGCCCATGATTTCAAAAACCAAGAAATTCACCAAAGTTGACAAAAAAGTTCTAGGAGTTAAATTGTCCTGTCTTTTTTTTTTTTTTTTTTTTTTTTTTTTGTCAAACCCCAGGTTTGGATGCTGAAGGGGACAGCTGAAAACAGAAAGAAGCAAACTGTGGTTCGTGTAGCCCAAACTAACCCAAGTGAGAAGTACCAGCTCCTGGGAGGAGCCCTACCCGGGCCAGGCACCAGGAAATGAGGGGGGTTGAGGTGTGAGCTGCTCCAGGCCCCGAGCAGACATAACTGCTGGGGACCTGCCCGGTGTGGCCACGTGGGCACTGTGGGCTCGTCACGTGTGCTGATCACCACGGGCACCGTGACAGCTATTTCCCATAAGGGTCTTTTTTTTTTAATATTTATTTTTTAGTTGGACACGATGCCTTTATTTTATTTACCTTTTAAATTTTTTTTGACTATTTATTTACTTATACACAATGCGTTTTATTTGTACGTGGTGCTGAGGATCGAACCCGGGCCGCGCACGTGCTAGGCGAGCGCTCTCCCGCTGAGCCACGACTCCAGCCACACTCCCATAAGTGTCTTTATTGGAGATGAGGCTGTTGCGTGCTTCCTGCTTGCCGGGCCACCCTGTCCCAAGCCCCCGCGTGTGCTTACTGATGGAATCTCTCCTCCAGCCTGCAACGGGGGCGCTGGAGGTATTCTCTCTTGACCGTTGGGGAAACTGAAGCAAGGGAGGTTGAGTAACTCAGCTTGCCTGATGTCACAAGAATAAAACCTAGAACTGACAGCCTTCCTAATGTCATGCTCTCAAAAGAGGTTGTCAGGGACCAGAAAGCAAGACCCTCCACACTGTGCCAGCACTGCCTCGCCACTGACCCCAGGAGGCTGCCTGCTCCCCCCCAGCTCTCCTTGAGTAATCACCATCAGTTCCCTCTTGTAATGGCTTCCGTGCATCTAGATTCAAATACAGAGTAAATCTCATTCTAGGATCAAGGGTCAGTTGGTGACAGAGTCAAATCCAAGTGCAAGAGCCCTGTTTGGGGAAATGGCTTGAATTGCGGTTGACTATAGGCCATGGAGATTTGGACATTGTCGCCTTCCGTAGTCTCACGAGACTTGGCCCGAGATCTCGAGTGACTTGGCCGAGATTGCTGATGGGGTCAGCGCCATTTTGGTGGTGTGTGCGGCCGTGTTAGTCGTTGTTAGAGCCAGAGAGAAGAGTTATCAGAATAAAAAGCTGTTTGTCTCCAGTTTGCCTCTAAACTTCTTCCCGCGGCTTCGTTGCTCCAAGCGGCCATCGCTTCAGACAACAACATCCAAGAGCACTGGGAGAAGTCAAAGGCGCTCTATCCTGCCTATACCTTCAGATCTCTGCTGCCCGGAAGACTAACGCAGCATCTCTCCCTGCCTTGGTTTCAAAGGTCCCCCCACCCCGTCCAGTCGGGAGGGTCACCACCACACTTTCTGGGGACACAGTGCCTTTCCTGCTACACAGGCCTCTATCCACTAAAACCGTACCCCTGTGAGTGGGAGATCTACCCAGCTAGACGGGCAGGCCTTTCTACAGCCGGGGTCAGCTGGGCAGGAGGGAAGAGGCAGCAAGCGAGAGGGGCCCTGGCTCAGGCTGAGCGCTGGGCGGCTCCCTGCAGCACAGGCTGACCACACCCGCCCACACCGCCTCCCAGTTCCTCTTCCAGGGACAGGCAGATTGGTTTTCTTTTTTCTTTATCCTTAGGAAAACAACATCCCACAAATGTCATTGTCACTATTTTTTTTTTTTTTTTTTGATACCGGAGATTGAACTCAGGGGCACTCTACCACTGAGCCACATCCCCAGCCCTGTTTTCTATTTTATGTAGAGACAGGGACTCACTGAGTTGCTTAGTGCCTCGCTGTTGCTGAGGCTGGTTTTGAACTTGTGATCCTCCTGCCTCAGCCTCCTGAGCCTCTGGGATTATAGGTGTGTGTTGTCGCCATCTTTAAAGCCCATTAATGAAAAAGTAGGTATAGGTTGAGCATCCCTAAATAAAAAATCCAAAATGCTCCAAAATCCAAAACTTTTGGAGTGATGACATCATGCCACAGACGGAAAATCCCACACCTGGCCTCATGGGATGTGTCGCAGCCAAAACACAGACAGACCGAAAACACAGACTAGAATGATCTTTGGATTCTGTTCATAAGGTGAAGATGACACAAATGAATATTGTGTTTACACTTGGGTTCCATCCCCCAAACATCTCATTTCATATATGCAAATATCCCAAAATCTGCAAAAAAAAAAAAAAAAAAAAAAAAAAAAAAACAAACCCAACAACCAAAGTCTCAGACACTTCTGTTCCCAAGCATTTAGGACAAGGGGTACCCAACACATAGGGATTCTGATAAGTGCTTCATTTCAGCTATCAACGGCAGGGTTGCCAGCCGGGAGCTGGCCCAGCCCCCACGCACCCCAGAATCCTCTCGGCCTTCTGTGCAGCCCCTGCCCCCACCTCTCCTGCTGCTTCTCTGGCCCCTCCCCAAGCATTACTTTTCAAAAGACTCGCTGCCCGCCCCTGCCATTCACAAGTGCAGGGAGGATTCCTCTGCCCTTCTGCTGGTGTCTGGCCTGGCCATGTGACTTGTTCGGGTGGGTGAGATATGCTAGAAAGTGGTGCCTGTCATCTGCGGGCCTTCCAGAGCCGCCCGGGGATTCTGCCTCCTCCCCTCCCGCTGCCCCAGAGGGGTGCTGGGCGTTCAGCTGCACCAGTGAGGAGACGTGCCCATGAAGACCCAGCAGCCACGTGAGTGAGGGGCACACTCACAAACATACATGTCATGCACCCTTGCACAGCTATGCTACTCTGTGTGCAAGGCCACGGGGTTTAGGGCTGTCTGTCACCACAGCAACACTGGCCCAAGCCAACAGGCTCAGGGTTTTCCTTTTTTTTTTTTTTTTTTTTTTTTTTTTTTTTGTGGTACTGGGGATTGAACTCAGGGGCACTCGACCACTGGGCCACATCACCCAGCCCTTTTTTGTATTTTATTTAGAGACAGGGTCTCACTGAGTTGCTAAGTGCCTCACCATTGCTGAGGCTGGCTTTGAACTCGCGATCCTCCTGCTTCAGCCTCCCAAAGTGCTGGGATTACAGGCATGCGTTACGGTGCTCGGCTTTTTTTTTTTTTTTTTTTTTAATAGTTTTTTTGAATTGTTGATGGACCTTTATTTTATTCATTTATTCATATGCGGTGCTGAGAATCAAACACGGTGCCTCACACATGCTAGGCAAGTGCTCTGCCACCAGGCCACAACCAGCCGTGGCTCAGGGTTTTTCAAAGACACTCTTCACAAGACACTAGAGGACACTCCAAGCCCACAGAAGCACAGAAGTGGCCACGATGGGTTTTCCAAGAAAACAGAGTGGGGTCACAGAGGTTGCTGACCACTCACTTTGGGGGCAGCCCCCGTCTCCTTCCCTCGCCTCTGTTCTGGGTGGGGAACCCCAACGCCAGCAGCAGTTCCAGGCCCGGGTCTTTCCCTCGCCCACTTCCTCCTCAGGCCACCCCCACTGCAGCCACCACAGCCACAGTGTCTCTCGAGCTCAAGGCACTCTGGACAGGCTCACCCCTCCCAGGACCCTGCGGGGGAGGCCCCATCGTTGTCCCCATGTCATAGCAAGGACGCTGGGGCCTGGAGAGGAGGAGGCAGAGCCGGGATCCATTCGGGCTGGGCGGCTTCCGCGGCCCAGGCTACAGCCCTGTGCTCAGGAGGGCGGCAGGGAGCAGGAGGAGGGGGCAGAGGGGGCCATGAACCAGCAGAGCAAGGACACACCAGGCGCTGTTCTCATGACGCTGTCTGGGTTGGCCTGGTGGCCAGCCTAAGGAGGACGAGGTGTAGGGAACAGAGCAGAACAAAACACGCCAGCTCACGGACACCTGTGTGCGGGGTGAACGCCGGGGAAAGGGCGGGAAGAGTCAGGCTGCAGGAAGGGCTTCAGAGCCTGTCTTTCAGCAAAGCTGTGACTGCATCTTTAAGAGTTTTAAAATGAAAAAGGGGATTCTACCACATGCCCTGGGAGGCAGACAAGAACGGAGGAGGTTGATTCTTAGCCTGCTGGGGAGGTAAGCTCTTTCCATCCCTGAATGCCCTGGTTTGTCCCAGGGGTGAGACTAAACTTCTTTACTCCACCAAACTTGAATTGGGCTCCTGGACCTCCTCCTAGGCCCATCTGTGTACTTCCTTGGAAAATCCAGTTTCAGCAAGAACTCTGCGAGAATTGAGCAAGAGCCTCCGCCCCACTAACCGGTAACCCTCAATATCTGAGCAGGTTCCTCACCCTCCACCATTCCTCAGCTGACACCTTGAAGAATGAAGATGCCTATTAATTCGGGTTAGCCAGAATCAGTCTTCACCCTTCACGTCCTCTGAGTTACTTTCCATCCACTGACCCCCACCCTGTTCCTTGGTTATCAGTGCCCACTTGCCCATGCTGAACTCAGACCTGGGCCAGTCCCGTACTGAGGTCTCTTTCCCCCTGTTGCAATGGTTCTCAACAAAAGCTGTCATACCCCTGTAACAGTCCAGCTCTGGTTCTCCATTGACAGGTTCCTCACTGAAAATGAGACATCGAATCAGATCAGACGTCCTGGTTTCCAGGGAGCTTGTTGCATCTGGGTTGGAGAGACCCAGACATTTGCCTGCTGGGTGGGCAGAGAAAAGCAGAACTCCAGACAGGCTGCAGGTCCAGGCTGGATTACCCTGGGAGGCCTTCTGTCCCCTGCTCTTCAACAACTCTCTCTCGCCAGGCTCCTAGAATACAGCACCACGCCGCACTCTCAGCTACCTTTCCAATGTTGCTGCTGAAATTCAAGGCCCAGTAGGCTCTTGGGTTCCAAAAGGACTGTAGGTACCCAGCGTCTGGAAGCCTCATCCCAGAAAGCCTGGCTACTCTCAATGAGTGACCCCACCCCTCTACAGTCATGGGGGCTGTGTGCATACTTGGTCTGGAAAAACCATAATACCCCACCCACACTTTCCCTCCTCCCAGACGCCACAGGATGGAAGTCATTTAGGTCATCTATATATATATAATGAACTGCCTTTTCCCCAGCCCCACATTCCTATCCCCTGACCCAGGGAGCAGGATCCCAGCACTTTATCCAGGCTACTTTTTTTTCTGGGTACCCCATGGTTGGACTACATTTTGTGGTTCATGGTTGGACTACATTTCCCAAGCTCCCTTGCAGTTAGGTGTAGTCATGTGACTGAATTCTAGCCACTGAAATGCAGTCACAGGGGGCAGACCCACTTCTAGGCCTTGGTGGTAAGACCCTGGCACATGCTCCTTCCCTTTACGGCCTTTGGGACCCTGGACCCAACCCTGTGATACTTTGGCCACATGCTGAAGGTGGCAGAGCCACTCAACTGGGGCCCCCGGATGACAAGCACTCTTGCATGTGATAGATATGGGATCCTTCCAGGTCCATTTGTGACTCTTCACCTGACAGTCACCTGGGTCCTTACTGCTCACTGTCTTCTCCCTCCATGTGCACAACATACTGAGAGGCAGGGAATTCTTGTTTCTGCTGTGTCCCCAGCAGTGGGCAGTGCCTGAGCCCCATAACCAGGTATCCAACACACGGTGAGTGAGATGTGCTTTACCCATGCTGCGCGGCCTGGTCTCTGTGGAGAGAACCTCCCCAACAGCCAAAGCAGCCCACCTCTTTTGCTTCTAGAAAACTAGCCTTTAATTGAACTACCTTTGGGACCCAGCCCAGACCCTCCCTTGTCTTGCTGTACAATTAATGTTTTCTCTTCTATCAAAGTTATGCCTGTGATATAACACACAAACATGTTTACTGTAACTTACATTTCACAATGTAGAACGGAACCATTTTAAATTAGGAAAACATGGGTACTTAACCACTGAGCCACATCCCCAGCCCTCATTTGTATTTTATTTAGAGACAGGGTCTCACTAAGTTGGTCAGGGCCTTGCTAAGTTGCTGAGGCTGGCTTTGAACTCATGATCCTCCTGTCTCAGCCTCCCAAGCCCCTGGGATTATAGGCATGCACCACCGCGCCCGGGGAATGTAGCCATTTTGCAATTTCCTAACAAGTATCTGAGCACAACTGTAGCCTGTTTCCTGTGCCCTCCTTGAATTTAAATGAGCTAACCACGTAGGTTTGTAACCATGAACTCCTCCTATCGGAGCAAGGGGCAGTACTACACTAGGGATAAAAGCAGGTGGCCCGCTGCACAGGTGTGCTGGCTGGCTGGATTGGCTTTGGGGGCGCACCCCTCTTCAGAAGTGCAGCTTTGCCTTGCCGACCCACTTCCAAGCACGCGTCTGATTTCTTGCGGCACCTCAGTCCTTCCAACAGACGTCCTCTCGGAGTCCTCCCCACAGTGACCTGTTCCTGCCACGGCCCTCCCAGGGGTCCCTTTGCAATAACACCAGCCACACCACACAGTCCCTCCCTCAGCCTGACCGGAGACCCCAGGCTGGGACTCCGTCTTATTCCTCTTTGCATTTCCTTCTGTCGACACAAATGTTTCCTGAGAAACAAGCTCTCGAGAAGATTCAGGCCCCTTCTTTGCAGCCGCTCGGTGGCTGATGAAGGGTGAAAAGGTCCCATTTCTGAGACATGAAAACCAGCCCAGAGCCTGGAATATTCCACAGGTTCTTTGAATAAACATTTTTTGGAGTTTAATGCCTGGAGAGTGCACACATCACCCATAGATGAGCGGGGAGCCCTTTCAGGTAGCTGAGCCAGAGGTCCAGAGGGGCCCAAACCCAAAAATGTTTTCTATCAGTACAAACCTACCCTGATCTAGGACCCCTAACCAGTTTTCAGATGAGGCCCATGCTTGCTTTGGGTTTTTGACTTTCAAAAGCCTCGCCCATTGGGCCCTCACAAAGTTCTGTGATCCAAGCAGGAAGTGACTTTTATGTCCGTATAGTAGAAGAGACCACTGAGGCTCGGAGAGGCTAAACATCTGGTCCCGGGAACACGGCCTGACAGCATGCCCTGCTGATTCCGAGCCCAGGCGTTTTATTTCCACCCTTTCCCCCTTCTCCAGCATCTTGTCTGAGCGAACCGGGGGAGACTTCTCTGTGGCCACAGGGAGCAAAGCCAATGGCCCTGTGAGGGTGACTGGAAATCAGCATCGACTTCTGAGTGACAAGCTGAGTTCAGAACAAGCCAGGTAGCATCAGCAGGCTGACAGTTTGTCCCCTTCTAATTTTAAACCCCGTGGGCGCAGACAGGAGCGCTGTGGTTAGCAGGTGCCACATCGGCGGCTGCAGCTGCTGCGAGCTCGCCCAAGAGCCAGAAGCCGGGTACTTACGTGATTTTTCTTCTTTGATGGTGTACTCGAGCACCTCGGAGGAGCTGTCGTTCAGGGAAGGGATGTGGACGCAGAGCACCAGGCACCTCAAGCTGCTGTCCCTGCGGACCAGGAACATCTGAAACCAAGAAGAAGAGGCGGCTCCGTGAACCAAAGTTGGGAGGAGGCTAGAAAGACAACAGGGAGCCAACCGCAAGTCATTCCAGAAGGTTCCAAAGCAAGGAGGCAGGGTGGGGCTGTCAGTCATCCCTCCCGAGAACGGGGCTCTGGCCCGTGTCCCGATCGAGTCTCCTTTAGCCCCAGTTTCTCATTTGCCCACCAAGTGGACGCTCCTCCCGGTGGTAGAGACTCAGTCTCCGGGTCCAGGAGCTGAAATTCCTGTGCCGCTGAACACCTGCTCTGCAGGTGGGACCGTGGCCACTCTGATGTGCCCTGTTGCGTGGGAGTCAGGGTGAATGTCCACCCCACCCCCAGCACGCAGATCTGGGGGTGGGGGCTGTGGGGACAGTCAAGGCATCCGTCCATTCAAACTTTCTTTTTCTATACCCAAACGCAGATAGCTAATATTTACGAGGAACTCTCTTGGTGACAGAGATTGTCATGATACTTGGCATACATTAACAGGTTCTGCTTTCTCAACTGGTTCCATGGTGACACTGCCTTATTGTCCCCTCTTTACAGGTGAAGAGATGCGGCTCTCCCCCGATCACTCTAGGACCTGCTCCCTCAGGTGGGGTGACAGCGGACTGAGCCACAGGACATGCAGGAAGCTTAGCCTGCCAAGGTCTCCCAGCTGTGGGGACACAGGCACTGGTGCTCAGGACCCCATAGCACGGGGCCTCTCCCCACAGACCCCAAGGCCAGCAGACCAGACTCTGTCCTGCCACAGAATCTCTCCCCTGGACCAGAACCTGCCTCTGCTCCGACCCAGGGACAGATCTGTGAGCGCCCAAGTGTTAGCTGAGGCCTGAGCCACAGCCCGCGGATTTATTGACATCTCTGGCTCAGGCTGCGGTTCCACTCCAGAGGGGTCCCCGCGGGCGGTGGTCTCCCTGGGGCAGTAATGATTAGAGGCCTCTCTGCTGCCTGACACACACTGCTGCCTTACGATGTCCACTTCATGAGCCCTGCCCAGGCTCATCCCTCCTTCCCAGGTGACACCTTTGGGAACCTCCCGGGCTCCAGGCCACAGCCTCCCCAGAGAAGCAGAGGGCCACCCTCCACCCTCACCCTGTCCTGGAGTCTGAGTCTCTTGCACTCGGGCCCCAGACCCCCAGCTAGGGTTCACAAGACCAGGACGGTGGCCCACGTTCTGAGTCAGGCTGGTGCAGGGCCAGGGCACACTCCAGAGGGCAAGGACGTGGCCTAAAGTCTGGGAGGCTCTGGAGGAGGACTTCCTGTGAGGCTCTAGATCTGCTGCCCTGGTTACTGGTTACTAACCTTCTCATGATATGGCTAGCATTGTAACTGCTACTGCAACCTCGTGAATAAAACATGGTAACAATGTTACTACTATTGATTCATAGCAGCTGATGTGTATGCCTCCCTACTCTCCCCAAGCCCTGTCCCACTTACTTCTTATTAAATCTATGGGAAAGGCCATGTCCCCATTTCACACACAAGGAAACTAAGGCAGCAAGAGGTAGGTAATGTTCAAGGTCACAGGGCAGGAGGTGCTGGGGATGAGGTTTGAGCCCAGGCCCTTGGACTCTTTGTGTGTGTCTGTGTGTGTGCACGCGCGTGTGTGAATGAGTGCGGGTGAGTGTACGTGTGCAGTGAGTGAACTCCTGGGTGCCCCTAGGGTCTCCCTGAGCAGGACACCAAAAGAGACCAGAGCAGGAGCCGGCCGTGCCCTGGGGAAGGCCAGCAAACAAACTTTGACCCTTGACCTTGAGCCCGGTGGGAGCTGGGGCTGGCACCTTCCTGAATTGAGACCAGACCAGAAGTTTCTGCCTTTGCTGGGACTGTGCGCCCGGTGAGTGTGCGGTGTGGTTCACGGTGGAGGGGGGACCCCTGCCCACACAGGGGCAATGGCAAGCTGTCCCTGCCCTTCTGAGGAACGGCTTGGGGAACCAGGCAGCGCTTTCCAAACTGGGAGTCAGGACCCATTGGCATGGATGCCACCCCCAAATTATTATTTTTTTTCCCCAAAATAAAAAAGGAGTATAAAATAGAAGACCCTTGCTTAGCATGAGGGTGGGCTTTTTGTTGGGGGTGGGGGAGGCCTGTCACCAGGTCACAATGCAGCACTTTGCCTTGACAGAGGGGTCAAAGTACTGGGAGTCATCTCTCCTCAGGGTGACTCGTGACAAATCATGGTTGCCAGCCTCCGCGGGACCTCCCCCACGCACTCTGCACCCAGAACATAACTCATTCTAGACTTTTCCACATTGCTCAGACACGGGCGCTGCTCTTCCCCCTCGGGAAGACAGGAGGCCTCGGACAGGACAGCACACTCAGGACAGGACCTCCTCCAACGGGGAGGGTGCCATCTGCATTTCTTCGTAGATCCCAGGCAGCCCTGAGCAGCTGGGTATCACCCTGTGACTGTGGGTAACAGTGTGGCTTCCCTGAGCCTCGGTGTTCTGATCTGTAAACGGGCACAACACCTGCGGCCACCCAGCAGGAAGGAAAAACGAAACCAAACCCTGCCTGCTGGAAACGCGCACCGGGACATTGCCGAGAGCGCCCCACGGGACGTGCCCTGAGGACAAAGGCTCCGCCAGCCCCACTCCACGCCTGCGCCCCGTCCTTCTGCCTCCAGGCTCAGCTCCCTCTAGAACGTGCGTGTGTTCACTGGGGGAAAAGAATCAGATTTCCTCGACGCGGGAGCTGGGAAGACAAAACTCACAGATCTGGGGCGAGAGGCGGCGAGGACAACTTTAGGAGCAACAGAGGCAGGCGCAGGGATGGGGCGCGGTGCATTGTGACAGCGGCCATGACCCTGGCTCTGTGCCAACGTGCCCTCTCGGTTGTCCCCTCGGCCTCGGGGTGGGTCTGCAGCTCTGGATGGAAACCCAAGGTCACGCAGAGGGCGAGGGCAGAAGCGAGAATCAGGCCAGGTGTCCCCAGCACACGGCGGGGCATCTCAGGTCTGCCGCTGTCATCTGCTCACTGAGGAATGGGATGTCAAAAGGAGCGGAAGTTCCCCAGGCTGGACTCTGCAGGGCCCCAGTTCCAGGCACCCATCACCCACCCTTGCAGCACGGCCACAAAGCTCTTGCTCTGCTGTCTCTTCTGCCTGGGCCGAGTCACAGGGCTCTTATCTGAAAACCATGATAAGGCGCTGATGGGGGGCGGAAGAGGCGGTGAGCTCGAGGGGTGCAGGGAGGAGTCTGCGTGTGGCCTGGCTGGAGGTGTCCTCTGAGGCTTCCTGCCCAGGTGCTGGGTGAGGCCCCTGCTGACAGACGTCCTCTGTGAGCACAGCCGGGGCACAGTCCACCCTAGCCCACTGGACTAAGAGGGTCTGCTCGGTCCCCTCCAGGGAGGCTCAGCTCTGAGCTACCTGCTGCGGCCTTTCTAGGGGACGTCACAGGCAGCACCTCGCAAACAGCACCACTGTGCAGCAGTGACTCTGAAGAATGTTCTAGATGTGCAGAAAGCCCGAGTTCAGCCAAAGTCAGTGCCGTGCAAACCCTGTTTGTGAGCTCTTTGCACCCCGCCTCCCATCACAGGTGAGCTCCGACTACACTCGGAGGAGACGAGGTGTCACCGTGGTGGTGCTGCAGGTGAGAACACGGGGTGCTCAAGAGCTGGCTGGGCACCCAGAGCTCTTCCTTGCCCACCCTGGGGCTTCCCAGCACAGGCCCTCCAAGCCCCTTCACCGCCCTTCCCTTCACCAGCAGCCAGCTGTTTATAGATGCCACTCACCACGGACTCCAGCCCTGCCCCCCCACTAGATGCAGGCCCACCACAAATTACTTCCACTTCTTGGGGTCCAACTTTCCTCGTCTGGACACGGGCACAGGAAAGTCCATCATTCGGGGTTGCTCAGAGAATCACTGATCATGTACACAAAATGCCGGGCCAGAGCATGCACCGCATAATAAGAGCTCTGTTATTACAGACCACTGCCATTTACTGAGCACTCAACCACGTGCCAAGATTTTTAAATGCATAATTTCATTGGGTAAATAGATACTAATTACCAAAGAGATTATTGCTGTGCTTGAAGCTAGACCAAAAGGGGAGAGGAAAAATGGCTCCGATATCGGTCACCTGGAGGGCAGATCGAAAGCGGCCACCGAGTCTAACATAAGTGCTCCTTCCTTCAACAGGCAGAAACTAGTTTCCCAGCCGGGGAGGGTGGCCTTGAGCCTGGCGTGGACCAGAACACAGCAGAGGGAGGAGGAGTTCTGAGCCCAGGCCTGGCGGCACACACTCCCATGCTCGCCTTTTAGACCGCGGCTGTCATAGGAGGAGCCCGAGCTGTCCTGCTGGAGCAGGGCGGCCCGGCCAACCGCCGGTGGCACCACCACAAGCCACGTAAACGAGGCCATCAGAGACTGTCTGGCTCCAGAGGGCCCCCAGGGGATTGAGGATGCTCAGTTGACCCCAGGACACCAGAGGAGTACGGCCCACCCACAGAATGGTGAGCAAGCAAAACAGTGCTGGTTTTAAGCCCCTGCCCGTTGGCATGGTGTGTTATGCCGTAGTAACGATCCGGCCACGGCACGTGGACACGGGGCGCAGCCTCTGGGGATCCCCCTCCTCTCTTTTTCCTGAAGGGGCTGCTGGGGAGACACAGCTCAGTAGCGGCCCAGCCCCTCCCTCTCCAGCCAGAGATGGGAACAGCCCTCCTCAGTCACATGGCTTGTTAGTGGGGGAACCAGGACAGGGCGGTGACACCACAGCCCCTCCCCCAACCAGCCCACCAGGTCCCGTGAGTGCGACCTCACACAGGCTCCAGGCTGAGCTGGACAGATGGTGACTACTCCTGCCCGTGGCGCGGAAGGTCATGCCCGTTGCTCGGTGGAGACAGGGACAGGTGGGCGTCCAAGGAGAAGGCCCTGAGCGTCAGGCCTTGGGGCCTTTTCATGGAAGACTTCGGCCTGCTGGCTCTGGTGCCCAGTGGGCCATGCCAAGCTAAGTGCCCCTCAAGGCCACTTCTTCCCCTGCAGGGTGGGATCATGACAGTTCCTCCCTGTGACAGTCACTGTGAGCTAGCTCACCAATGCCCAGTCCTCTCCCTGCTCTGATAACAGACGCTGATTCTGATCTGCTGTCTGTGTGCTCTGACTCAGGAGGTACATCACGTCGGGCGGCACTAGTCATGGCTGAACTGCTCCCCTTTGCCACTCACCCTTTCCCCAGCCTCCCTCACAGTGAGGGGTGGCCAACAAGGCATACAGGGGGGGGAGAAAATTGCACCCTAACAAAAAGTCAGAGCCTAGGAGAAGAAAGTCATTTGCCTCTGACCTCCTGCATTTGAATGGTGGGATGCCTGGAGCAGCAGCTGTCTTTTGCAACCATGAGGTAACAAATCTGCAGACCAAAAAGTCAATACACTGAAGATGGGAGAAAAAGGTGGAAAGAAGTTGGAACCTGAAGATATCAGTGAGTTGGTAAACTAGCCCTGGACCCATCCTCCAGACTTCTCACTAGGCAAATAATCATGCCCTGAAGGCTGAAGCAGGCATGATGCCACTTGAAGCTGAAAGCAAACCCCTGACCCAGGCCTCAGAGGATCATCAAGCAGCTGCCCAGGTGACTTCTGGAGGGTGCCTGCTGTGTCGTGAGCACTCAGCCCGTGGCATTTCCTTCCCCAGTCCCCGGCCCTGAGGACGGAAGGCAGAGAGCCCCTGCATTCCTGCGCCTGTCTGTTCGCGGATCAGGAAGGCACAGGGTTGAGCACAGGGACTAGGACGAGGAGAGCAGCAGACCCCAGGCCTCAGCCCTGGGCGGGAGGAGAGCCAGGACCAGCAGGGCTGGCCAGGGAGGGCCAGGCAAGGTGGGCTCTGGCCTGGGGCTGCCTGGGGGCGCCGTGCACAGGGCGGCTCACAGCCCCAACTGCTCCGGCTGCTCCCAAGAACCGCTCAAGACCAACAAGCCGCTGTGTCCTCACCCCACCTCTCCTCTGGGGTCACGCCTGGCTGTCCTGTTGAGCTGACGTCTGAGTCAGCTGCCGGTTCCCTCTTTTTCCTCCTTCTCCTCTGCTCAGCGCCCCCAGCGCACTGCATTGGGAACTCTCGGAAAGCAGAAGTTCCTCTTCCTCCAACTGTGCAGACTGCTGGGTGCCACTCTGCGGACTCAATTTCCTTTGAAAAGAGTGGGTTCCATCAGAACCCTCTCCAAGCAGCCCGGCAGAGCCCTGGGCTGGGAGCTGGGACACTTGAGTCTTTCCTGGTTTTGGTGCGGGTCTGCTCTGCAGCCTTTGGCAGGTCACTTGCCCTCTCTGAGCTAGCTTTCCCCAGTCTGTAGCTGGGGGCAGGCTGAAGGATCCCAGAACTCCTTCCTTCTATAACATACTCTGCTAGCCTGCAGTACCCCTGGGTTTTTCCCCCAGCACCCCCAAAGACCTGCCAGAGAGTTAGTGTTCTGACACAGTCACCCACTCCAGGAGGTTGGCACAGCTGGCCCTGGGGTGCCCACCTTGTGTGCCTCTGGTAACGTGGCGGGTGCTGGGACAGAGGACTCCTGGGAGAGAAGTACTCGGCCACTGCACTGCCCCTCCCGAGCCCTGGGTCCAGAGCCGGGCCACCATGAGGGTCTTTTACTGTCCATCCCTGGCCAGCCAGTCCAGATCTGTCTGCTTTTCCATTTTTGTCATTTTAGGATTATTTTCCAGCTGCAAGGGGAAATTTTCCGACCATGCCCATTAGGGCAGGAGCAGAAGTGGCTGGTTTTTCTGAGGCCACAACTGCAGAGGCCGCCGTGCCAGGGAGGCCGGCGGGCCAGTGGCCAGAGCCCATTCTGGACACAGGGGCCGTGGGTGGGCAAACCGGCAGCAAAGGGCTTCGTGTCCCTGGCCCTGGCCCCAACAGAGATGGGGACCGTGTACACGTCCAAGGACTGGGAGGAAGAAGGGACCCACGGCCTGATCTTTCTGCTCGCACCCGGGGAGACGGAGGCTCACCTTGGCCGCGACTCACACTGCAGCACGCAGGGCAGGGCGGCATCATTTCTCAGCGTGGCTCCAGGTGGAACCTCGTGGGCAGCTTCGAAAACATGCCGACGGCCAAGACCCCTCTCCAAACCACAGAAATTTGCATTTCAGGGTTGGGGGGACAGGGCGCTGCGTTTCTAAGGCCTTTGAAGGTGATCAGTGGCGGACTCAAGCTGCCACGCTGCTCAGGATGGGCCCTTCCCACGGCAGAGCTGAGCTTCCCACTGGGGAACAGAGATCAGGCCCCTGTCCTGCAGGGTCTTTGCAGCAGTAGGAGATGGGGCTCAGCCCACAGAGGTCCTGCAACGGCTGATGGCCGCCGTCGCCCGGCCTCGGCATCAGAAGGGGCAAGGGGGGCTCCACAGTGGACGGGTCGGGTGTTCCTGGGCCCTGCCCGGGGAGGGTGCCGGGAACCGCCCACATGCTGGTCCATGTTACAACCTGGGCTCCTGCAGCTCTTGAACCAGCCCCTCGGAACCACAGGCAACTCGCGGGAGGTGTCTCTTGTTAAAAACCACCCTCTGGCCTGGAAGCCATGACGCACCAGCACGACGGACACACGCACCCCCAGCGCTCGGTGTCTAGGATGCTTTCCTGACACAGGGAAGCAGGGCTCCTTAGAGAAATGCTGGTCCCAGGACTGAGGCGAGGCTCGTACAAGGTGAGGCTGTGCCATCTTTTATGGCTGGACAGGAAGGAAGGGCTCCAACAGACACAGAGACACACACACAGACACAGACACACACACACACACACACACACACACACACACACACACACACACAGAGTGATGCAGGTGTCCAGCAGACACAGGAACCAACAGAAGGAGTCCCAGGGCCAAAGCTGGAACAACCTGAGCATCAAATTAACTACAGTAGCGTCGTGCTGTGACCCAAAGTATAAAGTAAGAATCCACGACTCCATGTTGATGTGATGATTAAATAAATAGACAGAAGAGAGGAGACAGGTCTCCGTGCAGAAGGATTCCAAATAACTTCCATGGATACTTGGTCAAGGAGGCAGAGTTCAACTGTCCTCCCGAGAGGGTGGACACAGGGACCTCTTCAGAAGAGGAGGGAGGCGGGAGGGAGCTCTTCTGAAGTGGAGACCTGTGGCCTCTGCAGGTGGCCAAGGTCAGCGTCACCAGGGGAGGTTGTTGACAGTTGTGCCCTTGAAGTGACGGGATGCAATTGAAGGAGCCCTAATTAGGAAGGGCTGTTGTAGCTAGCTGGAAGCCATAAGTTCCACCTGATATGTATGTGACGCACCTGTAGACACCCGCAAACCTGAAGGTATATAACCGGGTGAAAGCGGTCCGAGTTAGGAGAACGAATTCATTCGGTCAGTCGGGTAGTCACTCGGTCGGTCAGAATCAGAGCGGCCAGAACATAGGCAGAGCGGTTAAACCAGATAGAAGACAGAAGAGAAACCAGATAGAAGAAGTAATGACTGGTCAGAGTTAGGCCGAGGCTCCTGAGGAAGACAGAAGACAGAAGAAAGAAGAAGGAAGAAAGAAGAGAGAAGAAAGAAGCTCTAATCTTACTCTACTCTAAGCTAAGCTCTATATCTTTCTTTCACTCTAAGAAGCTAAGCTCTATCTTTCTAACTCTAACTCTAAGCTACTCTACTCTAAGCTAAGCTCTATATCTTTCTTTCACTCTAAGAAGCTAAGCTCTATCTTTCTAACTCTAACTCTAAGCTAAGAAGACAAGAAGAAAAAGCTCGCTTTAATCTTTCTCTCTAAAAATCTTTCTTTCCTCTCTCTAAGCTCTAAGAAAGTAGAAGTAAAAGTAGTAAAAGCTTAACTCTGCCCCCGAGAGTTTTTCCTCCCGGTTTTCGGTACCAGGTAGCTTACAAATGGTGGTCCGTCCGGGGCTCGGCAGGCAGAGAAGAAAAGCTAAGAAATAAGAGCAACGAAAAAGCATAGCCTCAGACTCAGTTGAGACCAGCAAAAAGAGTAGTAAACAAGAGAGCATAGCCTCTGACTCAGTTGAGGCCAGTTAAGAATTAAGCCGAAGCAGAGTAGCCGGCCAAAAGCCATAAAAAATAAAGAAGAAAAAGCCTTGAGCTTTAGCAAAAAAGCCATAAAGAAAAAAGCCATGAGCTTAAAAGAAAATAGAGAATTAAATAGCATGGTAAAAACCATGCAGAGAGCATGGTAAAAACCATGCAGAAAAAAAGCCATTGAGCTTTGGCAAGAAAGCCATAAAGAAAAATAAAGAAGAGGAAAAATAGAGAAAAAGCCTTGAGCTTTAGTTAAAAAAAAAAAAAAAAAAAAAAAAAAAAGTCAAAGCCGCTTATGCAATTGTGCTTAACTAAGTGCGTTAGCTGCTCCTCAGCAGTAGGCTTCCTTAAAAGCCGCAGCACCTCCTCAAAAAGGGCTCAAATATCCACCCTTTCAAAAATAAAAGGTGAAAAGCTAGGTAGGGAAAATAAAAGAAAATAGAGAAAATAAAATAGAGAAAATAGAAAGCACCTTTTTAAACTAAAGGGAAGGAATATGAAGGAGCCCTAATTAGGAAGGGCTGTTGTAGCTAGCTGGAAGCCATAAGTTCCACCTGATATGTATGTGACGCACCTGTAGACACCCGCAAACCTGAAGGTAATATAACCGGGTGAAAGCGGTCCGAGTTAGGAGAACGATTCATTCGGTCAGTCGGGTAGTCACTCGGTCGGTCAGAATCAGAGCGGCCAGAACATAGGCAGAGAGCGGTTAAACCAGATAGAAGACAGAAGAGAAACCAGATAGAAGAAGTAATGACTGGTCAGAGTTAGGCCGAGGCTCCTGAGGAAGACAGAAGACAGAAGAAAGAAGAAGGAAGAAAGAAGAGAGAAGAAAGAAGCTCTAATCTTACTCTACTCTAAGCTAAGCTCTATATCTTTCTTTCACTCTAAGAAGCTAAGCTCTATCTTTCTAACTCTAACTCTAAGCTAAGAAGACAAGAAGAAAAGCTCGCTTTAATCTTTCTCTCTAAAAAATCTTTCTTTCCCTCTCTCTAAGCTCTAAGAAAGTAGAAGTAAAAGTAGTAAAAGCTTAACTCTGCCCCCGAGAGTTTTTATCCCGGTTTACGGTACCAGGCAGCTTACATGCAATAGCACTGTACCTCTGTGGTCTTCCTCCCCAACCCCAAGCTCGGTCTAGCCCTCAGACAGATCCCAACGGAGGGCCCTCCGCCAATACCTGGCCAGTCCCCACCTGACGACAAAGTCTGAGAAACTGTCACACCGAGAGGAACCTGAGTACTGCACACAGGGGTGGTGTCCTGGGTGGGAGCTGGGGGACCTGAAGGAGGGCTCGGCTTAACACTGATGGGCGGAGCTGGTGGCCTGGCTGTGGCCAAGGGGAGACTCCAGCGGGAGAAGCCGGGGGCCGGGGATCTGGAACTTTCTGTACCATCTTTGCAACTTCTCTGTCAATCTGAAACTGTTCCATGATTTTAAAAAGCAGCTTGCAGAATAAATAAAGGCGATGCTTTGTTTAGCTTGTTGCTGAATTCACAAAAGACAAACAACGGGCTTCGGTGTTGCGCACCTTATCAGAGACGCAGGCTGCAGGGAGGAGAGGTGGGGACTGGGGACGGCCGTGGGGTGCGGTCAAGGTCCCACAGATTCTGGGGACAAGAGGACTGGCTCCTCAGCCTCCAGCACTGGCTCCAGACAAGGCAAAGCACGGCCTCTCTCTGGTTCTGCAAGGGGTGGACCTAGGCGGCTCCGGAAAGCTATCACAGCATGGGGACCACCCACGGTGCCTGTAGCTTTCAAGATGATGAGATCGCACAGTGATGGGACTTCACAGTTCTAGGAAGGGATATTATGCAGCAAAGGGCTTTCCTGGCATCCATTAGGACTCTAAGAGCTGTGTGGCTTCAAGTCAGCGAGTCAACATCTCTGTGCCTCCATTTCCTCACTTGGAAATGGGGACACTGCTGCGAGGATCAAATAAAACTGCAGATGGCCATCTTGGTTTGTGCAAGAATACACTGTCATGTTGGCATGACAGTGACCAAATAGCCCAGAGACGCATCTCTCAGAACATATCCCTGTCACTGAGTGACACGCGACTGTACTTGCACGTAGCTGCACATAGCTCCTGTGCACTCTAAATCCTCTCCAGAGCACTTAGGACGTCGGACACAGCGCAAACACCGGGGGAGCTCATCACGCTGCCCCGCGTGGGGAGCGCAGCCGTCCGCCTGCGGGCCTGGCGCCACCCACTCCCCGTTTTCCACCCACAGTTGCTGAATCTGCAGAGGCAGACCCGGGGACGCGGGGCGCAGCCGTGTTTCCGTCTTCCCTGCTGCTCCCTGGAGCAGGGCTGGGCTGTGGCCCCCGCGGTAACTGGGCTCACATCTCAGCCCTGCTTCTCTCCCCAGCCAGGTGACCGTGGGCAGGTCCCGGTGCTCCCAGCTGGAGGCCAGTGGGTCCCCGCCCACCCCCCCACCCTCCGCTCCAGCCAGCTCCGCCTCTCCCGGCCCCAGAGCCTTTTCTGGCTGGCTGAGTCGCTGTCACACTGGGCCCAGAGCAGGGGCTGACCTGAACCCTCAGCCTCGCGGCCTCTGACCAGGGCCGTCAGGAGCTGGAGACAGCCACGGCTCCCGGCCCCTCGGGTGGGGAGACCCTGAGGCGGGGGTTCCGCCCTGGTGCCCAGGGCGTCCCCAGCAGGACTCCGCTCCCGTGGCCCCGGGCAGCTGGCAGGATAACTGCTGGGCCCTCGCGGCCTTCCGGGTCTGGCCTCTTCCCCACGGCCACTCCCTGTGGCCTCTTCCCAGGTAAACCATTAGCTCTCCGATCCCTGTCTGGAGTCTGCTTCTTAGGGAACAGAACTGCGGCCCTCTCTTGGCCTCAGTTTCACTATCTGTAAGGTGGGTGCAGGAGCGGAACCCACGGCACGGGATCGTGGCCAGATGTCCGCAGAGCACAGGAACAAGGCTAGTGAGAACCCCAGATAAACCACCTCTGTCATTTTAGTTGTGTTTATTTCAAACTTCCTGAAAAGAGGACCATATCCTTTTGTTCTTTTTTATTTTGAACCCAGGGCCTCACGCATGCTAGGCATGTGCTCTACCACTGAGCTACACTCCCTGCGTCTTTTGGCAAAGTGGTCATGACATACACCTGCCCCACCTTGCCCTAGAAACACACTTATGTCTTCCTGGGACTGTCCCTCACCATTTGGCCCACCCATCTGCACACATGCCCTGGATATCTCCCACATGGATTTAGAAATATTTTATGTGATAAGAATTTCAACTCAATTAAATTAAAAGAATCCACCTACCCATCCATTTATCTATCATCTGAGTCCTCCTCTCATATAATAGGAATAGCACCTCTGGGTGGGGGTTCAATGCCCCATTTCAAAGTGGGGCTCAGGGAACTTAAGCTATTTGTTAAAGAAAATGTGGTACATATACACAATGGAATATTACTCAGCCATAAAGAAGAATGAGATTATGGCATTTGCTGGTAAATGGATGGAATGTAGAATATCATGCTAAGTGAAAATAAGCCAGTCCCCCAAAATCAAAGGCTGAATGTTCTTTCTGATATATGGATGCTAACTCACAATAAGGGGGCGTGGAGAATAGAAGTACTTTGGATTAGACAAAGGGGAGTGAAGGAATGGGGGGGATGGGCATAGGAAAGACAGCGGAATGAATTGGATCACTTTCCTGTGTTCATATATGAATACACGACCAGTGAAACTCCACGTCATGTACAACCACAGGATGGGAAGTTACACTCCATGTATGTAGGATATGCCAAAATGCACTCTGCTGTCATGTGTAACTAAAAAGAACAAATAGAAAATTAAAAAAACAAAAACAAAAACAAAAAACCTTAGCCATTTGCTCAACTCACAGACCCCCTGTCCAGCCCTCTTATTTTCATCTGGAAATTGAAGAGTCTACAACAGTTTGCTCCGGCTCTGGTCCCTGGCCACCGGGTGAGCTCTCCAGTTATGGTCCTCCTGTGCACACCAGCCCTGCCTTGGGGGTGCCCGAATGCCCAGAGAGCCGGCCAGGCATGTGCCCCGATCCCCAGAGCAGAATCAAGTCCCTAGCCCTGAGTTTGGGAACAGCAGAGTGACGGAGGGAGAGGACGGCCACTGGGCAGCTGCTTCCAGGTGGAGCCTCCCGGGCCCCTCACATGGGTGTCCCCCCTCCAGCCCACGAGGTGGGACCACACTCACCCCCGCCACCTCCCGGTGCAGGATCCTGGCCGCCTCTGACCTGGCCAGCCCCAGCTGCAGCCACACGGGGCAAGTCTTGACCAGCTTCTCCAGGACGCTGATGCCCCGGCGGGGAAGGCAGTTCTTGGGGGCGGCTGGCAGGCCGAGCCCCACGCGGGCCTCCTTCTCCTCTTCCTCTCCTTTGCCGGCATCTGCAGCAGGACTGAGAAACAGAAGCAAAGCGTCACAGCCAGGCGGGGCACAGAAACGCGGCTACACCCGGCTGGGCTTGTTCAGCATCGCTGTGGCTGGGGACCTTTGGGGAGGTACCAAAGGAACAGACCAGGGTCTCTACCTTCAGGAGCTTGTGACAAACTGGGTGAGGCACACACAGAGACTGCCAGCCCCGGCACAGGGGGAGAACATAAGAGGAGCTCACGCTGAGCTCCCAGGTGGGCTCTGGAAGGCACAGGTGGCGTCTGAGAACCCAGAGCCTGTGTGCTAGCCCCGACCACTGAGCGACAGCCCCGCCCCTTCAAACGCTTTCAACTGGAGAGCAGCTCCCGGGCAGTGCAAGGCATCGTCTCTAGCCCACGGCTGGCCCCTAGGCACATGCCTCACCTCGGAGACCACGGAGAGACCTGTGCTGTCCAGTGACACAGCCACTAGCCACAGGTAGTTATGGAGCTCTTGAAAGTGGCCGGTCCATTCGGGACAGGCTGTGAGCGTAAAATATGCACAGATTCAAAGACTTCATGTGCAGAAAAGAATAGCTCGTGAACAGTATTTCATATTATTACACGTTGAAACAATGTTTTAGGTGTGTTGGGCTAAGTAAGACATTATTCATTGTGCCAGTTTCTTTTGTACAAGAAAATTTTAAATCACAGTGTGGTTTGCATTATATTTCTGTTGAACAGTGCCAATACAGAACATTTCTAGAAGGTTCCTTTGTGCCCCTCCCAGTCGGCATGTCCTCGCTGCCAGGATGAGGACGTGTTAACACAGGGTAGGGTAGGAAGAGGACCACAGACCCCCAAAATGGCCCAACCACATTGAGGGCCTGCTGGGGAACCGGCACTGCCCACGTCCGTCATTCTGCCTGGTTTAGGAGACCCGGGACCTGCCCCAGCAGCCCACTCCCACGCTCCCCAGCTTGCACAGCTAGCTGTGACTCCAGGGAGGGAGGAGCGATACGTCGGTGCCTCAGACCCTGAGGCAGGTGGCCAGGGGCTCCTGCATCCTCTACCTGTGGACCTGAGTCTCTCTGTCACTTGGGCAGAGGAGGGCACTCACAAGCCTGGGAAGAGGGGACGGTGCCTCTCCGTTTGCCCTGCGTCTCTGACTTGTGGTTCAGGGGTAGCAGTGGGAAGTGTTGACATTCCTTCCAGAAGTATCCAGGGCATTTGCTGAGAGGAGCCAGGGGGAGAGGGTGAGGCCAGGACGGGCCCTTTAGAGGACACAGGAATGTGGAAGCTCTCCTGGAGGCAGAGGGGGGCAGGACCGGGAGAGCTGATGGGGAAGAGGGCATGGGGGGGGGGCGGGGAGCTGGGTGCCACAGCTGGGTTCTGTCGTTGACCCACAGGTCTTGCAGGGGCCTGACTGGGAAGGTGTGTGCAGAGGAGAGACGTGTGAGGTTCAGGGCGACGGTCCTGGAGCGGTCTCTGCAGAGTGCCATGGGTTCCCCCCTCCCAGAACTCCGAGGGGCTGCCGTGCAGCCACCGGGTGTGGGTTTGCCTTCTGCTCGTGGCCTGCAGCCCGGGCTGAGATGGGCCAGGTTGTTGGGAAGGCACGCCTGTCCCGAGAAGTGGCAGGAAGCAGGGACCAGGAGGGGTGGGGAGGACAGCCCTGTGGATGTCCAAGCCTGTGGCCTTGGGGACCAATGGTCTCATCTGGAGCTCAAGGCCAGGGTGGCTGCCTGATAATGAGGTATTACTTTCCAGTGCCAGTGTCCTCTCTGGGAAGGAAGCTGCAACGGCGGGGGCCAGAATTACTCAGCAAAGAAGTATTCAGGGCCAAAACGTTCCTCCAAACCCACTTGGAAACATGACAATGTCTTCCGGCACCAAAAGACTTTACAATCTTCCTGGAACATTGTGGTGGGGCTCCGGGCCTCTGGATGGGCTCTGGGCCTCTTGTAGGGCCAGTGAGGACCCTTCATGTGGTTGGGAGTCAGCCCAAGCTGCTCCGGTTCCGTCTGCCCCTGGCCAAGCTCTGCCCTCTCAGGCCTCAGTTTCCTCATCTGGGAAGGTGGCTGGAAGATCCCTCCATTAGTTGGGGGCCTTCGGTGGTTCCTGGCCCCATTGCCATCAAATGGGCTCTGGAGAAATGAGGGTGTCCTCTCATTCACTTATGCCACCAATACTTTCTGAGGACAGAGCCTCGAGTTGCTCTCGGAGGAGCAGGTGTTATTTTTATTTAGCTTTTGTTGTCCTAACTCTCCAGCTTGAGGTCTTTTTCCTCTAGAGGCTGGAGGGAGGCAGAGCGAGGTCCAGGAGGATTCTGGGGCCATGGGCAGCGTTGGCTCTGAGTACACACGTAGGAGCCATGTTCCCAGGGCCAAAGGAAGGAAGGGCAGGGCCTCGGGCTCACAGCTGCCTGGGGCTTCCTGGGGAAGAAGAGGTGAGCCGTGCTGGGATCTGGCGAGCCTCGAGGATCCAGAGAGGACACTGGTCACTCTCCCCCGTGGTCCCGTCTGCATCCTGAGGCACAGGGTGACCAAATGGAAATCCTGTCCCAGGTTCCAAGGTGAGTCATGGGGACTGGGCCACCACACTCCCCATGATCATGCCCCTCCCTGCAAAAAGAGCTTCCACGGTTCCCAGTGCCGAGAATCCAGGCCAGCCCCCCAACATTTAAGACTCTGTTTCTGGGCTCCACAACCCAAGACCCCTCTCCAGGGGCTACTCTCCATCCCCCTAATGGAGCCTGCACTTCCCCACCTGCCCCTCCCCCAACTCCTCCTTCCACCTGCAGCATCTGCAGGGTCTCTAGATCCTCTCCACCAAGTAGGCACAGGGAGCGGGCCAGAAAGCAATGACCACAGAAGCGAAAGTAGGTTAAAGAGACTGCACCGGCACGCACGGCTTCTCCCCACGAAACTGGGAGGAGATATTTACAAAACATACATCAGAGAACCGGCAAATAGGTTTAAAAAGAGGGGGAAGGGGGTTGCCAAAAGATGCCAACAGATTCCTCAAAGAAGAAGACGGATGGCTCAATAAGCAGGTGAAAGAATGCTCCATGACCTCAGTCATCGGGGACATGCAAATGAAAACCACAGGCGACAGGTGACGCCTCAGCTGGACCACTAGAGCAGCTAAAATTAAAGACAGGCACCGCCACGTGTCGGAGAGTGTGGTAAATGATCAGAAGCCTTGCTGATCATGGGGAAATATAAACTGGTCCAATTACTTTAGGAAAAGATATGATATTTAAATATATATATATGTGTATATATATATATACATATATATGTATATATATATATATATATATGTATATATACACACATACCTAAACATGCGCCTACTGTGTGGCCCAGCCATCCCACTCCTACATGGGTCCTCAAGAGAAATCAAAGTAAGTGTTCACAAGAGATTTGTGTGTAAATGACCATAGAAACTTTACTTATAATAGCTCAAAGTCGGTACAGGTGTCCATCAAAGGGAGAGTGACAGGGAGACTGAGATACACCTGTGCAATCAAATAACAGTTAGTGATAACAGGAAATCGTTACCCATGCAATAAAATAACAAACCGTCAGTGATAACAAGAAATTGTTACCTGTGCAATAAAATAACAGTCAGTGATAACGGGAGATGTGTTCAGTAAGTTACTGTGAAAATTCGACGAGATGTCTGTGAAGCCCTCAACCCGGTGCCTGGCACGTAATTCAATAAAGCTTAGCTGTTATTTTCCTACCCCTCCAACTCTCCGGCTTGCACTCTTCCCTTCCTGCTAGAATCTTCCCACTCTGCAGCCGTGATCTTAGGACGCAGCACACTGGATTGGAGGGGGCTGTCTGTGGGGGGGGGGGGGGGGGGGGGGGGGGGGGGGGGGGGGGGGGGGGGGGGGGGGGGGGGGGGGGGGGGGGGGGGGGGGGGGGGGGGGGGGGGGGGGGGGGGGGGGGGGGGGGGGGGGGGGGGGGGGGGGGGGGGGGGGGGGGGGGGGGGGGGGGGGGGGGGGGGGGGGGGGGGGGGGGGGGGGGGGGGGGGGGGGGGGGGGGGGGGGGGGGGGGGGGGGGGGGGGGGGGGGGGGGGGGGGGGGGGGGGGGGGGGGGGGGGGGGGGGGGGGGGGGGGGGGGGGGGGGGGGGGGGGGGGGGGGGGGGGGGGGGGGGGGGGGGGGGGGGGGGGGGGGGGGGGGGGGGGGGGGGGGGGGGGGGGGGGGGGGGGGGGGGGGGGGGGGGGGGGGGGGGGGGGGGGGGGGGGGGGGGGGGGGGGGGGGGGGGGGGGGGGGGGGGGGGGGGGGGGGGGGGGGGGGGGGGGGGGGGGGGGGGGGGGGGGGGGGGGGGGGGGGGGGGGGGGGGGGGGGGGGGGGGGGGGGGGGGGGGGGGGGGGGGGGGGGGGGGGGGGGGGGGGGGGGGGGGGGGGGGGGGGGGGGGGGGGGGGGGGGGGGGGGGGGGGGGGGGGGGGGGGGGGGGGGGGGGGGGGGGGGGGGGGGGGGGGGGGGGGGGGGGGGGGGGGGGGGGGGGGGGGGGGGGGGGGGGGGGGGGGGGGGGGGGGGGGGGGGGGGGGGGGGGGGGGGGGGGGGGGGGGGGGGGGGGGGGGGGGGGGGGGGGGGGGGGGGGGGGGGGGGGGGGGGGGGGGGGGGGGGGGGGGGGGGGGGGGGGGGGGGGGGGGGGGGGGGGGGGGGGGGGGGGGGGGGGGGGGGGGGGGGGGGGGGGGGGGGGGGGGGGGGGGGGGGGGGGGGGGGGGGGGGGGGGGGGGG